>OZ018318.1:250106708-250659208 GCA_963969495.1 Ceratothoa steindachneri
CATCATATACAAGCATAGGCTTAAGTTTAAAATCCTCTTCTGCATTGCCTCCTAATAAAAGAGTAACCTTATCTTTCGCAACTTTGTATCGTGGTTAAGATTTTTCATTTTTAGATAGGAAATTTCTGGTTGGTATTTTCTTTCAAAATATGCCCATTTTATCAATATTGAATATTTGCTGATTGTCATAATTGCTTTCAATACAAATTTTTAAAATTTCTATAAACCTTGCAGTATCCTCTTTATCAGTACTAACCATTTCACCAGAAGTTTGTACTTTGTATAATCTTGTTAATTTTATAAAATGGTCAAACTACCCTAAACTTGGACTAAATGTTTGTATCCTCGCGAAAATAGAGTGAGACCTTTGTTTTGAATATTTTGTGCACTAATTCCCATTCTCTTGTGCTTACAATCTTGAACCCAAATATGAAGCAAGTGTTCCATTTCAATCATTGTTGTAGTGTTTCATGTTCAGGCTTGTGTGTACTATTGACTCATTGTAACCTAAATCTAATCCAATTTTCACATTGTATTTACCACCTTCTTGTTGCTTAATAACTTTAGGTTTCTCTTCCAATATAATGGCTTTTCTTTTCTTTTTATTTCTGACAGAGGCAATTTCAAATTCATTTGTCCATATTTTATAGGGGGTATATTTTTCCCTATAAGGGGCGCGGCGATTTGCCTTCCTAGCAGCCATGCTGATAGGACTCAGTGCCCTGCCCGGCCCAGCTTATCCTCTTCTCCTTCTTTCAGACAGCTTGTGTTTCTCTCCTACTTCCTCACTTTCCCTACAATCTCTCCCACAACTTTCTCTGGTTGACCTCTATTTTCACAGGGTAGATGCCAACTTTCTTCTCAGCCAACTATCCCGGATGGGGGCTGAGGGGGAGGGGACAATGTTCCCTAACCCCTGAGCCCCAGTTTGGGATGATGGGTTTTTAACAACCTGCTTTATCCCCACCCATACCTTCCTCACATCCCCTTTCCTTCTTGCTTCACTATCTATCTTTTTATGCCCTGCCCAAGGTGGGAGTCGCCATGCCAAAGGGCTGCCAGATCACCAGGCGGGAGGGGTGGCCTAAAATGGCAGCACCTGGCTCTGCCAGCCCCATATGCACCCCTCACAAAATGGGCTACTGTGAGGGGTGATTAGTGTATGCATCCCACAGAAAAGAATCAGAGTCACCATGCCAAATGAAGAAAAAAAATAAACATCTCCCCTTAATTTTCCCTCATCCACCGTTGGAGCCACCTTCGGGCAGCTCCACTGAAAAAATGGAGGTCCCCCTCCTCTGTGCTTTCGCAGGGGAACCTCCAAAACTCTTTGACTGGAAAAGAGGCTTACTCCTCTGCATTGCCTATGGGTGCAGGCAGCTCCCTCTCACCCCCTTGTCTGTAGGTGGCCTCGGTGCCTTTCTGTTTCCAGTGGCAGTCCCCCTTTACTTTCCAAGGGGATTGCCAAGAAAGCCAGCAGGCAGCCCATAGCCGACTGCTTCCCGTTGAAGCGGCTCGGGCAAACTGCCTTAGGGGAGAGAGGAAAGACAGGGCCAATCGGCCCCTTCCCTCAAAAGACCTGCTGGCTTGGACATTGACTTTATCAGGTATCAAGGTACATGCCCCCTAAAATAACACGGCTAGTGACACCACTGCGAATGTGACCTGTGATGTCCTGGGGGAGGGGATGGCCAAATGGAGTCCCTTCCCCTAGATAGACATGGTCCTTAAGGCAACCCAGCCCCAGACAGTAGGAACTTCTATGGGGGCAAATCTGGGTTTCAGCGCCAAACACCGAACCCGAGTCTGCTCCTGTGCAAGGTCCTCCTCAGATGGCTCAGGTTTACAAGGCAGTACTGGGAGGGGAGGGATCTCCTCCTCCGGCTGGTGCCCCTTACCACCAGGATGTTCTCAATCTTGGAGAAGGACCTTGCTGAGGCCCGTCCATCTGGCCCATCCGGGGGCTCCTGCTGGCAGCGGGGAGAAGTGGGCTTATTCCCCGCCCTCCTCTAATAAAAAAAACAAAAAACAAGAAAAGGACTTGGGGCAACTCTCCATCCGCAGTGGCTGCCGGGATGGATGTGTCTGCTGCCACTTTGGTAAGCGACCAAGCCAAGATCGGCACTCTGGCCAATCTGCTTCCCTGGGTGAGGAGTTCCTGACTAAAACCAAAAGTGCTAGTGCACAGAGCAGAGACTCGATTACATCAGGGGCCCCTCATTCAGAGACTACCCTGCATTTTCGAGCCCACTAGCTTGAAATGCTTCCTGGTTATAAGCTCTACTGATGACAGCATGTTGGCTAAGGGCAACATGATCCATCAGAGGAGAGCTTTAGCTAGTGTGATTGGTAGGGAGCCGAAGGTGACCCGTTTTCCCGCTGGGAGCCTTTTGGCGAATGCGTCAGATCCCTCTGAGGCAGCTATGATTAGTGCCCTTTGGACACTTGATGGCACGCCTGTGAGTGGGATGCCACACTAGCATGAACTTTGTGAAAGGAGTAGTTTATGCAAGGAACTCATGGACTACTCCATAGATGACATCACCTTTGAGCTGGCTCACCATGGGGCGGTCAAGGTCAAATGTGTGATGAGAAAACAGGGAGGGGCCTCAAGACCCACCCATACACTCTTCATCACGTTTAACTGTGACAAGTTCCCTGAGTTGGTGCATGCCAGTTGGTATTGCTACTGTGTGAAGGCATTAGTGCCACTGCCGCAGAGGTGCTATTACTGCCACCGCCTCAGCCATACTAATAGCTCTTGTTGATGTGCAAAGTCAGAGTTACCTGGAATCTGTGTAAATTGCTCCAAGGCTGCATACAATAAGTCCAAATTGTGTGTGGCCAAGTGTGTCAATTGCGGAGAGCCGCACCCCGCTTCTTTGAAGCAATTTGGTGCGTATCTCCTTGAGAAGGAAATCCTGGCCGTTCAGGCTTAGGATTGTCTCTCATTTCGCGAGGCTAAGGACTTGTTCCTGGTGTGCCCAGCTGGATGGCATATTCATTCAATGGAATTGCCACTGACTCCAGGCCAACTGGGAGGAGTTGCGGAGACTCATCTACTACATTTCACCGTTAGCTATATTTTTGCAGGAGACCATGCTGGGTGCATGTCCCTCCCGACCATCCCAGGGTATAAGGGTTTTGCGACCTCACCACCACAGATATGGGCTGGGCGGGAGGATGTGCGATTTACACCTTGCATGATGTCTCCGTTCTTCTCTTCACTTTAAATACATCCTTTCAGGCATTAGCTGTGCAGCTGCACCTGGATAGGAGGTATGCTGTTATTTCCACATAAATTCCACCACAGCCGACTTTGACATGGGGGACTTCTGCCGCGTCATAGCATGGTTGCTGAGGCCCTCCCCCTCTGGGGAGACTACTCGATTAATCCCCGGGGTCTAGTCCGTGCCGACCTGATCGACGAGCTTGAGATGGGTGTCCTAAATGTGGATGAGTTTACGCATCACTGCCTGAGAACCGATTCATTTTCGTGCCTCGATCTATCTTTGTGCTCTCTGGATTCACAGACTGATTTTGATTGGGGGAGGTCGATGACCTCCATGGTTGTGATAACCTCCGTAAGGTGTGTGGCGATTTGCCTTCCTGGCCGCCATGTTGGCGGGACTCAGCTCCCCGTCCGGCCCCAGCTTAGCCTCTTCTCCTTCTTTCAGACAGCCTGTATTTCTTCCCTACAACCTCTCCCACAACTTTCTCGGGTCAGCCTGTATTTTCACAGGGTAGATGCCGACTTTCTTCACAGCCAATTATCTGGATCAGGGCTGAAGTGGGAGGGGCAATGCTCCATAACCCCTGAGCTCCGGTTTGGGATGGTGGGTTTTTAACAACCTGCTTCATACCCTCCCATACCTTCCTCACATCCCTTTTCCTTTTCTCTTCACATTCTATCAATTTTATGCTGCATCCAAGGTGGAGCCACCATGTTGATGGACTGCCAGGCCACCTGGCAGGAGGGGGGGGTCTTGAATGGCGGCACCGGGCTCTGCCAGGCCTGTACGCACCCCTTGCAGGGCGGGCTACTGCGAGGGGTGATGAGCATGGGCATCCTGTGAAAATATTTGGGGTCACCATGCCCAATGATGAAAATATAAAAAAAAAACTTTCCCCTTTCCCCCTCACAATCAACAGAGCCGCCTTCAGGCAGCTCCACAGAATAAATGGAGGTTCCCCTTCCTGTGTTTGCCCAGGGGACCCTCTAAATTTCTCTACCGGAGAGGAGGCTTACTCCTCTCTTTCGCCTATGGGTGTAGCAGACTCCCCCTCACCCTCTTGTCTGGAGGTGCCTTCGGGCACCTTGCTCCTTCCAGCGGCAGTCCCCCCTTTACTTTCCAAGGGCACTGCCAAGAAATCCAGCAAGCAGCCTATACCTGACCACTCCCCATGAAGCAGCGGCTCAGTAGGGCAAACCCCCTTAGGGGGGGAGAGGGAAGCCAGGCCCCTTCGGGTTGCTTCCCTCAAAAGACCTGCTTTAGAATATTAAACCTAGCGGGGTCAAGGCCTGTGCTTTCCCAGACTTGACTTGTGACAGCACTGCCAATAGGACCTGTGATGTCCTGGGGGGGGGGTGCAAATGGAAGCCCCACCCAAGATAGACATGGTCCTCGAGGCAACCCAGCCTCAGACAGTAGGGTCTTCCATGGGAGTGAATCTGGGCTTGGCGCCAAGCACCGAACTTGAGTCCGCTCCTATGCAAGGTCCTCCACAAACGTCTAGGGTTTCTAAGGCAGTACAAGGGGGGGAGGGATCTCCTCCTCCGACCGGTGCACCAATGACTACCAGGACTTTGCTGAGGCTAGTCCATCTGTCCTGGGGGCTCTTGCCAGCGGTGGGGAGAAGATGGTTCATTCCCTGCCATCCTCTCCTAAAAAGGAAAAAAAGACTAAGATGACTCAGGGCTCCTCTCCATCTGTGGGGACTGTGGGGTCAGATGGGTCTGCTACGATTTTGGTAAGCGACTAAGCCAAGATCTGCACATCCACCCCCTCTGCCTCCTCTGATGCAGAGCCCCTGACTATGACAAAAAGTGCGCAGGGCGGAGCCTCAACAACATTTGGGCCTCTCATTCAGAGATTACCCCGCATTTTTTAGCCTGCTGGCCTCAAATGCTTCCTGGTTATTTGCTCCACTGATGGCACCATGTTGGCTAAAGGCAACATGATCCATCAGAGGAGAGCTTTAACTAGTGTGGTTGGTAGACAGCTGAAGGTGACCTGTTTCTCAGAGGGGAGCCTTTTGGCAAATGCGTCAAGTCCCTCCGAGGCGGCCATGATTAGTGCCCTTCGGACACTTGATGGCACTCCTGTGAGTGTGTCGCCTCACTCTACCATGAACTGTGAAAGGATTAGTTTATGCAAGGGAACTTGTTGACTACTCCATAGAGGACATCACCTTACAGCTGGCTGACTATGGGGTGGTCAAGGTCGAATGTGTGATGAGAAAACAGGGAGGGGCCTCGAGACCCACCCATACACTCTTGATCATGTTCGACTGTGACGAGATCCCTGAGTCGATGCATGCCGGTTGGTACCACTACCATGTGCAGGCATCTGTGCCACTGCTGTGGAGGTGCTATTAGTGTCACTGCTTTGGATATATGAATTGCTCATGTAAGCGTGCTTAGTCAGGCTTACCCAAATCTGTGTAAATTGCTCCAAAGCTGCACATGATAAGTCCAAATAGTGTGTGGCCAAGTGTGTCAATTGCGGAGAGCCACACCCCGCTTCTTTGAAGCAATGTGGTGCATATCTCCTTGAGAAAGAAATCCTGGCCGTTCAGGCCCAGGATCGACTCTCATTCCGCGAGGCTAAGGACTTGGTCCTGGTGTGCCTGGCTCTGCCTGGGACATCTTACGCCCCAATGGTTAGAAAAACACCCTCTGCTCCTAGCCCATCCAGCCTAATGAGCACGGTTGTTTTCCCGTCTATTCGAAGCCTTTCTGCGGGCTCTACCCAACCCAGGTGCTCCCCTGGTAAAGCTGGCGACACAAAGGGTTCACACCCAGCCCCGGCTAAAACCAGGCCCCCCTCCCCTTCCCCCAGCGTGACCGTTTCCCGTAAGGCGAAACAGCCACGCGCCTCCTAGTCGTCACAGGAGGCAACACCTCTGAAGTTGGTCGCCAGGCCATATTCTGGGGTTCCTAAAGCTGCCCCCCGAAAGGAGGACAGCAACAAAGGAGCTTCGGCTCCTTTGCCCATGCCTACTGGTGGGCTGGGTGGCTCGGAGACGGTGGATCCTCGAAAAGAAGACCCCCCCTCCTCCGAAGCCGCAATGCCCGCCTAAGGTTTCGAGGCGGAGGGAGGAAATGACTCGCATGGCGAGCCCAACCTCCCCCAATAAGTCCTCAAAGGCGACAGCGCCTTTAACGCTTTGTCCGGCCAACAGCGCCCGGGAAGCGTACGGCCATTCTCATGATGGTCTTCTGTTTGAAGAGGGCCCTTGCGTCTCCTCCGAGATAGGCCTGTAGGGCATATTCCTTCAATGGAATTGCTGTGGACTCCGGACTAACTGGGAGGAGCTGCGGAGGCTCATCTCGCCCTGTTCCCCATTAGATATTTTTCTACAGGAGACCATGCTAGGCGCGTGCCCCCTGCCTGCCCTCCCGGGGTATAAGTGTTTTGCGACCTCACCACCAGGAGATGTGGTTCGGGCTGGATGGATGCGCGGTTTACACCGGGCATGATGTCTCCGTTCTTCCTTTCACTTTAGATACCTCCTTTCAGGCAGTGGCTGTACAGCTTCACCTCGATAGGAGGTATACTGTTATTTCTGCGTACATGCCACCATTCACTGACTTCGATGCTGGGGACTTCTGGCGCGTCGTTGCATGGCTGCCGAGGCCTTTTCTCTTGCTAGGATGGCAAACATTGTCTCTGGGGAGAGTACTCAATAAATCCCAGGGGACAAGTCCTTGCCAATCTGATCAAAGAGCTTGAGATAGGTGTCCTAAATGTGGATGACTTTTCACATCACTGCCCGAGATCCGCTTCATTTTTTTGCCTTGATCTATTTTTGTGCTCTTTGGATGCACAGCCTGATTTTGATTGGGGTGTGGTCGATGACCTCCATGGTAGTGATCAGTTTTCCATTCAAATATCATTTTCAGGGCGGTTGCCGCCTGAGAGCCCACCTCGGTTGTGCTTGGCCCGGTGGCCTGCATTTCAGGAAATGACTGAATTCTCTATCTCAGTGAGGAGTTTAGGTGGGTAGATGAGGCCGTTGAGTTGTTCTCCGGTAACCTCATCGCCGCGGGTCTGACTACTATTCCCAGAACGTCTGGCCGTTTTGCACGCCGACCACTCCAGTGGTGGTCGGCCGAGTGTGAGACGGCCCTCAAACAGAAGTGTTATTCCTATAAGCGCTATAAGCGCCGCCCGAATGATTTCACTGTCAGTGAATTTCGTCGGGCTAGGGCTAGGTTCCGGTATATTTCGAAGCACGCCCGGCGCTCTTATTGGCGTGCATACGTGTCTTCACTTAACGGGAAAGACCCCTCTAGCAGAGGTGTGGAAGCGAGTCAAAAGGATTCGGGGCAAGTTCTCGCAGGACCTCCCTCCCGTTCTCCAGGAGAATTGGATCGCAATCTCGGCCCCCGCGTCCGCCGCAGAATCCTTCGCGACCGCTTTCTCCCCATTCTCTAGCTGGGATGGTGCTCCGACAGTATTCAATGCACATCGTGATGTCGCGGAAGGCCGTCGACTGTACTTTACCCCCAGAGGCGGAGAACCCTTCAATGACAGGTTTACTGTGAATGAGTTGCGTTCCGCTCTTGCTTCATGCGCAGACACCGCCCATGGTTCGGACGATGTCCCGTACGCCATGCTTCGACACCTAGGTGAGCGAGGCATGGCCTTTCTGTTAGATTTGTTCAACAGGATCTGGGTGGAGGGTCTCCTCCCAGATTCCTCGTGAATCGCTACTGTGCTCGCTTTTCGCAAACCGGAGAGAGATCACTCTACTCCTGCCGGTTTCCGCCCAATCTCTCTAACCTCTTGCATGTGCAAGGGGATGGAGAAATTGGTAAATGTTAGATTAGCCTTTTTTCTGGACAGAGGAGGCCATCTGTCTTCTGCACAGTGCAGCTTCCGCTAGTTCCATTCCACATCAGATACTCTGCTCTGACTGGAAAATTGCCTTCCATTGTAGCCAGCACTATGCCAGTGTTTTTCAATCTGGAGAAGGCCTATGATATTGCATGGCTATACGATATCATGGAGACTCTCCACACGATGGGAGCGACGCGATGCCTCACAATCTTTATATCTGAAATTTTGCGAGAGCGCCGATTCCGCATACGGGTGGATGTTGAGATTATCTTCTGCTGGGTTCCTGGACATGTAAGAATTTCGGGTAACGAGTGCGCCAAAGAGTCCGCGAGGACTAGGTGACCAGACCAGTGTTTTTGATCTTCCTCACACCGACTACATAGCAAGAATACGGGCAGCTCTCCGGGCTGCTTGGCACAGAAGATGGGAGACGGTTGAGGTTAACTTAAAATTGCGTGCCATTGCGCCGCGAATGTTCCCATCGACCTAGCCCCCAATGCCGCGAAGGCTTCAGGTTTCTTTCTGTCATCTCCTAATTTGGCACACTTGCTGGACGCACCGCCATTTGATGGAGTGCTCGCCTGTGCCCTACTGTGAAGACTGCATTACTCCCCAGACTGTTTGGCACATTCTTGTTAAATGTCACAGTCTGGGCGATCTTCGCTCTCATCCCATTACCGGGACGAGCGGGTTTGCTACCGCTTATCCCCTGTACTCCTGACAGGTTCTTTCACATTGACTTATGTAGTCTATGACTTTTAGATGTTTTTTTTTGTTGTTTTCTTTGTAGGTCGCACGTCCTTGCACCAGGGGGGAGGCGGACCTCCCCCCCAACACTGGAGCCTGCTTCCTGCCTGTGACACATCTTGCATGAGTCTGCCAATGAATGCCAAATAAAGTTTATATAAAGTGGATAGTAATGCTAATTATACTGTGGAATTAACATAGGATTGCTTAATTACCATCTACAGTTGAGCCCTCTACTTTGCAGATTACAACATCCCATAATTCTTATATTCCTCTTGTTTTTATGATTGCACATTCTGCATTGTATTTGTTTATATAATAGTTATCCTACATTTCCATAGAATATAATTTTTTGATCCAGACTATACATATGTAATTATTATATGTATCATCCTTAATAGTATTGTGAATGAATTGTCAATGTTAGTTTATTTCATAAAATTTTAATATATTCTCGAAACATTTTAAATCTTATCAAATTTTGTATAGCAAACTTAATATAACACATAAAACTTAGCAATTAGCTAAATGTCATCTGATTCAAACCATTTTTTTAGCCTTCAAAAAATTTTGCATTTTCTATAAAATTGGAAAGAAAATAGCTTGTTTCTCTCATTGCATTCTTTCCACATATTTGTTGAAACACAACCCCTGCAATGAGGAAGGCTCGACTATTTCCTACTTACAATTGATTTTTCAACACTGATATTTCATGCTGAAGTAATCTAAAGTTTCGGTGGAGTATTACTTCATAATCTTCCCTTTTAACTTTTTGAGTATATACAGTAAGTTTAAAGAATTGCTACTACTATTATGTATGAAATATTAGTAAAGCTACTATGCTTTTGGATTTATACATTACTCTTTGGAATACTTGCAAGGTGTACCCTGATTGCTAGTATAGAGGTTCTTACCTGCCTGGTAACTAGAATCGATCCAGCCAGATTTGAACAGTTTTCTTGAAAATTTGGTACACCCCTAACAATACCCAGAAAATCTATTTTGTATATCTATTTTTTTTTTTGTTGTTAAATCTCATACTTTAAAAAAGAAATTTCTTTACTCTCAGGTGCTTGTCTTTTAAGATTAGTCGAGTCCAAACAGCCAGAAGCCTCCTTGTTGATAAACCAAGCGCCTCTCATCTCTTGCCTGAGAAGACATTCTTCAAGTAACCCACCTCCAACTGGGGGAGGAGGGGATGGCAAGGATGGTAGTGGTTCAAATGATAACAATAAGAACCGAACAAGCTCTATCAGTTGCCCTAAGTGTGGAGAACCCTGTACTCATGTAGATACATTTGTTTGTAAGTACCTTAACCTTAAAGTTTTTACAAAGTAGGTGTCCCTCTGTATGATCTGGAGCATCAAGAGAGTGCACATACCAATGATGGATGTGACCTAGCTAACTCTTAAATTCGACTTGTCCTGAGAAGCAAGACACATTGTCTATGGTTAGCCACTGGATAGGGTTAAATTAAAAATAGATCAACTTTGTAATAGCATTCATATGTATTAACCCATGGTTTGGATTACAGATTTTTAATTGTCTCCCAACTAAGGTCCATCTCTTAAGCTGTGAGTCTAAGAGGTGGAACATGTTAAGGGCCTTGCATGAAATGGCTTGGGTTACACAGACTATGGAGAAATTGTTTTGCAGAGGCCAAGAGGGTGTTTTATGAACAGATTCCCCATTAAACATAACATAACATAACATAATTACACGGATGACAAAAGCCACAAGGGCCTATCAAAGGTCATCCGCCTCCGTCAAAACCCACCCACAAAAAGCACCATCACCAGGGGAAGACAAAATCAGTCCCCCACAATATAATATAACGGATGACAAAAGCCACAAGGGCTCATCATAGGTCATCCGAGTCAAGCGGCCTCTTTTTCAAGGCACCCAAACTCCCAGGAAAACTACATCCAGAGGATTGCATCCAGAAACAAGGGTATCACCAATCAAGGCTTGTCAAGAACTAAATCATGCAGCTATAGATATATACAAACAATATTAATATATACAAAACTTAGGAACCATCACAACCTTCCCTTCCCATAAACTCATCCAACCTACTCTTAAATACATTTAGATTTGGACTACCTACTACCCTCTGCGGCAATTTGTTCCAGAAGTCTACCACTCTATTGGTGAAAAAATATTTTCTTAAATCCAACCTACACCCTTGCTTTTTAATTTTCAAGTGGTGACCTCTAGTCCGATTTCCATCATCTAACTCAAAAAACTTGCTAACATCCAATTTATCTATCCCAGAAAAAATTTTAAACAGCTCAATCATATCCCCTCTCACACACCTCCTTTCGAACGAGAACATATTTAATACCCTCAGTCTATCTTCATATTCAAGGTGCCTCAGGGAAGGAATAATCTTTGTTGCCCTCCGTTGCACTGACTCAAGAAGGTTAATATCGTGTCTAAAATGTGGGGACCATGCCTGTATACAGTACTCTAGATGTGGCCTAACATAAGAGTTATAGAGTTTAAGAATAACCTCCTTACTTTTGTAACTGACATTTCTCTTAATAAAACCCAGCACTCTATTTGCCCTATTTCTTGCTTCAATACACTGCTTAGAAAACCTTAATGACTTATCTATTACTACTCCTAGATCTTTCTCATCCTCTACTGAGCTCAGCCAATGCCCATCCATTTCATAGTTAAATTCTCTATTATTTTTTCCCATGTTAATAACTTTGCACTTATCAAGGTTGAAAGTCATTTGCCACTTATGTGCCCAGGATAACAATTTATTTAAGTCCCCCTGCACTTTAAAATTATCATCAATATCTTTAACTACAGCTGCTAATTTGGTATCATGCGCAAAAATTGACACTTTATTATTAACTGCCTCCCCAAGATCGTTTATATAGATGACAAATAATAATGGACCGAGAACTGATCCCTGAGGAACCCCACTGATAACATCCCTCCACTCTGACTTTACACCATTTAGCACTACCCTTTGCTTCCTGTCTTTCAGCCACTCAGCTATCCAATTTGAAACACCCCCACATATCCCAATCATTTTTAATTTATGAACTAGTCTCCTGTGTGGTACCTTATCAAATGCTTTACTAAAATCTAAGTAAATTATATCTACATTCTCTCCCTTATCTACTTGATCTGTTACAAACTCCAGAAAGTCTAGTAAGTTAGTCAAACATGATCTACCTGATCTAAACCCATGCTGAGCATCGCTGATTAACCCCTCCCTCTCTAGATGTTGGCAAATCCCTTTTTTAACTATTTTCTCAAGAATTTTACAGACTACAGGAGTTAGGCTAACCGGTCTAAAGTTATTTGGATCCTCTTTACTACCCTTCTTGAAAATGGGGACTACATTTGCTCTCTTCCAATCATCGGGTATTTCTCCATATTCCAATGACCTAGTATATAACTTGTCCAGAGCTATTGAGATACTTTCTACCCCTTCTTTAAGTATCCTAGAATGAATATTATCAGGGCCGGAGGCCTTGGTAGTATCTAAATCACCTATTAGTCCTTTTATCATCCTCCGATCCACACAAATGTTAGTAAACACCTCTTTTCCTGACCTATGAGTACTATACATAGGACTATTTAGTTTCTCTTTTGTAAATACTGATGCAAAATGACCATTTAGTACCTCAACTATTTCCTCATCAGTTTCTCTCACAAACCCTTTATATTTGATAGGTCCTATTTTAACTCTGCCACACTTGTTATTAATTTTATAGTAACTAAAGAACTTTCTAGGATCTTTGTTGCTATCCTGAGCTAATTTAATTTCTGACACCCTTTTGTTCTTCTTTATAATCTTATTTAACTCATTCCTAGCCATTCTATAATCACTTAAATTTTGAATATTATTTTCTACCTGTAATTTTTTATATGCCCTTTTCTTCTCTGAAATTTTTCTAGCTATCTCCTGATTCCACCATAATGGTTTCCTACTTTTGTTCCTAATGGCCTTCATTGGGATACATTGTTCTTGGACTACATTTATTATATGCTTGAAAGTATCCCACATCCCATAAGCATTTTTACCTCTGAATTCTATATCCCAGTCTACCAAATTTAGCAAGCTTCGAAAGTTTTACATAATCTCCCTTATGAAAATTTGGAACTTTTTCAGCATTCTCAGTTATTTTACCCTTCTCAATTCCCAAGTTAAAACGAACTATCTGATGGTCACTATTTCCCAATGCTTCCCCAACAGTCAATTCTTGAACTAAATGATCACTGTTAGAAAGTACTAAATCTAATATATTGTCCCCCCTCGTTGAATCGTTAACAAATTGATTCAAAAAATTATCCTCAAAGCATTCTATGAACCTGCCACTTGTTCTATCCCTACCTATCATATTTTCCCAGTCCACAGAGTTTAAGTTGAAGTCCCCAATAATAACTGCATCTGTTTCACATCCCTTACTTATTTCCCTTATCATTAGTTCATCTATATCATCAGTCTGCCCAGGTGGCCTGTAAAAAGCTCCCAAATGCACCATTCTATTTTTACTGAACCTAATATCTATCCAAAGTGACTCAACTCCATCCTGCTTTATTGAAGTATTTAAACTTGAAACAATGTTGTTTTTTATATAGATAATTATTCCTCCACCAATCCTACCTGTCCTTTGACTAATGTACATATTATAGCCCTGAAAATCAAATTCACTTATAGTGTCACTAAATTCTATTTCATTAACCCATGATTCAGTAACGCATAATATATCTATATCCTCATTGCTAATATAACTAAATAGCTCATCCTTCTTGTTTCTAAGACTACGAGCATTTGTATAGAAACAATTTAACCCCCCTATCCCTGAAGCACCTCTTGAAACTTGAATGACCTCACCTCTATCGCCTTGGAACCTATTTCTGTTATCTGCCAAGTCCATTCTACTTTCAGTACTATAATGTCCTCTCATAATTCCCTGACCACTATTAGTATCTAGTTTCCCGCCCGCAAAGACCTAATAACACGATCATACTCCTCCCACAACACATCTACCCCCCTCCTACTCAAATGCAGTCCATCCATCGCATACATTTCTTTCATTCCAACAAACCTATCCCACACATCCACAAACATGACACCTTCCATCTCACACATCCTCCTCACATAATCATTCAGCCCAATTGCACGAGACATCCATTCTACCCCAACATCCATTCTTGGAAGCACACCTGTCACAACACCTTTCATTCTACTTTCTTTCACCTTTTCAATCAACCTCTTGTACCTCTCACGTAACTCACATGCACCCACTTTCTTCACATCATTCACTCCTACATGTGTAATCACAACCGCATCCCTTGCACAGCCAGACACCAGTTCCTCATACCTATCAGACAGATCTCTCACTCCAGCACCCGGCAAACACACCCTCAAACCATTCAATCTACTTGCATTCAACTTCCTATCTGAATATCTAACTCGCGAATCACCCATCACAAGCACTTCAGTCAGACTCCTATTCCTAACCCCCACAGACCTAACTCCATCCCCACTCCTATTCTCATTCAAACTACCAGTCACTCGAACTCCACCCCCACCCCCATCAGTCATATCACTTCCAGTTACTTCCTCTCTTAGGGCACTGAATCTATTAGTCAAGCTAATAGGATCTGTGTCCCTCTGACTCACACACCTATTCTCCCCCTGGCTAACCACCTCAACAGAGGCAACCCTATTCTCACAAAGAACAGGAGAAGCCTCCCTAGCTTCATGTTTCCTAACCACTCTCCACTGTCCCCCATCCTCACTAGGCCTATTTCTAACTAATCTAAGGGGGCTAACTTCACTATCACTAGAACTATCACATCCTACCTCCTCCACTGGCCCTCTACCTTCACCTGAAACATCTAACTGGCCTACCTCACCACCTAACCTATTCCCAGCTCTAGGCCTAACACTAAGTTCCCTCCTGAGCTCAGCAACTAACCCCTCCAGCCTACATATCCTGTCTAAATCCTGCCTTCTCATCCCCTCTAAATCTACAATGCATTCACGCAGCCCACATACAACACATGTATACCCCTCACCTAATACACCACAACCAATGCATACATTCCGACACTCATGCTCACTTTCATCCCCAAACTCCATCACTTATTCAAACAAAGAAAGAATTTAAGTAGCAATAAGAAATAAAAAAAGAAGAGCAACTTAGCTTTCGCTGATTGTGGTGAGAAAAAAAAACAAAAAAAACAAACAAACTATAGAAAAATCTGAAAAATAGATCAACAGACTGAGAGCTCTATAAAACACGTGCTACCTGTTCGAAGGTCCCACTTAAGCATCAGACATTGGTAATCACTGAAAAGAAATTCACCCAAATCCCCTTACCTAATAAAGATTAGCTCTCAAGGACACTTATGATTCAGGATGTAGATTACTTCCTGCCAGGCCAAAGAAAGCCATCAGTCCAAATGCTTTTGCCTGGAGGATGCTGAAATGAAGGTAATCTGCCCCTCCCATGATGCACTTCAGTATAGGGATGGTTCCCTCTCAGCATTTTGCCTGTCTAGCTCGCATCATTTATGTGCTGGAAGGCATCATCAACCACTCTTCAAAAGGGGTGGTAGCTGCATATCAATGCTATTAGTAGTATGACTACAATGATATTGTGGACTGCCTTTACAGGTCAATTTTCAGGTGCATAGCTTCCCAAGTCAGCAGCCTCTATTAAGTTTTCCTTTGGAAAAAGGGTATTCATGGTCTACCTCCTGACTATTGTCATCCAAACCACTACTATTGATAGTCCCACAGTGTTCTTCATCATTCCACCCACTTCCCTAAAGTGTCCCACAATTGGGCTCTTCCCCTTAAACCTCAACATCACTGGGGCGAATTAGGTGTGAACTGGTTGCTGGTATTTTCTTTTAGTATTTACTCACCCACCCTGGGAGACTACATTTCTCCTTCCTACCCATACATCCTATTATTGGTAGTTAGGTAGCACCATTTGTCCCTTGAATAGTGCATAAGGTCCCCTGAATAGATGAGATGTATATAAAGATTAGAATGACAATCAATGGTGAACAAAAGACACCAGGCACTGGTCCTTAATGGGGGAGGGGGAATTTGTCCTTGTATGTTTTTGACACCAACCATCAATGGTGGGACCCTTCCTGATCCGGGATGCTTCTTCTGCATCAAAGGTATGTGAATATGAATGCACCCTTAGTGGATACTAGTACTCTATCATCAGGGTTCTTGAACAGAGTGGGTAACATGATTGTTGGTGTTGTGATCGTTTATGTAGATGATGTGTGTGGAGCTACTTGGCCTCACTGAGGTGAGTATCATTGTGTTCACCCAATGGGCAGCCAAAGTTTTGTGTCCAAGCGGTGTATCCCCTTGGCTCGCAAGAATTCCTCCTCCACACTCGGTCATTCCTCTGCCCACACCCTGTTGTAGAGGAGGTTTTATCCTATTGGTTAAGAACCCACATTAAGCTGTACACATCTCACTGAGATACACTTTGGACCTTGGGAATTCAGAGTTTTAAAAAAGTACTGAAATGTTATTTTAATTTGGGTTTGCTCATTTTTACCATTAAATTGTTTTATTTTCCTCCGCCTTCATTTGGGTGAATCCTCTCTCTTTCTCTCTCTCTCTCTCTTTCTCTCAACAGCATCATCCCGATTTGTGAAGTGTGAGAATTGCAAGCACTTCTTTCTCGTCATCTCTGATGTGGAGTCAAAGAGAAAAGGGAAAGAGAAGCGTGAAGAGGCTTTTCGACGCCCACCTCCACCCCCGAAGAAGGTAAGTGCCCCGGAGGTTGTTTTATCTCTGGGCAAAACCTCAAATTCATCATTTAGATTTGTTGTTTGTAGCTCCTGGGAAGAAAATGGGTGGCATCTCCACTTTGGTCCTACAGTAGCCTGCGCTGTAGGATCCGCCAATGTTACCACAATTAAGTGGGGCTGTGCTTTCTGTGAGTCCGTTGTGAGGGGACAAAGTTGAGTGAAGGGAGGTTGTTGCATGGTGTGGGAATTTTGTAGCGACTCATGCAACATCTAGGAAGTGGAAGTTCTTTTGCAACTTAACCTCCACCAGGATTGTATCTAAATGGGGTGGTCCCACTACAGGGTTGCTTCCGGGTGAGGTGGTCATGTCCATTTGGGAATCTCCTACCACTCTTCAACTCTATTATTGCCTTACAGGGTGTGGCTAGAATTTTAAAAACTCAGCCTTGCCTACCTGTTTGTTACAGCTAGGTATGTATTGAGTATGTTTATGAGGGTGTGGGATTGGGGCTTTTACCTTGGGATGTCCAAGGTACCCCATTAATATGAATGGCCATTGGTATGGACACAATGATGGGTGGTTGGGTGCTCCATAGGGCCTAAAGGCGAGGATGGGCTGGGTATTCTTTAATTGGCATTGATCCCTACTTAACCCTTTGCACATTTTAAAATATGTTTCAAAATGGAAAAAGTTAACAAATTACAATGTATTATTGTTAATAATATATATTTAACTTAAAATTAATAGCCCCATAGTTACATATTTAAACTTACCTTTAATTAGCTTCATCAGACTGACAAGTTAATCTAGGCTATATTTGATCTCACTATATTTGCATTAGCCCATATAAAAATATAATGCAATAAATGTATATATGTCATTTTCATTCACATCTTTCCATTTTAGATTATTTACTACTCCTTTTTTATCAGGATTCTCTTCAAAGAAATTGTTTGCCCTGTCATTTATGCATCTTACTAAATATCAGTGGTGAGCACAATAACGATAATCATCTCTCAGTGATGGACGAGACAAGCTTTGTCACCAAGTTGTACAGCCGTTTACTCACTATGCCGGATACCCCAGCTTATCGTGCGATTACGAATCGAAGCTTTGATCACATCTATGCTGTTCACCCACGCCTCCATAAACCATTTAGATACAGGAGTCTTCAGCTTCTTGACCCCGTAAGGGGCGCGGCGATTTGACATCCTGGCCGCCGTGCTGACGGGACTCAGCACCTCGTCCGACCCCAGCTTAGCCTCTTCTCCTTCCTTCAAAACACTTGTTTGCTCGCTTTTCATACAACCTCTCGCACAACTTTCTCTGGTCAGCCTCTAATTTCGCAGGGTAGATGCTGACCTTCCTTTCACCCAACTATCCTGGTTTGGGGCTGAGCGGGGAGGGGACCCTGTTCTCTCACCCCTGAGCTCCAGCCTTGGGTGGTGGGTTTTTAACAACCTGCTTCATTCCCACCCACACCTCCCTCACATCCCCTTTCTTCCTCCTTTCAATCTCTCTTGATTTTATGCCAAGCCCAATGTGGGGCCACCATGCTGATGGGCTGCGAGACCACTAGGTGGGAGGAGTGGCCTCAAATGGTGGCAGCTGGTTTTGCCAGCCCTATACTCGCCCCTCGCAGAACGGGCTAATACGTGTTAAAAAAGGGTCATCATGCCCACTGATGAATTTTTAAAAAAATACTCCCTTACCTTTCCCTCGACCATTGTCAGAGCTGCCCTCTGACTTCTTCCCTGAAAAAATAGAGCCCCCTACCCCCCCTGTGCTTTCTCAGGGAACCCTCTAACTTTCTTCTACCTGAGAGGAGGCTTACTCCTCTCCTTTTCCTATGGGTGTAGGGGACTCCCCCTCACCCCCTTCTGTGGAGGCCCCTTGGCTGCTTCACTCTTTCCAGTTGCAGTCCCTACTTTTCTTTCACAAGGCACTGCCAAGAAAGCATGCAGGTGGCTGAAAATTGACTGCTTCAGGTTGTAGCACATCAATAGGGCCAATCCCCTCAGGGGGTCAAGGAATGGCAGGGCCTGTCATTCCTTCCCTCTAACATCCTGCACTCATATGCTAAGAACCTACAGGGGGTCACTGTATGTGTCCCCCTCTCTTCCTCGGCGGATACTGGCTTGCCAGCATTAGGTAAAAAAGGTACCTCAAATGGAATCTGTGATGTCTTGGGGGGGAGAGAGCGGGACACATGGAGGCTCCTCCACTGAGATGGACATGATCCATGAGGTGACCCCACCTCAGATGGTAGGATCTTCAAATGGGTCGAACCTGAGCTCGGTGCCAAGCACAGAACCCGTGTCACCCCCTATGCAAGCTCCTCCTCAGACGGCTCGGGACCCTGAGGCCTCACAAGGAGAGGAGGGATCTCCTCCTCCCGGCTGCTGCTTATATGATAGGCAAGACCTTCTCCATTTCAGAGAATGATCTTGCTGAGGCCGACCCATCTGGCCTAGGGGCTCTTGCCGGCGAGGGGGCAGGGAACGCGGGTTCATTCCCCGCCCTCCTATACTAAAAAGAGAAAAAAGACTCTGGGCTCCTCTCCTTCCGCGGGGGCCGCGGAGACGGACGGGGCCTCTGCCTTTTCGGTAAACGACCAAGCCAAGATCGGCACGTCCGGCCCTGTTGCTCCCCCGAGTGGGAAGTCCCAGACAAAGACGAGAACTGCGCAGAGCGGAGTCTCGATTACGTCGGGGGCCCCCATTCTGAGGCTACCCGGTGTTTTCGAGCCCGCTGGCTTGAAACGCTTCCTGGTTATTCGCTCCACTGATGGCAGCATGTTGGCTAAGGGCAACATGATCCATCAGAGGAGAGCTTTAGCTAGTGTGATTGGTAGGGAGCCGAAGGTGAACCGTTTCTCGGAGGGCAGCCTTTTGACGAATGCGTCTAATCTCTCTGAGGCAGCCATGATTAGTCCCCTTCAGATACTTGATGGCACGCCTGTGTGTGACGCCGCACTCTACCATGAACTTCGTGAAAGGAGTAGTTTATGCGAGGGAACTCGTGGACTACTCCATAGAGGACATCACCTTTATGCTGGCTGACCATGGGGCAGTCAGGGTCGACCGTGTGATGAGAAAACAGAGAGGGGCCTCGACACCCACCTCTACACTCTTCATCACGTTCTACTCTGACAAGCTCCCTGAGTCGGTGCATGCCGGTTGGTATCGCTACCGCGTGAAGGCATTCGTTCCACTGCCGCGGAGGTGCTATTACTGTCACCCCTTCTGCCATACTAATCGCTCCTGTCGATGTGCAAAGTCAGAGTTACCCAAAGTCTGTGTAAATTGCTCCAAGGCCGCATACGATAAGTCAAATTGTGTGTGGCCAAGTGTGTCAATTGCGGAGAGCCGCACCCCCTGCTTCTTCGTAGCAATGTGGTGCGTATCTCCTCGAGAAAGAAATCCTGGCCATTCCTTACTTTTTTATCGATCCTTTGTTTGTTCGAAGCTCGGCTATGGATGAAAGTTTTATGCATCCACAGCCGAGCATGTCATACCCTAAGCCCTTTGGGTTTAGGGCTATGAAACTCCTTCGAGAGCTAAGTATATCTCTCTTGCCGTTGGTGCCCCTGATTCTACCCAGGACGCCACCCTGGTAGGTACCACCTTTGACCATTTGTTGCCACGCTTCTGCTCCCAAAGCTTGTACAGCGCCGGGAGTGTTGCGTTCGGCCTTTTTGGATCACACTTCGTGTCGCGCTGGAACCGTGCCAGTGTATATGGATGGCTCGAAGTCACAAGAGGGGGTCGGCTTCCACGCCGTATCCCCTATGTTTGAAGTCAGCGGGGCTCTGTCAGGCGCTGCGTCTGTCTTCACGGCTGAGTTGGTTGCAATACACCACTCGGTACGGGAGATTACGCGACGTGCCTGGTTCAGACACAGGATTGTGATTTATAGCGACTCACAAAGCGCCCTGAGTGCTCTCAGGGCATTGGAATCCCGCATCCCTTGGTTCGCGATATCTGTGACGCAACGGTTTTGGCGAGCCGGGCAGATATCAAGATTATCTTCTGCTGGGTTTCTGGACATGTAGGAATTGGGGGGAATGAGTGCGCCGAGGAGGGCTCCAAAGATCCGCGAGGACTGGGCTACCAGACGAGCGTTTCTCCCTTCCTCACACTTATTACATGGCAGGAATACTGGCTGATTGGCAAAGAAAATGGGAGAAGGTCGAGGGTAACTTAAATTTACATTCCATTGCACCGTGAATTTTCCCATGGACCTACCCTCCCCCCCCCAATGCTACCACGGCTTCAGGCTGCTTTCTGTCGTCTCTGAATTGGACACACTCGCGGGACGCACCGCCATTTGATGGAGCGCTCGCCAGCGCCTTACTGTGAAGACTGCGTTGTCCCCGAGACTGTTCAGCACATTCTTGTTGGATGTCCCAGTCTGGGTGATCTTCGCACACGTTACCTGTCCTGATACCGGGACGAGTGGGGTTGCTACTGCTTCTCTCTTGTACTCGGGACGGGTTTGTCCACACTGACTTGTGGATGTTACAACTTTTTGGAGGAGCCTGGCCTCCTCCCCTTTATTTGACTGTTGTTATTCTGTAGGTTGCATGTTCCTGCACCTGGGGGAGGGTGCCTACCCCCGACGCCGGAGCGCGCCTCCTTGCTTTGTTTTTTGTTATTTTTTTAGCCCTTGTCCTTTTTAGCGTTGTTATTTCTTTCCTAATATAGCCTAGTGGTATGCCGTGTCGTGTATGGGACTTAGGCCCAGATGGGCTCACTCAAAAAGAATCCTTTATAGTCGCTACTGGACCGAGATTGAATCAGAGACACTAACTGTAACATTCCCTCTACAGTTGCCATCTGCCTGAGATTGTAAAGGGTAGTAGTACGGATGAAGCATATCGCAACCGCAAGGGTAAGAATGTCTGTGTGATTATCGCCGTAGTAAATGGTTGAGAGTAGAAGAATGTGTCAGGAAGCTGCAGGAGAGTGTGGTGGTATTGATGTTGGTTTAAGAGAGTGAGACTATAGACTGGAACGAGTTCAAGTGAGAGCAGTGCAAAGGGGCAACTTGAGAGAGATGCTTTGGGTGTGCGAAAGATGGATAAAATGAGGAATGACTGGGTAAGAGATCTTTATGGTCTGAACTTACTTTACTTGCCCCCCTTGCCCTTACGAGGTGGGTAGTCCCTAGGAAGGCCACCACACTCCCTGGGTGGGGCAAAGAGATGAGATATTGTGTGGTGGTGCAAGGAGGTTTGGGCAGTCTATGAGTAGGAATGTGCGATTATCTGGGCTTATGGGGTAAAGGGGGTGGCTGAAATTATTCCTGTGTGGTCTGTGGATTTAAGTAGAATGGTTGGGAGTAGATGTCACACTTGGTTATTGTTTTACCATTCATTATAACCAGGGGGTTACCACCAATCTTGACTTTTTTACCACAATATCCAATCTTGGTAAGCTTGACCAAATAGCAACTCTTGTAAGAGTTTTACTACCTATATTCACTATTTGTATACGGTTTTACCACTAACATTCGCTCCACAGGGTTTTACCACTGATCTTCAATCTTGTTAGGGTTTTATCAACCATCTTGACACTAGAGTTTTTACCACTAATTCTCACTCTTACTACAGGCATTACCACCGATCTGCAGCACTCAGTTAAGATGCCTTTTATTTCTCTATAGGGGAGCTATTGATTAACGTGGATTCCGAACCCTGGGTATCTATAGCGTATGGCAGCCACCGAGAAGGCGACCCGAATCGGGCCACCATCCGGTGACTCACCACACCTAATGTGGCTTAGCTTCACTGTAATGGGAAGTGGTGTTTCCACTCGGCTAAACTATTCCACCAAGGTATGCGTCAGATAGTTTTAATTGGCCCGACTACTCTCATTCACACACTCCACCAGATCTACGACTACCTGGAGAAGCATGTAGTGGGTCAGGAGACGGCTAAGAAGGTGTTGAGTGTGGCGGTGTACAACCATTACAAGAGGATCTACCATAACATCCCATCGTCCAGAGCTGAGCCACTCACACTCGAAAACCCTCCTTCCAACGCCGGCATTAACCAGGGGCTGACGGGGCGAGGTGAGCGAACCCTGACTTAGTCTCCACTGTTTGAAGCACCCCCCTTTCGGGGTCCATGGGAAAAACCCCTACTGGGTAGAAGGGCTTGTTTACCGCATCCTGCGAAGGTGGGTCAGTGTCATGGGAGTGTTCAATGGGTGATGCAAGAGGGCTAAATGGGTCATATGGACCCACAAGGGGGTCCAGGAGTCCGTGGGGGGCTGCGCACCCTCCCGGGGAGAGTACAAATTGAGAAGACCCTGGGAAAGTTGTTGGTGTGCTTCCCCCTCGCTCCCTCCTCAGCGCTACTCGACCACTCCCCCCTCAACCTTTTCTCTACCCGCCCTGGTACCAGAAGGAACTTTCCTCACCCGGACAGTGTGTAAATTAGGGACTACCCTCTCAATGGCCCCGTAAGGGGCGCGGCGATTTGCCTTCCTGGCCGCCGTGCTGACGGTACTCAGCGCCCCGTCCGGCCCCAGCTTGTCATTCTTTTTCTTCTTCCGCTAACCCCTATCTCGTCTTCTGTACCAATTCTCTTCCCCGTAAGCGGCGTGGCGATTTGCCTTCCTGGCCGCCGTGCTGACGGGACTCAGCGCCCCGTCCGGCCCCAGCTTGTCATTCTTTTTCTTCTTCCGCTAACCCCTATCTCGTCTTCTGTACCAATTCTCTTCCCCGTAAGCGGCGCGGCGATTAGCCTTCCTGGCCGCCGTGCTGACGGGACTCAGCGCCCCGTCCGGCCCCAGCTTGTCATTCTTTTTCTTCTTCCGCTAACCCCTATCTCGTCTTCTGTACCAATTCTCTTCCCCGTAAGCGGCGTGGCGATTTGCCTTCCTGGCCGCCGTGCTGACGGGACTCAGCGCCCCGTCCGGCCCCAGCTTGTCATTCTTTTTCTTCTTCCGCTAACCCCTATCTCGTCTTCTGTACCAATTCTCTTCCCCGTAAGCGGCGCGGCGATTTGCCTTCCTGGCCGCCGTGCTGACGGGACTCAGCGCCCCGTCCGGCCCCAGCTTGTCATTCTTTTTCTTCTTCCGCTAACCCCTATCTCGTCTTCTGTACCAATTCTCTTCCCCGTAAGCGGCGCGGCGATTTGCCTTCCTGGCCGCCGTGCTGACGGGACTCAGCGCCCCGTCCGGCCCCAGCTTGTCATTCTTTTTCTTCTTCCGCTAACCCCTATCTCGTCTTCTGTACCAATTCTCTTCCCCGTAAGCGGCGCGGCGATTTGCCTTCCTGGCGGCCGTGCTGACGGGACTCAGCGCCCCGTCCGGCCCCAGCTTAGCCTCTTCTCCTTTTCTTACTTTCGCCTCTGTACAGGTCGACTGATGCACCCACTGGGGGGCATCGTCTGCAAGACCGTGCCTTAGAGGAAGTTTGGTTGCCCGGGTCGTCATTTTGTTTCTGGGAGGTCTTAGCACCGTAGTCCAGAGAATCTCCGCTGTTTTTCAAACGACAGTGGGAGTGGGGTCACCCCGTATGGGCGCTCTTTGGACTCACAATGACGATTTGGTGCATGCCCTCGGCTCCAGAGGCAGCCCAAAATAAAATATATACTTATATGGGTAAATTTAACAAACATAACTCCCAGTGGTCATCGTGCCTTGGACCCTGACGGTAGACGCTTTGATCCTTTTGTGTCAGAAGTCGACCCTGAGTTGGATTACGACCGATTTTTAGTCTTGAAAGCGAACGATAGTCCTCTTAGTAAGGCTGACATCTTCGACGTCTACGAAGATTTTGTTGAGAAATGTGGCGAACCTGCCCAAATGTGGCCACGTAATGATGGCGCATTGATAGATTGATAGTCGAGGCGAAATCAAGCGAGCAGCATCAGCGGATCAAGACCCTACAGTCTTTAGCTTCTGTAGACATGTCCTCTGCTTCGGCTTCGCCCCCGACATTTAACATCAGTAAAGTTGTTATCCGATAGGGAGAGTTAATAGATTACGATGTTGACAGGCTGGTATCAAAACTTACCAATCAGAAGGTTGTAAGTGCCCACCGCATTTCCAGGTTTATGAATGGCGCTAGGTTACCTACCGCCATCATAATCCTGACCTTCAACAGATTGGAGTCGCCCAAGTACGTTAAGGCTGGCTATCTTAACATCCCAGTCAAGCCTTACGTTGAAAACCCACGACGCTGCTTCCATTGCCAACGCTTTGGCCATGTAAGCAAGTTTTGTAAACGGGCAAGGTTGTGTGTGAATTGTGGACCGGATTATCACGGGATTTCCTGTTCTCAACAGCCGTGCTGCCCTAACTGGTGGAGAACAGGGTCAGTTTTAAAGAGGCCAGAAGAAGAGTAAAGGAGATGTATGTCCAACCTGGTGTGAGCTTTTCTGATGCTCTGCGTTCTACCGGGCCAAAGAAAGGGAGAAGCCAGAGACCTCCTACTGGTTCTCCTGTGCCTGACCAGGTAAAAAGTCCTCCGTCCTAAACGTACATCTCCTTGTGATGAACACTCTTGATCAGCACCTAACAGTGCTTCTGAGGTTACCAACAAGAAGAGGAACCTTCAATCCTCTCCTGGTTCCCCAAGGGTGGTTAAGCACCTTGCTACCGCTCCAGAACATGTGGATGTTGATCATGTTGGTCCTCAGGCGGTATCCATTCCACCTCTGGACATTCACCCTGCCCCTAAAGGACCAAGCTCTTCTTCAGCTCCAAAGCCAGTTATCACTCCACCCTTCCCGTGTTGATACTGCTTTGGAATGCTTTCGATCCCTCAATGAGAAGGAACCAACCTTTGATCCTTCCTAGGAGCCAGCTGTTGTGGAGATTACCCCCTCATCTGAGGAGGACTCTCAAAAACTGACCACATCCTTCTCTATCAGCATCAAATTCACAACTTTTGCCAATGTCCTCGCCACCACCATCGCCTCTACCATCCCAACCAATACCACCAGCTGTATCAACATCGTCTGTTCCCTCGACACCTGAACTGACCCCTGGAGTTGCTTCCATCTCTGCTTCTCCAGTGGAGACAGTTCTCTCTTACAACCACTTATCAAAATCTGATGCGCCACCTCTTAAAGAAAAACCAAAGGCAAAACTCAAGCTCCCGATGCCTCCTTTGTCATACTCCAAGCCTAAGGCTAGTATGACACGAACTACTTCCTCTGGTAGTTCAAATCTAAAATCTCCTACCCCTAAGGGTAGGAAGAAATCTACCGTTATGCTTAAACGGTAACAATGTTTCCAATTATTCATTGGAACCTCCAAGGTCTCTTCCCTAAATGGGAAGAGTTCAAGCTCCTGCTTAAGGATTACAATCCCGATTGTATTGCTTTACAGGAGACTTGCTTGGGTACTCGCAGAGTACCCAACATTTCGGGTTTTGTGGGATATTATAAGAACCCTGGAGAACCAATTCATGGTTCTGATGTCTTTGTTAACAACAGGGTTACCCACAACCAGCTCTCTCTTAACACAGACCTGCAGGCGGTTGCTTTCCGCCTGTTCTCCAGTCGCCATTCGGTCTGTTCGCTGTATCTTCCTCCTGGCGAGAAAAGAGATACAGCTGTTTTAGCTACAAAGTTAGCTAATTTAATTTCTCAACTCCCTCCTCCCTTTTTATTGATTGGCCACTTTAATGCTCGACACACCCTTTGGGGGGACCATGATAACAACCCTAGAGGAAATAGGATTGAGAGATTTCTGGGCACTAATGATGTCTGCTTTCTTAACGATGGCAGCCACACATCATTTCACATCCAGACGAACAGCGTTACATGTGTGGACTTGTCTCTCTGTTCACCAAGCTGTAGAGCTGATTTTGACTGGGGAGTGGATCCTGACTTGCGAGGTAGTGATCACTTTCCCATTGTAATAACACCATGTACAGGTAGTCCTCCTCCACCACCTAGCAAAAGATGGAATACAAAAAAGCAAACTGGCCTAAGTTCAGGCACCTCTCGAGCCATGATGGGTCCTTCCCTCATGAAGATATTGAAGTGGCTATTGATGCTCTTCTAGCCCACGTCAATCATGCAGCTAATTCCTCCATCCCGCTCTCCGGCTCAACTGCTCGTGGACCACAATTGCCTTGGTGGCTGGTGGTCTGCTGAATGCTCGAGAGTTGTCACTGAATGTAAACAGGCTTGCCGACGTTACCATCGGTGCCCCACGATGGTAAAGAAACTTGCTCGTAACCGAGCAAGTGCAGCACGGCGACGCACCCTTCGACGAGCTCTAAAGACCGTTGGATGGTTACATCGCATCGATATGTTGGCAGACCCCTGTAGCCATAATCTGGAAGAGGGTGAAAAAGTTATTGAGCAAATCCAATTTTCTTTACAGCTCCCAACATTGTTCAGGCTGGAGAACTGTTGGGAGACTTGTCCCATATTTCCGATGTTTTGGCCGGATTGTTTGCTAATATTTCAAGCCCAGACAACTCCATCCAATTCCAGCGCTTTAGGCTTGAACAGGAGCAGCATCCTATCAACTTTATGGAGCCTAACATGGATAATGAGCCTTATAACCGGCTCTTTTCCATCCATGAGCTCCATAATGCACTGAAGCACTGTTGATTCACTGCACCCGGATCGGATGGCATTTCCTATGATATGATTAGGAATATGCATCCATCCCTCCTCTCACATTTGCTGTACATCTATAACTTCATCTGGATTAGGGGCTGCTTCCCTTCTATGTGTAGGGAGGCTGTGGTTTTACCTTTTCGAAAACCAGGAAAGGATGGGACGGAACCTACCCATTACCACCCCATTGCCCTTACTAGTTGTCTATGTAAATTGTTTGAGAGGATGATAAATACATACAAGACTCGTCTGGTTTTTGGAGACAAACCATCTTATATCTCCCTCTCAATCAGGATTCAGAAAAAACAGAGTACCATCCACCTGCTTGTTAGAATGGAGTCTTATATAAGAGATGCTTTTTCAAAGAGGCAGCATTCTGTTGCTGTTTTCTTTGATATTGAGAAAGCATATGATACCACTTGGAGGTGTGGTATCCTTAAGCAACTCCATGATTGGGGCCTGCGGGGCTTTCTTCTCAGGTTTGTCGAGCAATTCCTCATGTGACGCACACTACATGTAAAAAGTTGGAAATGCCCTATCAAAACCCGTAGAGCAAGTTGAGGGTGTGCCACAGGGAAGTGTCCTCAGTGTCACCTGCTTCTCTGTGGCCATCAATAGCATTATCACAAATCTCCCAGCTGAGATTTCCTCAACTCTATATGTGGATGACTTAGCGCTTATCTGTTTATCGCCCTGATTTCCATTTGTCATCCATAAGCTACAGCGGGTTATTAATGCCGTAGCTAATAATGCTTCTTCCAAGGGCTTCCGCTTTTTCGCAGTAAAGACCAAGGCTGTCCACTTTTACAATCATAGATCGGTGACCTGGGACCCTCCCAATTTGTCACTCTATGGTGTCCCTGTCACCTTTGAGTCCCATTTCAGATATCTAGGGGTGATCTTTGATTCAAGGCTTTCTTGGAGGCCTCATTTGGACGCTTTGAAAAGGTCTTGTCTGAAGAGAATGGACATAATGAAATTACTGTCACATACTTCTTGGGAAAGTGATCGACGCACCCTGTGGCTTCTGTATTAGGCATTGGTCCAGTCAAAGCTAGACTATGGGTCACAGGTGTACTCCTCTGCCTCGCCGTCCATCCTTGAAAAATTAAATACTGTGCGTAACTAGGGTGTGCGCCTGGCTTCTGGAGCCTTCAAGTCCTCCCCTGTGGGGAGTCTCTATTAAGAGAACTGGGCTCTTCCTTTTCAAGTCTAACCTCAAATATCTTTTTAGACTTGAGAAATTACCATGGTCGCCAGTATATGAGTGCACGTTCAATTTGCGAACAGTGGCCTCATATGATAGATTTCCATCCCTAGCTCGCCCCTTTGCTCTGCGCATGGCCGAGCACACTGGACGTCTATGGGAGTTTTCTGTTATTCCGTTTTCATTACCAAAGATATCCCCATGGCTCATACCACCTGTAGTGGTATGCAAGGGGCTTACTGGTAGGCCCAAGGATCAGTTCTTGCCTGTAGCCTTGAGAACCATATATGATCAACACTCCCACCATCGGCCTAGCACCTTTGTCTTTACCGACGGGTCCAAGTCATTGGACGGAATTGGAGCTGCTGCTGTCTTCCCATCTCAGACAGCATTGGTTCGCCTACAAAGTGCAGCTTCTGTTTTCACAGCAGAACTTGTTGCCATTCTTGCTGCACTCTTTGTTATTGCTCCTATGCCATCTGTTTGTCTTACGATTTTCTCTGACTCCCCCTGTTCTCTGGAGGCACTGAGTGCTTTTGGTCCTAGCCATCCGCTGGTTTCCAAGATCCAGCGGTGGCTTTTTTATCTTTCTCTTATTCATAAGATTTCTTTTTGCTGGGTGCCCAGTCACGTGGACATCCCAGGTAATGAAAGGGCGGATGCTGCGACCAAGGAGGCGACATCGTTGGGGACACACCCACAAGCCCCAGTCCCACTTGATGATGTTTATCCCCTCATCACCGAATATGTAGTCGGCTTATGGCAGAAGATGTGGGATGAGCTTCCTCCCACCAAGCTCCATTCCATAAAACCTTCAGTCCTCCCACCCCGTAAGGGGCACGGTGATTTGCCATTCTGGCCGCCGTGCTGATGGGACTCAGCACCCCTTCCGACCCCAGCTTAGCCTCTTCTCCTTCCTTCAAAACACTTGTTTCCTCGCTTTTCATACAACCTCTCCCACAACTTTCTCTGGTCGGCCTCTAATTTCACAGGGTAGATGCTGACCTTCCTCTCAGCCAACCGTCCCGCATCGGGGCTCAGGGGGTAGGGGACAATGTTCCCTAACCCCTGAGCTCCGGTCTGGGGTGGCTGGTTTTTAACAACCTGCTTCATCCCCACCCATACCTTCCTCACTTTACCGTCTATCCTTGATTTTACGCCGTGTTCAAGGTGGAGCCGCCATGCCGATGGACTGCCAGGCCACCAGGCGGGAGGGGTGGTCCGAAATGGCGGCGCCTGGCTCTGCCAGGCCTGTAAGCACCTCTTGCAGTGCGGGCAACTGCAAGAGGTGATGAGCTATTGCGTCCCTTAGCACAAAAATGGTCACCATGTTATGGTACCAGTTACTGGTACCATAACATCTTCCCAGTTTAGTTGGCAACAGCTTCTGTGGACATTGATGTCATTTCTAAACAAGGGAGTTACATAGACAAATAAAGTACAGCACCAACAATTTAATTGTGTTTGTTTCATATCTTTTGCTGCTATTCTTCGGTAGCGTGTTTCATTATTACAATAAAATGGTAATGCAACGATAATACTTTGTTTCATTACCTTAAATTGGCATTTTCGTACACCTGCAATAAAACGTGACACAGTTGAAAGCACATCAAAATACATAACTCAACATAACTTTGTATGTATCTTATCACTACGATTGAAATGTTAACTGCGCACGTACCTACCTAGGATATTTCAGTGGACCAAGTTTCACGTTTGTACATACAATGTTTAATATTCAAAAGATCAGCCAAAAGTTGACCTGCAATAAAGCGTGATACACAGTTTATGGCTGGGCGTGTAGGGTGGGAGTAATGATTATTTCCTTAGCCTACCTTTATTCTTCACCCGATTGCAGTGAAGCCTACGCTGTGTACTGATTGATGAAATGTGTAGCAAAATCTGCCTTACTCTCGTCGGTTGAAGCTGGTCTTCTGTCCCTTTGCATTGATCTCACTTTCACCCCTGCAGACCTCCTCCACCTGGCTGGCATCAGCCAGAGCCACGGACTGGGCGCGGGCGGACCTGGGTACCAGAGTTTGTTCCCAGAGCTTCAGTCGATGCCCACCAACAAGCAGTTCTCTGGTGGGGCGCCCGAGGGGGCAGATATCCTGGATGCCATGACCCACAACCTTCGTCTTGATAAGAGCAATATTCTCCTCCTTGGACCTACAGGATCAGGTGAAACGGGGTGGTTCGGCGAGTAAAAATGGGTTGTGGGTACCGCACCCTTAACCTCAAGGGAGAAGTACCGTGATGAATTCAGGGCGCTGCGAGTATAGCAGGAATGACATCTTTCGAAAAGGGGATAGAGTGGAATAGAAGATCCAAGGATATGAGAATGAAAAGATTACCGGCTCTTTTCACTTCCTTAAATACTATTTTCTTTATGAATCCCCATTTCGAAAAATAAAATTCAGGCAGGGAGCCCCCCCCCCCCATTCATTTTTTTGTAAATTTATTTTTAAAAATGGCTTTAAATTTTTGTCTCTTGGGAGGAACCAGACATTCAGTGAATACATTTGTAGCTGTGGCAGAAAACCTGGTGTCGTTTTTCAACCCCATTTTCTCCCACACCAGGCAAAACTCTCTTGGCGCAGACGATCGCCCAGTGCCTAGACGTGCCCTTCGCCATATGTGACTGCACCACCCTCACGCAGGCGGGCTACGTGGGCGAGGACATCGAGTCTGTGGTGGCTAAACTACTCCAGGATGCAAACTACAACGTGGACAAGGCACAGCAAGGTCCGTCCTTGATACCCTGGAATGACTCACTTTTGTTGTTTGGTTAGACTCAACGTCTGACGAAGTCCCCCAAGGCACCATCCTTTCTCCTACCCAATTCAATCTCTTCATACGTGACATACCCCTTTCCCCCTACCAGTTCGCCCATACATCTACGCAGATGACCGCCATCACGTCTTAATCTACATCTATGCACAGGTCCCGGAAACACGGGCCTACAACACCAACGAAACTGGTTCGCACTAAACAATATCCATCTTCCGCCCCCTAATAATCACGAGTCAAAATACCACCCACACACTGCTCCGCAGCCAACTTCTCCCACATAACTGTTACGCTAGACCCTCACATGACTCGCTCAACACAACTACCTTGAAGGCCATATCCAAATATTCACAAACACAAAGCGCGACGCTGAACAATGCATCCCCACCCTCGGTTCCATCCATATCTAATACACACCAACACAAGATACAGACCATAACAACGCCTCTATCACAACTGGCGACACAAATTTCACCTCCACCCACTACACACAAATATTTTAATACAATCTCCTTCCCCTCCCCCCCAGGTATCATCTTCCTGGATGAGGTGGACAAGATCGGCGCCGTCCCCGGAATCCACCAGCTGCGGGATGTCGGCGGCGAAGGGGTACAGCAGGGCATGCTGAAGGTAAGCTCCGGGTTCTTCCTGTCTTTGAGGTCCTCCTCGAAGTCTCTTGGACACACCATCCCTTCACTTTTCGACCACGGTGAAATTCGCATAAAGATCAGAACGACACTCGCTGACACGCCTCAATCTGTGTAGGTTCTGTTCAAACTCTCAACTGTATTGTTGGAATGAATCAGGATTTTAGAGTTGCCTACCCTCTAAGTCCGTAGACCCCCCTCCCCCATCTCTTGAGTAGCCTGACAGTTCTAGATAACTGCCACTGTGTCATTGAGATCTGGCGCTTTTTTGACCCCCTGGACTCAAATTTCTGTCATATGCCTTTGTTGGTTGCTTCTTTTTTTAATCAATGGGTGCCATTGTTGTTTAAATCTGTGCCTGGGCTGGATCGGGGTCTGCTGTTAGGTTTCCCCATTACTCTTAATTTCCCACCGGTGGCGCTGATGCACAGTGACCCTATTGGGTAAGGAAAGCGGCTCAAGATGTGGCTCTCTTTCGCAGATGCTCGAAGGCACCATCGTGAACGTCCCCGAGAAGAACGCCCCCCGCAAGCTACGGGGGGAAACGCTCCCCGTCGATACCACTAATATCCTGTTTGTTGGGTCTGGCGCGTTCAATGGGCTCGATCGAGTGGTGTCTCGGCGCAGCAATGAGAAGGTGGGGACAGCACCACCCACCTCCAATATATAGTAACCCATCCTCCCTCTACCGCCAACACCCCCTTGTCAAGTTTCCCCGAGTTAATCGTTTATAGTTCGCAAACACAAGGATTCCTCCCCCTTTCCGTTATTATCAGCTGCCATTTTACTGGTCATGGTTGGGATTTGTGGTTAGGAAAAGTCTTCATATAAAGATTTGACCACCCTGTATATTCCTCGAATGGTATGTAGTGGTTAAATCGCGTGTGTTGGAAGATGCCCTCGTTGGTCTTCGAGTTTTTCCTAATAGCTACATAAGCACCCCATGGCGTGGAAGTAAGAATATTGCCCGTATGGCGCGTCTTAGCAGGAAACTAAATGCGACAGCGTCCATAGGTTGGGAGCTCGCACTCTTGAATAATAATGCCATGAGTTTCAACCTATTCCCCTCCTCCGCCTTTGGCGAACTTTCTCGTGGCGATGCCATCGTTGGTTTCATCTTAATGGGCTTCGGCAGTATTTGGGATTCGGCGTCGGGGAGCAGAACGGAGGGCGGAGGGCAGCGTCGCAAGCAGACGTGGCGCACCAGACCTCGGGCACGGACGTGGAGACCGACCTCCAGGAGAAGGATGCCCTCCTCTCCAAGGTGGAGGCCAGGGACCTCATCGAGTTCGGCATGATTCCGGTAAGCTTCCTTTGCGCCACCCCGTCTTCGGGGGGAGGGGGGGGCCTCAGGCCGGGTTTGTTTTTTTACATTCCCCTAACTTCACCATTTTTATGATCTTTGCACTTTCTTGGGAAAATGCCCTCGGTGACACACAGGTGCCCCCCCCCCCATCCTCCGCACGCCTGAGAGTCGAAACCTGCCCAAATCGCGGAATCTCGGGCAAAATGGCGCGAAAACTGCGCAAACCGACAGGGTCACGAGTAGTTGTGGGACTTGAAGTACATACTTGAACCTAAGCTCCTGTAATCTTTGAGGACGACCCAAGGACGACCCTCCGCGTGTCGGGTGACCGATAACGTGCATGCGATCCTTGGTATCTGTGTGGGCATACGAGCAAACAGGTGGGTAGCGCCATCCTTCCCTCGCAACGTGGATGAGATCCTCCGACTGGATGATAAAAGACACCTTAAATTAGTAGGACAATCGCCTGTAAACTCGAGGGGGAGGTTTGGGTCATAGTGTTTTGGGCACTAGCGACGCTGGGACCCTTTTTTATCCCAGTGGGGGCTCCGCGTCAAAGGTACCTATGGGGATGAGTGCCCCTCTTACGGAATTCTAGGACCCCATTATCAGGTACCCGGAATAGGGAAGAGAGTGGATATGCTATGTTTGGAAGGGAAATGATAGCGGTGTTCAGATTGTACATAATGTCGCGTGTGGAGCTACTTAGCCTCGCCGAGGTGAGTATCAGCGTATCCGCCCAATGGGCGTTGGAAGTATTATGAGCGTTAGCTCTCTGGGATTGAGCCGCCCGCCTGCCTCGACACCAGGAATCCACCGCCGTATCTCATGAGGGTAGCGGTTGCTAAGAAACCTTAATTCATCATCATTGATGTTTTTTGATGTTCCTGCAGGTGGTTCATATTCACATGACCCATTTGCTTTTTGGGGGTTCTCTGATTATAATCAGCCTCGACTCCACCAGATCTACATGCAGCACACCCACACCTAGGCAGGCATGATTGCGACGCCACACTTCGGCAGACCATTGACCCTTTCCCATCCCAACCACCACCCAGACGCAAGCAAACAGCCCCAGTACACTACTTCCAACACCTAAATACCTCACCACCAAACCCCAACCTAATCAAACACATCCACACTACCTTCGCTCAAAGATACTTGAACACACCACCACCCAACACCATCCTAAATGCCCCCCCCCCCTTAATAAACTAATCACAACACACAGAGTAATCCTACCTCAACTCAGGTCAAGTCATTCTTCTCCAACAATACAAACCTCGCCCTGACACCAGATGCAACCAAAGCCCAAACAACATCACACACCTACTCATACACTGCCCAAACCCCACACAATATCTCCTCTCTTAGGGGGCCCCCAACTCGCAAAAGAGAGGTATGGGGCCCCGGCAAGTAAGTCTCTACCAGATGGCGCATGTATACCATCTTTTCCCACAACGCACATCACGTTTCATACACACACTATTCACACATTGACCCAGAATAACCGACCTGACTGGACAGGGTCGTGATAGCCCGACCATTATGTGTCGGGTTCCTAGAATAAAGCCTTTGAGTGCGCGGTTTCCCAGGCCAGTGACCCATGTCAGGGTTTAGTCCCTTTTTCGACACGCGCCGGAGGTCTGGATTGGGTATTTTGGTGCCCCGGGTACAGCCCCCGCCCAAGCGAATATCAATGAAAGTATCTTAATTAAAAGAGAATTTGGTAAAGAAAAAGGGTGTAGTCAGTTTTAAGAAATATCCCTCGTTGGTTCTCGCCAAATAAAGCCAGGTTGTTTTTTTCTGGTCCCAAGTAGTCTCCTCTTAATGCTACTCGGGGCATGTATCTTCAACGCATTTTTTTCACTTCCCCATCTGCACCACTTTGCAAACCTATTCATAAAGATGGACCTACGTTGGCTTTCGCTTCTTTTTAGCTTGAATCCCCCCCCCCCCCCGTCCATAAATTGAGGTTGGTAAGCATCAACCCCACTTGGGTAAATGAATAATAATAACCAAGTTTTTTTACTGTAGACTTAACTTACTGCTCGGTCCTGACGTGGCCCCACTGGCTGCTGCCGTTATCGCTTTTATCAACCTCGACAGGAGTTCGTGGGTCGGTTCCCGGTCCTGGTTCCCTTCCACTCGCTGTCCACGTCGATGCTGGTGCGGATCCTGACCGAACCCAAGAACGCGCTCGTGCCTCAGTTCCAGATGCTTCTTGCCATGGACAAAGTAAGAGTAGTTCCAGATTTCGCCCACGTTGTTGGGGATTGGAGAAGACCACTGCCGATTATGTGGGGCTGGGGACTCCCCCCTCCTCCTACTGTCTTTCGGCGCATATTACCAGGAGTTGGGGAAGATCAGTGCCGGGTTTGGGGTTGGGAGAAGATAACTACTGATTTGCGATCGTTTGGAGACTCTTCCCTACAGTCTTTCGGCGCATATTGCTGGGGATTTGGAAAGATCCCTCCCGTTTGTGTGAGGCTGGAGAACCTCCCGCACACAGTCATACGCAGCTGGGAACCTCGGCGCGGGTCGTTTCTTTATGTTCCTGGTGGGTCCATCCCATAGGCCGTTTTCCTCGAAGAACTCCTCCGACCGGACGGGATTCTTGTCCCACAGTCTGTTTCATCTGTAGATTTTGTTAAGTTGTGAAGGAGTTGAACTGTGTTCCTCTTATCCTGGTGCATATGTTTGTGTCTGTCTTCCTGATGCGGTGTTTGCGGGTTTAGTTTTGGAGGATGATTGTATCGGGACCTTCCCAGGGTGAGACATGGCAGGGGGGGGGTATCTTCGGACGAGATCTGGAAGGAGCACATTGACAGCCTTAGTTAGGGTCTCTTGTGCCCGCGCCTTGGGTATTCTTCGCTCTACAGCTTTCGACCTTTGGAATTATGATACGGCTTCTCTTTTAATGTGTTGCCGCTCCTTGTCCGCTCGAACCTATGCTACGGTAGGTTCCACTCACCCGGGGTCGAGCGTCCGTTGCCGACGAGATGTGCCTCCTCTTTAAGTATTTAATTATTTGGGTTTGTTACATTGGTTACATAGGATGCGGACATCCCTCCTTTGTTTTTTATTTGCTATTCTCTCGGATTTTTTTTAAATTTGGCTTGTGATTTCGACGGTTGCGCCCTTATTGGCGTCAGAGGGATTAGAGCACACACACAATAATAATATTTCTCACCGATATCCCCCCCATCCCGGTTCCCCACCAAATAGAACTCTATTTCCGTAGGTTGAGCTGAGCTTCACGAAAGAGGCGCTGGAATCCATCGCGCAGATGGCCATGGAGCGCAAAACAGGCGCGCGCGGCCTCCGCTCAATTATGGTAAGATCCCTCGGTCGCATTTTTCACCCTCCTCGTGCCCTTTACGGGGCATAAAAGGGGGTTGAAAGGGCGGGTCGTTTTAGTGGCATTGATGCGCGTTGACCCTACCAAGGATCCTCTTACCCTCCCTGAGAATCACCGTGTCGTGGTGGAGGGGTTTGCGTACTTCAATGACACAGTGGGCTATGTCAGGGAAGACTGTGATGGACATTATTGTCCATCATTCTGTCTTCAGGGGTCCTTCCTGTGGAGGAGTCAGACTAAGGATCCTCACACCCGTGTGTTGAGTACCGCTGTACGGGTTACCGATCATGTTTACCGGAGGTATCGCCTTGAAGGCCGCACTTGTTCTGGGGCTGATAGCGGTTCACAGCGTGGGTCTTAGCCTAGCCGTGGTCAAACTTCCATTCATGACGTTGCACTGTTTTTAAAACAACAGCTGTAGCGTTGGGGAGGGCTACCCTGAGAACGGCGTAAAGCGCCTAGTCTGGGGGCAATGACCGTGATCTTCGTAGACTCGATCCTTTTGGTTCCGAGGTCGACGATGATCTTGATTATGATAGATTTGTAGTTTTAAAATCAGACAATGATACACCAATAAGTAAGGCTGACCTTTTCAATGTCTATGAAGACTTTGTTGCCAAATGTGGCCTAGGAATGATGGCTGCCTTGTTGTAGAGTCCTCTTCATTTGATCAGCATCAAAAAATCAAAGCACTAGATTCTCTTGCTTCCCTCAATATCTCCTCTTCAGCCCATCATACCTTTAACACCTGCAAGGGGGTTATCAGGTCCGGGGAGCTTATTGAATATGATGTGGACCGGCTTGTTGCTAAACTCACTTCTCAGAAGGTAGTTGGTGCATACCGCGTCACTCGTAATGTTAATGACACCAGAGTTCCTTCCGCTACTATCATATTAACTTTCAATAAGTTGAACTCCCTAAGAATATCAAGGCTGGTTATCTGTGTATTCCCGTTTTAGACATGTCAGTATGCACTGCAGACAGGAGAGGGTATGTGTTAATTGTTCCTCTGATTTCCATGCAACACCGTGCCCTCGTTCCCCTTGTTGTGCCAACTGTGTTGGGGATCACTTAGCCACCTCTAAGCAGTGCACCTTTCTCTTGTATGAGAGAGAGGTTGTTGCTCTTCGGAATAAATTCCGAATTAGCATGAAGGATACTAGGAGGAGAGCTAAAGAATTATACATACAACCAGGAGTGAGTTTTGCGGATGCTCTTAGAGCGACCAGACCAGTCCGTAACAGACAGCAGAGACCATTTAGACCTCCACTTTTACAGCCGCAGAATATCCATCAAGAAGCCCCAATACAATCTCTGCCTCAGAATGATGCTCCTCCTCCCTTTCCAATCATTAGGGAGGTTCCTGCTTCTCCTAACCTAAGGCGCAAGAGGACTCGCCGTTCCTGAGATTCCCCTCCATCAGCTTCTAACCAACCATTGACATGTCCTGAAGAAAATGGAGGCAGATTCCGAGGATGTTTGTGTGGTGTTCGTTTCACCTTTGGACATCCACCCTCCTCCCACTGAATCTGCCTTGAGTCCATCAGTCACAACTAGCTAGTCTATTACATCCACAGCATCAGTAACTCCAGAAGAAGCTGAACGGATTTTTTCTTATCCAGCTTTGGCTGTGGCCCTTTTGGAAGAGGAGAAACCGCCTTCTGGGGTTTCTTCACCCACTCCAGCTGACCTACCAACCACCTCTCAGAATGACTCGGTACCATCTCTCTCGATATTACTACCTACCAGTACAGAGGACCCAATATCTTCGAAGGCATCCTTGCCAGCAAAAACCACCTTGTCATATTCACAACTGACAGATGGTTCTTTGCCATCTAATAAAAAAGCTATCCCCAAAACATTCAAACCATTTATACCTCAAACGTTAATTACACCTAAAAATCAAAAAGGTTCAAAACCCCAGTCACCTTCATCAGGTGCAAATAAAAATTTAATTACCCTTAAACGATGAATATGTTTTCAATTGTTCATTGGAATCTACAAGGGATTTTCTCCAAATGGGAAGAATTCAAACTCCTGCTTCATGATTACAACCCTTGCTGTATAGCATTACAGGAGACCCAATTGGGTATTCGTCGATTACCCAATATTCCCCACTATGTGGGATATTTTAAGAATCCACCAGAACCGATTCAGGGTTCGGCTATTTTTGTCCGTGAAGATTATTCTCACTTAGCAATCCCGTTGAGAACATACCTTCAAGCAGTGGCGATTCCTGTGTATACCAATCGTTTATACACAGTCTGCTCACTGTACCTCCTTCCTGGTAAAGAAGTAGTTGCTTCAGATTTGGCTAACAAATTAGCCAATCTCATCTCCCGACCTCATTCCTACTAGTTGGAGACTTTAATGCAAGACACCACCTTTGGGGAGACTATGATGACAACCCTAAGGGAAATCTGATTGTGAGACTTATTGAGACCTTGGATGTGCCATTATTTAATGATGGCACTCCAACATCCTTCCATGTCCAGACCAACAGCTCTACCTGTGTAGATTTGTCACTTTGTTCCTCAGACTGTAGAGCAGATTACAGCTGGTCGATGGATCCTGATCTGAGAGGAAGCGATCAGTTCCCAGTTGTTCTGACCTCATGCCTGGGTAGTCCTCCTTCCCCGCCGAGCAATAGGTGGAACACCAGGAAAGCCAATTGGCCAAAGTTTAAATACCTTTCTCACCATTCTGGATACTTCCCTCAGGGCGACATTGACATGGTCCTGGAAAACTTCCATGCCCCTCTCCAAAACTGGTTCCCACAAGATCCATCTTCCTTTTTGGTCTGAGGAATGCAACAAAGTGGTGACAGAGTGTGAGCGAGCTTGTCGTCGCCACCATCGAAACCCTACTGCCATCAATAAGTATGCTCGTAGCTGAACCAGGGCAGTACGACAGCGTACCCTCCGCCAGGCTCGCTGAATTTCCTTTAAAGGGTACATCAACTTTATCAACCACCAAACTTCACCAGACAAAGTCGAAAAGAGTGAAAAAGCTCATAGGCAGAGCAAGTGGTTTCTCTGCCCCCAATATAGTTGAAGCAGGCAAGCTTTTGGGAGACTTGGCCAGAATTTCAAATGTCCTGGCAAAGACATTTGCTGACATTTCCAGTCCTAACAATTATTCCTTATAATTTCAACATGTCAGGAAAATACAAGAGCAGTGCCTCTTGAACTTCATGGATTCCTGTATGGATAATGAACCATACAATAAGCTCTTTTCCATTCATGAACTTGGAAGTGCTCTTAAAAGATGTGGATCCACCGCACCTGGTCCTGATGGTATCTCTTATGATATGATCAGGAATGTGCATTCAACACTCATTTCACATCTCGATATATTTAACTATTATCTGGATTAAGGGCTGTTTCCCTTGCAATTGGAGAGAAGCAATCATACTTCGCCTTCTTAAACCAGGAAAGGAAGGAACACTTCCGACTCACTTTCACCTAATTGCCCTTGTTCACCATGCAAGCTTTTTGAAAGGATGGTGAATGCCAGGTTGGTATGGTTTCTGGAGAAACACAACCTTATTTGTCCCTCACAGTCGGGTTTTAGAAAGAAACAAGGCACCACAGACCTGCTGGTCAGGATGGAGGATTGCATTCGACAAGCTTTCTCGAAGAGACAACACTCCATTGCTGTCTTTTTTGATATAGAAAAAAAGCATATGATACTACCTGGAGGTATCGTATCCTGAAACAACTATATGACTGGGGTATCAATGGCCATCTTTCTAGGTTCATACAGCAATTTCTTGCTAGACACACATTCCGTCTTAGGGGAGGAAGTGTCATATCGGAGCCTGTTGGATCAGATAGAGGGCGTGCCGCAGGGAAGCGTTTTGAGCGTCACCTGCTTCTCAGTGGCTATTAACAGCATTATTACTGATCTTCCTGCAGAGGTAATGACAACTCTTTATGTTGATGACTTGGCAACTTTATCAGCATCGCCTCGGCTGCCATTTGTCATCCATAAATTGCAACTGGCCATTAACATCATTGCCAAGAATGCCGCTGCAAAAGGCTTCCGACTGTCACCCTCAAAAACAAAGGTAGTTCATTTCTACAATTTCAGGCAAGTTGACTGGGAACAGCTAACCTTATCTTTGTATGGCTCCCCCATCTCATTTGAGCCTCATTGTAAATTTCTTGGGGTTATCTTTGACTCGAAGCTCTCCTGGGTCTCCCATATAATTGCCTTAGTAAAATCCTGCTTGAAGAGAATAGATATCTTAAAACTTCTATCACATGTTTCGTGGGGAAGTGATCGCCGTACCCTGTAGCTTTTGTATAGAACCTTGATCCAGTCTAAGCTGGTTTATGGGTCACAGGTGTACTCTTCAGCCTCATCCTCAAACCTAGATAAGCTCAATTCTATTAGGAACCAGGGAGTGCATCTAGCTTTGGGAGCATTCAAGTTCTCCCCAGTATGGAGTCTCCATGCAGAGAGTGGGGTCCTTCCACTATCCTTTCACCACCTTAATTTTAACCTGCAGTCCCTTTTCAGGCTGCCACAGCTCCCCCACTCACCTGTATATGAGTGCACCTATAGTATTCACTCGGTGGCCTAATATTGACAGGTTTCCTTCACTGACTCACCCCTTTGCCCTGCATATGACTGGAGATACAGGTCAACTGAGGGAATTATCATTTATTCCATATCAGATCCCTAAAGTAACCTCATGGCTATTGCCACCCGTGAGGATTTGCAAGGTGCTGGCAGGCGAACCTAAGACCAGGTTCTTGCCTTCGGTTCTACGAAGCCTCTTTTATGAACACTTTGTGCTACAAATCAAGCACTTTTATCTACACAGATGGATCTAAATCCTCTGATGGGGTAACAGCTTCTGCTATCTTCCCCTCCCGTCATGTGTCTGTTTGCCTGCCCAATACAGCCTCTATCTTCACAGCTGAGCGTGTCGCGATAGTGGCTGCACTGTATACCATCGTTTCTTCATCACCGGGATCTTATACAATATTCTCTGATTCCCTTAAAAATCCAAGAGTGGCCTTTTTACTTATCCTCGTTCCATGAAGTTTTATTCTGTTGGGTACCTCCTAGCCACATAGGTATAAAAGGAAATGAGAGAGCTGCTGCATCTCTAGGAACCTCCATCCCTGCTCCTCTTCCTTTCCGTGATTACGTGGTCGGCCAGGGGCAGAGGACTTGGGATGAACTCCCCCCGCCCCCAACTAAACTGCATGCCATCAAACAGTCAGTCCGCCCCTGGCCACGCACTACTAGGACCCGTACTCAGGATGTTATTCTATGCCGTCTGACACATGGCTTTCTGATGGAAGGCCTTCCTTGAGCAGCCTCCTATGTGCACTCACTGTGGAGTACCAATGTCTGTACTCCACCTATTTGCTGAATGCCTACGTTTCCATACTCTGAGGCAAAGGATGTGTCCCCAGCAGGTTCCGAGGACCATCCTCTCCGAACATGAGTGCACCTTTAACATGAACGGAGTGTTTAAATTTTGATCAGAGCCAAATCTTTTAAAGGAAATTTAATGTTTTATCATTTTTAGCCGCAGATAGACGTGGCGTGGTGTCTTGTGATTTCACACCATTCTAGAGGCATTTATTTTTCTACGTTTTTACTCCCTCTTCCTTTTTTTTATATATATCTTTTAGATTGTTAACCCTAGTCTTTGTTTTTAAAGAACATTTGAATGAATCCTCTCTTTCTGAAAATGGCTGCGAGCTCGCCCACTTGGACTTACGCAGCACCCGTCTGTTTTGTACCATTCAAGGATCCCCTTTGGATCGAAAGAGTCCTGAGTATAAGAATTACTCACATAATACTCAAGCTTGCACACCCCAACCCAGCCACTCGCGTGGACGTACAGTACTGGCGGGATTATTATGGAGTTTTCCAAAATTTTAGTCTTTTTTTTTCTACAAAAAAGTCAGTGGAACCAATTTCATTGATTGCAAATGGATTTATTTTATGCACCAACACCGAGCATCTATTTAACCTTTTATTTTCAAGAACCTTTGGTTACTTTGTAAGTATAATTGTTAACACTGAAGGAACAACACTGCATTGGACCATTTCAATGAAGGTCACAGCCAGTTGCGAGAGTCAGTTAGTATCTTGGCTTGAGAGTGCAAATAGGATCTTTTCTGTTCTTTATACTGTTTCTGTGTGTTTCAGATAGTTTAGTAGTTTGATTTTGTGTGTTTCATGTATTTTTTTAGCTATTAATGAATTAAACTAAAATCGGTAAACAGTATGATTTGAGTCCTCAAAAAATTGGACAAATAAACGTTTTACTGAAAGAAACTAAATTAAAACAGAAACAACAACAAAACTAAGTCTTTCAACTCAGTCATTGTTATTAAGAAAAAAATGATAATGATCAAGATTTAAACTCAAAAAGGGTTGGAAAATGTGATCGAAAACGAAAAACAACTCAAAGAACAGATAGAGAATTAATACAACAAGCTCTTAAAAACAGTAGAACATTTTGCAGGAAGATTTCTATTGAGGTGACAGCAGAAGGTGTTAGCCTTGCCCGAAGACCAGTGAATGACCGGCTTTTGGAAGCTGGATTGAAATCATATCGCCCGAGAAAGAAGCCTCGACTCACAGAAACAATGATGGAGGCACGCTATTCCTGGGCAAAAAATCACCTTGAGTGGACTTCAGAACAATGGGGAAAGGTTACACATCTAGCTAACCAGTTACCTGTAATTCATAAAAAAAAGCATTAAGACTCACTAACTTTTATCTGATTCATTACTTCATAGTTTTTTCAATACTTCTGTGGCTGTTCAACTACTTATGTTGTATTTTCTACTATTGCAGGCAGTTTTCTCTAATGAATCGACCATTGCAGTGCCAGATGACCGTGTGCAGAGTGTAAGAAGCCGGCCTGGAGAAGAATTTATGGCTAAATGTTTTAGGAAAACAGTAAAATTTCCAACGAAAATCACTGTGTGGTGAGCCATTTCGGTGCATGGAATAAGTCGTTTGCACATTGTTGAGAAAACTATGAAGCAAGAAAAGTATATAGAAGTTCTTAAAGGTCGTTTACTGCCTCAAATAAGGCCTATATCATACAGCAAAATCAATGAAGGCATGTTGTGCACAAAAAGGAGTTCAGCTGCTTCCATGGCCCGGAAATTCCTCGGACATGAATCCGATTATGGTGTGTGTTGAAAGATGAAATACACACAGAGCCCATTACGACCAAACAGCAACTCATTTGCCGTCTCATTGAAGTTTGGTTCACATCTAAACGAATCCAGGAAATGTGCAAAACATGGATCAATGTCATGCCAAGACGTGTTAAAGCACTCATGGATGCTAAGGGTGGCCAAACTTATGAATGTAGAAGACTTAAAACTGTACCAATGTGTCAAAATAAATATTTGCAATCAATAAAATTAGTTTTATTAACATTTTGTAGATTATTATTTTTTTTTTAATCCATAATATTCTGCCAGTACTCTATCTGTCCTTTTCATGCGTACGGCCACATTTAGCATTCTCCCACGGAACAAATGTAGAGATAGCTTCTTCAGTAGAGCTCACTACACAAATAATTGCCTTGAGACTATCTGCAGGAGTGAAGGTTTAGAATTTGTAAACTTCTGGAACGACTTTTATAATAAAAAGGAACTTTTTCTTCCAGACAGACTCCACCTCAACACTATGGGTTCAACAAGGTGGTCACGATTATTTACAGAAGCAATCATAAATTTTCAGATACTAAAGAGATTTCACTCACTAAAAAAATAAATTATTATTTCCATACTAGCCACCATCAGCACCTGTCCTGTGTCCTACTTAACGCGAGAAGTCTGAGAAACAACTTCGATGACCTTGTAGCCTTAAACCAGGCCAGCAAATATGATATAAGAACTGGGAATAACACGAAGACACCCATCCGTCAGAACCTGAAGGTTTTCTATGTCAACGCTCGTAGCATTCGTAACAAATTTTCAGATTTAGAGGAAATTGCGTTAACAGATAATTATGATATAATCGGCATTACAGAATCATGGTTAAATATTGAAAACAGAGATTTCCTAGCAGAATATAATCTATCTGGATACAAATTGTTTGAAAAAAGTCGAACTAACAAAAAAGGAGGCGGTGTCCTATTCTACATCAAAGAAAATCTCAACCCGATCCAATTAACAAAGCCACAAATCGCAAACATAAACACATCGTACATACTTCTTAAAAACAACCACGGGACGAAAATAGTGCTGGCTCTAATATAGAGACCTCCAGCTCAGCCAACGCAAACCGACAGCGAATTCTTTGAGCAAATCAGCGAAATAAGTAACGCGCCCGATACCGTAATTTTGGGCGATTTTAATTTACTAGTACCAAAGTGGCGAGAACCGCTATCCGCTCATTTTGGTAACGAACTCTATACTAACTTACAAGTAAGTTCACTAACTCGGTTTGTACTATGCCCCACTCGCGGAAATAATATACTCGACCTAATTTTTGCAACAAAAGAAGATTTGATAGAAAATATTAATGTCGGAGAGGAATTTAGTAATAGCGACCACTCTGCAATCACATTTAGCATAAATTTCAATCGTCACTATATAATTAGTAGCAACGAAAGAGTCCCAGACCTTAGAAAAGCGAATTTTACTAAGCTCAGAACTAAGCTTAAGCAAAAAGATTGGAGCAACTTGCGTGACATAAATGACATAAACGATAAATGGACATTTTTTACTAGCTCGTACTTCGAGGCGGTGAAAGAATGTATTCCTTTAAAAAGTTGTCGTTCGCCAAAATAAACCTAAATGGTGGAGTAGCGAGATAGCTAACTTTCTACAAGACAAGAGGAATGCCCATATTAGATCAAAAACTTCTAACGACGAGACAGAACGCGCCAAATATTCAGACTTACGACGTAAATCCAAAAGGTTAATTAAACAGAGTAAAAAGTCCTTGGAATCACAAGTGGCAAATCAAAGTAAAACCAACCCGAAAGAGTTCTATAGTTACATACGACAAAAGAGGGAAACAGCTAAATCTAGCCGACCGCTAACTGATGAGAGCGGAAACTTTACCACGAACGCTGAACAAATGCGCTGAATTTAAACACATTTTTTATATCAGTCTTTACTACAGAAGATCTTAGCGAAGTCCAACACCGACAGCTATCCAAATAGGTTACAACGAGGCGGTAAGTAGTATCACCGTTACAGAAAGAGACGTACTGAGATGCATTGAAAAGCTTAAGGTAGATAAGTTACCCGACCTGGATTTGGCCTTCCCTCGAATATTAAAAGAAGCCAAAAGTGAACTAGCCAAACCGCTGTTGTTATTGTTTAATTATTCGTTAGAGAGCGGGACTATACCCGATGAGTGAAAGCTCGCTAACGTAACACCAATATTTAAAAAAGGCAGTAGATCTTTACCGGTCGTTTGCAAAATGTTAGAGACACTTATACGCGACGAACTCGTTAACCACTTGGAAGAAAAGAAACTACTTAGAGACACCCAACACGGCTTTCGAAATAAACGCTCTTGTCTAACGAATCTATTAGAAAGATATAGTGAAATTAGAACGAGTCCAACGAAGGCTCACTAAAATGATACCAAGTCTAAGGAACAAAACCTACGAAGAGCGACTTAGAGAACTGAATCTCTTTCCGTTAAATCACCGTAGATTAAAAGGGGACTTAATTCAGGTCTTTAAAATTATCAAAGGCATCGACAATATGGACCCCAATAAATATTTCACTCTCGACCAGTCAAATTACACGAGAGGGAACGGTTGTAAAATTATAGGTAATCATTTTAACTCGCACGAATCTAAGAACTTCTTTTTTAACCGAATCGTGAACTTATGGAATGGGCTTCTTCGTAAAGTAATAGACTGCAACACCGTAGATACTTTCAAACGACGTATAGATAAATACTTTGAATCAAGTCCCCGAATAACAGCGTTTTTATAACGATTAACTAACTCCCGAGCATTCAGGTGTCAGGTTAACCCAATTTTCCCTAAATAAATTTCACTTCGGGATCTTTCCCATGTTTCCTGTACAACTCTCTCTCTCTCTGACAAGACACTGTGTTGATAAAAAGAAAAAGAAAGAGCATGTTCTAAGCCTAGATGAGCAAGATAATTTGATTCTACATCTATATAAAATGTAAATACGTTTCTGTCATCTTTTTCAAAACACATAAATCCTAGATATGTACATGAATAAATACATTTAAAAATATCCTACAGAAAATTTGCATCTCCAAACGGTCCTAGCAGTCTCCTATAAGTTAAAAAGTTTTAAAATAAGAACGCAAGTAGTAGATGGATCTAATAGATAATAAGTGTCTAAAATATAAAAAAATGCATGTTAAAAAAGAAGAAAAAAAGAGCATGTTCTAATATAAGATTATTAAGATAAGTCATATTTTCGTTTACTTTTTTGTATATATTAATGTGTTCCTGGTCTCCTGTTAAAATTTCCTGGTTGCGTCTATTTTCTAACACTACCAGGTATATATTTTCACTATTCCAAGCCCGGAAACTGGTGGGAGAGGTTGGTGGGGAGAGACTTCATCTTTGCTATCCTATGCCTTACACGAAGTATTGTATATAGTTAGAATTTAGGATAAAACTAAAGGTACTTCCATTGTAATGGACCGAACGGTCTCGTAAGGTAGTTACTATCTTCCTCATTATCTTTTATCTCAGGCAACCTAGTTTGGACCACAAGGTCTGTTGTGGCCTGTGACTCTATGTAACATGGCGCGTAATTTGACTCAATTACAGGAATATTCATTCTATTGTTTCCGTTGCAGGAAAATCTTCTGCTGGATGCCATGTTTGAGATTCCCGGGTCGGACATCGTATCGGCGCACATCACCGCCGAGGTCGTTAGGGGGGAGGGCCCCCTCGTGTACGTGCGCGGGGGCCAACCCATTAATTCTGACGACGACCCCGACGAAGAGAAGCTCTTCGCCCATGCCAAGTGATCCTCGCCCTCGCCCCCAAGTCCGACGTCACCCTATCCTAAAGAGGGGGGCGCTATCTATATTACTGCTGGTCCCCCTTCCCTAAGGGGTGGTGCGGGGGTCTCGCCTCCTCCGTTTTAAATGTATTTTTGCTTTCTCGTTTTAGGATTTCCATTTTCCTTCGAGTGGAGGAGTTCTTTTGGCTTCGTTTAAATTTGGGTGTCTGTCGCGTATCTCAGTTCGGGCGTCGGTTGTCCTTTGACTCCCTTCCCCTCCAACTGGTATCTCACCATGTAGAGGGTGGAATAGTACTACTGTGGTGTGAACCGTGCGTCGTTACCCACATCTTGCGCCGCATACGTGCCAGTATTAAGCGCGAACTTGAATTTAGTGCGTGTATAATAATCCCATGATTTCCTTCGAGATGGAATTGTTAAGTAATTAAAAGGATGAAAATGAAATTGGTAACTGCATTATACCCACTAGGCCCGTGGGTAGGGTTTGACCCGACGAATTTCAAAACCTATACCAGTTGAATTCGTGGGATTATTATATTTTTTTTCGTTTTGGTGCGAGCAGACCCCCAGTTGTGTGGGGAAAAAGGTTGGTGATGATGGTCGTGAGTTCAAGTTCTGTATTTCCGTTCGGTTCTTCTCTTCATCTTTACCTCTGTCTTCGTAGCGCCATTTTGAACGAAGCAAAGCAATTGTTTTTGTTTTCATTGTAACAAAGAGGCTGAAAAGTGATTCCTAAGAAGGATACTAATAGCCCAGTAGGGTTTTTCTTTCCTATTTTTGTGGTTACAAGTGTATATAGTGTATACATGATCAAATATGAGCCATATGAAAACGCCCAACATCGTTGTTAATCATAAAATTGTATGTAAATAATTTATGTACATGTTAGTCTTATGACTGACCCTAGGTTTTACATTACAGAGTTTGATTAGAACTAATTCCCGATTAGCGTTTGCCCTAGATTGAATTTATCCATTAAATTTTATATGAATTTCGTTTCGTTGTCAGTCTTTTCTAGTTCCCGGTGCAGCACTAGAATTAGAATCGAGCTCCACGAGATGTATAATGCTACGTCGACAGACTAGAACTCTTGGAAAACTGCAAGTACTCTTGTGACTGTTGTGTAAGGTATATAAAAGTTGAGGAATACTTAGCGCTGGCCAGGTAACTTGGCTGCCAGGCACACCAACGTGGATAGAGGCTCCGCAGACGTTGACAACGGTATTGTACGATAGCGAAAGCTCATACGAGACCACTCGTAATAATCTCGCAGAACGGAATTGGGGAGGGAGTAACAGGGTAGCACAAAAATCGTGCTTTGGGAATCGATGAACAAGACTGATTCAGTCGAAGGGAGAAGAAAGACTCCGGAGTCCTCTCCTTTGCCTACGGGTGTAGGGGACTCTCCCTCACTGCCCTCGGGTGCCGCCTCCTTTCTAGCGGCAGTTTTCCCTGTACTTTCCAAGGGACTGCCAAGAAAACCAGGGGGCAGACCATAACTGACCGCTTCCCATTGAAACGGCTCGGTAGGGCAAACCCCCTTAGGCGGGAGACGGAAGACAGAGCCCATTGGTCGCTTGCCTCAAAAGACCTGCTGCCTCGTGTCCTGACCTTAGCAGGGGTCAAGGCCTCTGCCTTCCCATTCTCTACTCAAGACATCATTGCCAATGGGACCTGTGATATCCTGGGGGGAAAATGGACAAATGGAGCCCCCCCCCCCCCCCCACGGATAGACATGGTCCTTGGGGCAAACCAGGCTTAGACGGTAGGGCCTTCCATGAGGGCAAATACGGGCTCGGCGCCAAGCACAGAACCCGAGTCCGCACCTATGCAAGGTCCTCCTCAAACGTATCGGTTCTCCAAGGTAGTACAAGGATGGGAGGGATCTCATCCTCCGGCTGATGCCCTTGCGAACGCCAGGACCTTCTCGATCTCGGAGAAGGACCTTGCTTAGGCCGGTCCATCTGACCTGGGGGCTCCTGTCGGCAGAGGGAAGAAGCGGGTTCATTCCCCGCCATACTTTGCGTTCGCGGAGGGGGGGGTCTGCTGCTATTTCGGTAAGGGACCAAGCCAAGATCGGCACGTCCGGCCCCTCTGCTCCTCCTGGGTGTGGAGTCTCTGACTAAGGCCAAAAGAGCTAGTGCGCGGAGCGGAGCCTCGATTACAGTGGGGCCCCTCATTCAGATACTACCCGGCGTTTTCGAGCCCGCTGGCTTCAAACGCTTCCTGGTTATTCGCTCCACTGATGGCACCATGTTGGCTAAGGGCAACATGATCCATCAGATGAGAGCTTTAGCTAGTGTGAATGGTAGGGAGCCGAAGGTGAACAGATTCTCGGAGGGGAGCGTTTGGCGAATACGTATAATCCCTCCCAGGCGGTCATGAATAGTGCCCTTCGAAAACTTGATGGCACGCCTGAGTGTGACGCTGGCCGACCACGGGGTGGTCAAGGTCGAACGTGTGATGAGAAAACGGGGAGGGGACTCGAGACCCAACCCTACACTCTTCTTCACGTTCGACGGTAACAAGCTTCCTGAGTCAGTGCGTGACGGTTAGCATCGCTACCGTGTGAAGTCATTCGTGCCACTGCCGCGGAGGTAATATTACTGCCACCGCTTTGGCCATACTAATCGCTCCTGTCGAGGTTACCCGAAATGTGTGTGAATTGTTCCAAGGCCTCACACAATAAGTCCAAATCGTGTGTGGCCAAGTGTGTCAATTTAAGAGAACCTCTCCCCGCTTCTTCGAAGCAATGTGGTGCGCATCTCCTTGTGAAGGAAGTCCTAGCCGTTCAGTCCCAGGATCGTCTATCATTTCGCCAGTCTAAGGACTTGCTCCTGGCGCTGCCTGGAAATCCTATACTTCACTCAGCGCTAGCTAAAGGCAGGGCTCTCTCCCCAGCGTGGCCGTTTCCCATAAGGCGAAACGGCCACGTGCCTCCACCGAGTCGTTAGACTCACAGGTGGCAACACCCCTGAAGTTGGTCGCCATGCCACTTCCGGGTTCCTAAAGCTGCCCCCCGAAAGGACAGCAGAGCACTGCAGGAGCTTCGGCTCCTTCGCCCACACCCACTGGAAAGCTGGGTGGGTCCTGCAAAGGAGGGACCACCGCCTCCGAAGCTCCCCGGCTCGCCTAAGGTTTCGAGGCGGAGGGAGGAAAAGACGCATGGCGAGCTCATCCTCCCCCAATAAGTTCTCGAAGGCAACAGCGCCCAGAGTTCTGCCTCCGGGAAGCGTACGGCCATCTCCCTGAGGGTCTTCTCTTCGAAGAGGGCCCCGCGTCTCCTCCGAGTTACGCCTGAAAGGCATATTACTTCAATGGAATTGCCGCGGACTCCGGAACAACTGGGAGGAGTTGCGGAGGCTCGTTTCGTCCCGATCCCCGTTAGCTATCCTTTTGCAGGATACCATACAGAGCGCATGATCCCTGCCCACCTTCCCGGGGTATAAGGGTTTTGCGACCCCACCACCACGTGATGGGGGCCGGGCGGGAGGGTGTGCGATTTACATGCGGCCCACGAATCTACACTAAACTCCCAATCGATCCAACCCACTTCTTACCCTAAATTGGACGTGAAAACCCGAGGGGGAATGAAACGATTGGATATACAGTCCTGTATTCACAAAAAAAAAATTACAAGAGAAAGGGGGTAAATAAATTTACAATGGTGAAATATACACAATCAAATATAAATCAATCCTATGTGCGAATATATTTACAATGAAAGATATAACCTAGCACACAAAATAATACGAAATCATACCAAGGAGGCCTAAAAACCACACTGGAATTCCATAATAAAAAGAATAGGCCTCACCTGCTATCCTGTGAGGAAAGTCCTACCGGCTGCCACTCGAGTGGGCCCAATTGTTGCCGGGTGTAAGTGGGCTATTACCACCAACTTTTGGATCGTGAGGACAAAAATTAAACTATAGTAAATTAAGTAGTTTACAATAGAAATAAGTTAATACATACATAAGTAAAAAAATGGGAAAAATTTCAATAAAGTAATTTTCTAACAGTAAATACACAAAAGAGGAAAAAACAAAAATAATGCGAAAATTAAACCGAGGCTAAGCTCCGAAGAAAGGAACAAATTTTCCTGATGGTGAACGACCGAGGGGATGACTTGGCGAAGTTCTACGCTTGGCTCAGATTATAGTTTTCGGCTGCTGTTTGAGCCGAATTTCTTGAGTTAGAGTTCGGTTAATCACGAAGATGAATTGCCTACAAAGAAAAAATTAGGATTAATAATCTCAAACTAACTAAAGAAAGCAATAGCCCCTTCAGAAAGGGACTTAAAAATAAACATGAAATTACCTTAAAAAGGTATAAATGAGGCAAAAAATAATACACAAAAACCTTAGCCCTTTAAGAAAGGGATTATCAATGAACAATCACAAAAAAAATACCCTTAAAAGCTAAAGGTTATACACAAACACTTTTGAGGGGGCACAAAAATATAGGGGGGAAAAATATGCACAAGTTAAAATTGATAAATATATACAAAGAAACTTTAGGAAAACGGAGACACACAATGGAAAGCAAACGCACTTTTATGTTGATGTTTCAGACACTAGAGTAAAAGTTTGGGTTTAAAGTTTGCCCGATCTCGGGTCGTCTAGGCGCCGTGCGGTCAATGGGCGCGCGCGAGGTGGTGGTTGGTTGTCTGAGAGTGAGACGAGTCGTATTCGGACGATAGTTAAATAATTTGCGCGATTGTCGAGTTTCGATGCTTTCCTTTACATTTCCCCCTTTCCTAAGAATGAAACCTGGTTTCATGAATGAAGAGTTTGAGTAATTAAACTCACAATAGCCAAATTTCTTCTAACTGGCTCAGCTGAGGATGTCTGCGCCGACATTGTCGCTTCCTTTAATGTATTCGATCTTGAATTTATACGCTTGTAAACTTAGGGACCATCTCATCAGTCTTGGATTAGAACCTTTGAACTTCAGATAAAGTAGGGGTTGGTGGTCTGTTTGAACCACGAATTCTTGTCCGAGGAAGTATCCGTTCAACTTCTGAATAGACCAAACTAAGGCCAAACATTCCTTTTCGATGGCGGAATATACCTTCTCTCTGTCCAGGAGCTTCCTGCTGATGTATGCGACAGGCTTCAGAATACCTTCCTCCGCCATTTGAAGTAATACACAGCCCAACCCAGTATCTGACACATCAGTTCTTACATAAAACGTCCTATTAATGTCCGGTAGACTCAAGAGTGGCGAGGAACAAAGACGTTTCTTCAGGGTGTCAAAGCTGGATAGCAACTCTTTCAATCAATTAAATGGTTCACGAATATTCTTTAACAGGTCTGTTAAAGGGGCAGTTAAGGAAGGGTAATTATGGATGAATTTTCGATAGAATGAGGCCGTACCGAGCAAAGGCCGCAGTTGTTTCTTCGTTCTAGGGGGCGACATATTTAGTATGGCCCTCAACTCTTTCTTCCAGGGGCTGAATTGTATCTTGTCCAAGTTGAACACCTAAGTACTTTATAGTTTGATAACCGATTAAACATTTAGAAGGGCCGATGGTCAATCCATGTTCCCTCAACCTGGTCAACACATTCCTCAGGAAGACTAGATGGTCACTCCATGACTCTGAATAAATATAAATATTATCAAAGTAACAAGACACATTCCTGAGCCCATCCAAGACCAACCTCATAAGTCTGATGTAAGAGGCACAAGTCGTGGATAGACCGAAAGGCATGCACTTAAACAGCATCAGTCCTCTTGTCAGGGTAGAGAAGGCCGTGTACTTCCGTGATTCTTCGTCCAGGAGAATCTGAAAATAAGCTTTACGTAGATCTAGCTTAGAAATAAATTTAGCTCCCTTAAATTTGTGAAGATCTTCATCGATCGTAGGCATCGGCTCCGCGTCAAATTCTGCAACAGCGTTGATGTTTCGGAAGCCGATGCAAACTCTCCACGATTTGTTTGGCTTCTTTACCATTACTACTGGAGAACAGTAGGGGGATGACGATGGTTCAATGATGTCTAAGTTATACATATTCTCAATTTCTTCATTAAAAGAATCTTTGAGGTGTAGTAGAATGGGATACCTCTTTTTTCTCTCCAAATCGGTTGGGACGTTTTGATCTTGATCTCATGGGTGTATGATTGAGTTCGTCCAGGAACATCGTTAAGAACGTCTGTTAATTCTCCCAGAATCAATGACAACTCTTTCTTCTCCATTGCTGACAAATTGTCTGATACATTCACCTCCTTGGCTGAGGATTTATCGCTCGGTTCCGTCTGTTAAGTAATTCCTTCAAGAGAGTTATGATCTTCCTCTTCTTCTATGGCTGTGCAATTAGCGACCAGTCCAAGTGCATCTCCACGATCCACGATCTCATTATGTACTAAATTGCAATTTTGAAGTTCATGGTCGTCATCTCTGAAGTAGGATCTCTTTAGCATGTTCGCGTGGAACAACTTCAGGTTGCCGTTAACGTTCACAACCTAATTCAAGTCTTTCTTATTTTCAAGTAATTCATATGGTCCTTTTCATTTCATAAGAAGTTTGTTGTTATCCGTGGGGAGTAAAATTAAAACTTTGTCTCTAGTTTTAAAGGATCTACTATGAGACTTCTTATCAAAGTATTCCTTATAAAGAGTTCTGTTTATTTCTGCATTCTCAGCTGCTATCTTTGCTGTCTCTTCCAGTTTCTGACGAAGGTCGAATATATATTGGTAAATGCTTCGGGTCAGTTCATCGGTTTGTTGGTTGGTCCAAAGTTCTTCAAGGATGGAAAGAGGCCCTCTTATTCTGCGTCCATAGAGTAGTTCAAATGGAGAAAATTTTAAAGTATCATGAGGGATTTCTCTCACTGCAAACAAAGTAGCAGGAATATATCGATGCCATTCCTTAGGGTACTCTTGGCACAATTTCTTAAGGATGTTATTGATTACTCCGTTCATCTTCTCACAGACTTCGTTTGCCTGTGGGTGATACGTAGAAGTAAAGAGAGGTTTGATGGTTAGTTGCTTGTGAATCTCTCCCATAAGTTCTGAGACAAACTGACGACCTCGGTCACTTAAGATTTATTTAGGTATCCCTACACGCGAAAATACTGATATTAAGGCTTCTGCTACGGAGATAGAGTCGATGTTCTTAAGGGGGACTGCTTCTGGAAACCGCGTTGCCAAATCCACGATGGTTAGGTTGAAACGATGACCGTTGGAGGATGGTGGTGAAATATGTCCAACGATATCGATGGCCACTCTTGAGAAGGGTGTTGTTATCTGTCACACACGTAATATCTGATAGTTTGTATTTATTTTTTACGAGGGCTATGACGTAATATCATAGGACCTTCGATCGATTAATTGAGGCTGACACGTCATCCTAAAAATTTTAGAATTTTCGTTCGCTTTGATCGGCCAGTTCCCTCCTAGTTATTCAATTGAATATTAAAATTAGATTAGGAATTATTGCGACTTTGATATAAAAGAAAGTTATTTGATATTTAGAGTTAAGAATTCTCATTATATGTCGATATAGCATTGGGGTTTTAAACGATCCATATTTATTATTGTTCCGTGGAATTCGGTGTCGAGGCCTTCATTCTTCACAGAAGACAGACCATTTTTTCGTGCTTGGAGAAGAAAGTTGTATTGAGGAGCAGAGTGGATTTAGTGCAGTTATTTTCCGGTTTCGTGCGTCTCGGAAGGCTATTGTGATTTAAGGCTATTGTGATTTATTGACTTAGTGTAAGACAACCAGCAGAGTTGTACCCCGTTTGTATTTTAGTGCGGGATTACCGCGAGTGTTGTACCTCTCGTGCATTTTTGGTAGGACAACCGTGTGTGGTGTCCTTGTTTTGTGTGGCCCATACGAGGCCTGATTTTGGTGGTCGTGAGTGACCCTTATTTTTGGTATATGCCTTCATATCTATATATATTATATATGTATATATGGTCGGTCATTGCGCGTTGGTGCATTGTGGTCACGTTACCGGTGAGTGCTTTCCTTTGTGGCTCAACCTTCTTTCTCCATGGTCTCATATAGATAGGAATATCATACGTGCGTTATTTTTGTGTCTACATTTGAGTTCTTGTGTCTTCCATACTCTAAATCTATTTATGTATTACAAAATGCCATTCCTTAGCTCGATCTATCAAAGTTGTAATTAATTTTAAGGTCTCTTCTATGATAATCTAGTCTTTGAATATATTGGCATTTTCAAGTGGATTCATTATCAAACATTTTTAATGTTCATCTGTTATAAGTTTAATCACCGTTTTTGAATTAATTTGATTTAGAGTAAAATGATTAGTCAAACTTGCACTTTAATAATATTAATGTGATGTATGTATATAGATATCATTTTGGGGTTTGTGGTACATCTGTAAATATTCATTTATTAGTTTGAGGGAAGGATATACGACTATTTGGAATCAATAGGTAATTGTTGTAGCTGCCCGTCAGATTTAAGTTAACAATTAAGTTAACATTTTAGTCCGTAAATTTCCTAATTTTGGGCAATACTATTTCGTTCAGGAGCGAAACTCAACCTAGGACAGATCCCTTTTTTCATTATTTTCCTTTTGTAATTATAATTTTGTTTAAGTCGACGCGTCTTCTATCCTTGGCTATAAACTTTTTGGTTTAAAGAATCTGGGCATGTCACCTGATCCCAGTTTGTGATATTATCATCTCTGGAAGTTTAAGAGGAATAGGCTTACTCTTCCTTGAAACTCTCTGACAGACTTCACAGGACCTGGAGAATCTAGTGATGTCTCCGCTTGCTCTAGGCCAAAAGAAGGTTTCGAACACTTTAGAAGCAGTTTTCCTGTGGTAAAAATAGCCAGCGAGCCATAATTTATACCCCAAGGAGAATCGAACTTCTCACCAACCCCCCAACCAGGAAAGAAGGAAGGATTCGTGCCCCTTCGCAGGAAAGCTGACGAAGTTTCCGGGCCCCGTAAAACCCCAAAACTCCTTTCCTCAAAACCAACAACGGGACACCAAACCTCCCGTTAAGATTTCTCCTCCATCACTCTTCCCGAAGTGTCCAATCATATGCTTCACCTGTGGTGTAGAAAACCATATGAGCTGGAATTGCCCCCCAAATTCTAGGCTTAAAAGTGGACCAGCCCACCAAGTTCATCAGATTAATGCCACCCCGGCTTCCTCGGTGGTGCAGACCCAAGCAGCAACTTCTCTCCCTCCGTCAGGCCACCAGGTAAATTTTATATTTTTATAAAAGTTAATCGGGAACTTTGAAATTTGAGGAGGGCAGCGTGAACGGCTGCCGAGTATCGACTCTCGTCAGGGACACAGGATGTACGTGTTTCATCGTGTCCGACGAACTCCTCCCCCCAGTGGACCCCAACCACGAAAAATTTGCGGTGGTACATGACTACCTTGGGCAGGCAAACCAATTCCCCGTTGTTAGATGTTACCTGCAGTGTCAATATTATGATGGCTGGGCTGAAGTCATTTCAGCACCCATACAATTCTGTTCCGTACTTATAGGATAGAGCCCCCAAGTAAGTTCCGACCCTGTGTCTCAGGCCGCCCTTCCTCGAGGCCGAGCTAAGAAAAAAGCCCAGGAGCCCGTCCCCATCAGAACCCCGATACCGTTCGATTTCTCGGAGACCCTTAACCAGGACTTTAGGACGGCAAAAAAGGAGTGTGAATTACTAACACCCTTAGGCGATAAGGCCCAAGACAAGGACACGGAGACTGTCCATGGAGATACCTTCGTAGCACTGGACGAAACATCGGCGCTGGAAAAAGATTACCCCGCGGAGTCCCTTAATGTAATACAGCCAGTGTGCATCCAACCTGATGCCTATTACCCTCCTCCTTCCCTACCAGGCGAGTCTTTGGAACCCTCTGACCTGGATATTGACGCGCAGCTGACACCACATCAAAAGAGTCAGCTACAAGAACTATTTGAATGGAGTCACCATTTAACCACCCTATTAGCTCTTTTCGAGCGACTGCGCGAAAATGGCCTCCCCATTGGCCCCAGCAAATGCCATTTTGCTCATGAAACCATAAAATACTTGGGTTTCAAAATAGGACAAAACCGGTTAGGTCCCCAAGAGAACAAGATTAAGGCAATCGCCGACATGCCCCTCCCGATTACAAAGAAGCAATTAAGATCGTTCCTAGGATCAGCTTCGTACTATCGGCGATTCGTTCCGAATTTCACTGCAATTTCGTCGCCCCTCAGCTCCCTTTTAAAAGAGAATTCACCCGATCATCTACGTTGGAATGATGTCGCTATTTTCCATTTTAATCAGCTCAAGAGTAAGCTCATTTCTGCCCCCATTTTAAAGTTGCCCAACCCGGAAAAATCCTTTGGGATTAAGACCGACGCGTCCAACGAGGGCATTGGAGGTGTACTCCTTCAATACGAGGATGACGGAACGAGTCATCCAGTTGCATATGCTAGTCGTCAATTATTACCACACGAAAAGAGATATGCCACTATAGAGAAGGAAGCTCTATCAATTATCTGGGTCATAGACAAATTCAAAATGTACTTGATAGGAAAAGAATTTCAGATAGGAACCAACCACCGTCCGTTAGCCTATATTAGGAATGTGCGACACTCCAACGGCCGAATCATGCGCTGGAGTTTACTCTTGCAAGAGTATCAATTTAAAATAAATTATATCAAAGGTTCCGATAACCAGGTCGCTGACGCACTCAGTAGGAATGCGTTACCGAATAGCGTAGAGTAATTGTATTCATAGGATTAGTATCTCCATGTAGGTATATACCGTCTTGTACGACTTAAATTAAATTCTCTTGTAATATAATTAGTTAATGTATATGTCTGAATTTTGTAAAGCTCAATGTCTATTTTTTTTTGTATGTATATATATTTGTACCCATTAAATTACGTAAAAATTATTTTGTCCCATATGTACTAATTTTATATCATTTTATTGTTCCATGCCCCTTTTTTTATTAAGTTTGTATTAAAGGTTATTTTCCCCTATAATCAAAAGATCAAAATAATCATATGTATTGAGGTAATACTAGTTAGGTGCAGGAAGGTACGGTTGGTACAAGAAAACGAGTTCCCCACAACGGAGCTCTATCGATGTCCCTCTCTCTTTTTTTTTCGAAGTGACAACTTTCCCCCGGAATGGAGGGGTGTGATAGAACGTGTTGAGGCCGCGTTAATTTCAACCACTATCACATGTTATTTAAAACTACGATGCTCCCCACGTGCATCTTGGCTTTGAAGCTGTGCGCCTTATCGCAGCCACCTGAGTCAATATTTAAACAAGGAGGTTTATCATCCCCCCCCCCGTTCGCCCCCATCCGCCGATCACGCCAGATTGAGTTAGGCTTATGGGCAGATAAGGCTTGTTCTCAGACTTGGCTGTGCATTCCCTCGAAGCTCCCACTCCATTGTCCCCCACGCTAACGGAGTGTCTCAACTATTTAGATGGAAACTTTACCACTAAGATCAGATTGGAGATCCAGATTTTCGTCGCGAAACATCACTTCGACCCTTTCTCACCTTGTGCGCCAAGGGACTTCGACCTCGAGATTCACCATCACTTGTCCAGAAGAAGGACAATATGCCTTGAGTGCCAAGGTTCGAGCCTTCGACGCCGAGTCCACAAGGCTTCCCCTGTTGTTCAGAAAGAGAACAACGTTAGAACAGTTATTGTTCGTTCGAGCCCGTTGACAAGAAACGGTTCTCACCCCCTACCCCCCTGTTGTTCAGAAGAGAACAACGTAGAACAGCCATTGTTCGTTTTAGCCCGTTCGCCAAGAAACGGTTCTCACCCTTCCCCTGTTGTTCAGAAAAAGAACAACGTTAGAACAGCCATTGTTCGTTCAAGCCCGTTGACAAGAAACGGTTCTCACCCCCCCCCTTGTTGTTCAGAAGAGAACAACATTAGAACAGCCATTGTTCTTGAGCCCGTAGACAAGAGACGGTTCTCACCCCCCCTGTTGTTCAGAAGAGAACAACGTAGAACAGCCATTGTTCTTCAAGCCGTTCGTCAAGAAACGGTTCTCATTCCCAAGACGCCACGTCAGGATCATTTAATTCCCCCCTCCCTTCGGCTGGAACCCGCCAGCGGACCGAAATTCCTTCACGCCGCCTTCCTCTGTACAACAAGTATAAATTACGTAAGCCGAACGTTACCTTTGAGTATTTAACCCTTTTGTCAATTCTATTCTGTGTTTTAAATGGTTTAGCGAACCATCACTTCCCTTTAACTTTATATTTGTTTTACCTTTTTAAATCTTTTAATCCTCGGATTAGCTCGAGTCCCCACGACCCTTTCCATTCTCTGTTTATGTCAATATTTTCCGTTTTGTGTGTTGTTAATAGTTATTATTAATAAAACTCTATTTTATTAATGATAGCAATATTATTATCCTTGAGCTCAGTTCCACTTCTTAAGCATATCGTAGATACATAATATCGGCCAGCCAGACATCCACGCACTCTAAAGATAATTAAAGAAGTTCCCCCAACGAATAGTTATATATGGTATATCGTCGAGAGTCCATTCTACGAAAATATTATATATATATATATATATATATATATATATATATATATATATATATATATATATATATATATATATATATATATATATATATATATATATAATATATATATATATATATATATATATATATATATATATATATATATATATTGTCGTAGAATGGACTCTCGACGATATACCATATATAACTATTCGTTGGGGGAACTTCTTTAATTATCTTTAGAGTGCGTGGATGTCTGGCTGGCCGATATTATGTATCTACGATATGCTTAAGAAGTGGAACTGAGCTCAAGGATAATAATATTGCTATCATTAATAAAATAGAGTTTTATTAATAATAAAACTCCAGCCGAAGGGAGGGGGGAATTAAATGATCCTGACGTGGCGTCTTGGGAATGAGAACCGTTTCTTGACGAACGGCTTGAAGAACAATGGCTGTTCTACGTTGTTCTCTTCTGAACAACAGGGGGGGTGAGAACCGTCTCTTGTCTACGGGCTCAAGAACAATGGCTGTTCTAATGTTGTTCTCTTTTGAACAACAAGGGGGAAGGGTGAGAACCGTTTCTTAGCGAACGGGCTTAAAAGAACAATGGCTGTTCTACGTTGTTCTCTTCTGAACAACAAGGGGGGGTGAGAACCGTTTCTTGTCAACGGGCTTGAACGAACAAAGGCTGTTCTAACGTTGTTCTCTTTCTGAACAACAGGGGAAGGATGAGAACCGTTTCTTGGCGAACGGGCTAAAACGAACAATGGCTGTTCTACGTTGTTCTCTTCTGAACAACAGGGGGGTAGGGGGTGAGAACCGTTTCTTATCAACGGGCTCGAACGAACAATAACTGTTCTAACGTTGTTCTCTTTCTGAACAACAGGGGATGCCTTGTGGACTCGGCGTCGAAGGCTCGAACCTTGGCACTCAAGGCATATTGTCCTTCTTCTGGACAAGTTATGGTGAATCTCGAGGTCGAGGTCCCTTGGCGCACAAGGTGAGAAAGGGTCGAAGTGATGTTTCGCGACGAAAATCTGGATCTCCAATCTGATCTTAGTGGTAAAGTTTCTATATATGTATATATATATAATATATATATATATATATATATATATATATATATATATATATATATATATATATATATATATATATATATATATATATATATATAATTTCAAGAAGGGTTGGTACCCTGACTTAAATCGGGAGACTGCTACACCCGCTCTCCTAAGCGTCTTAAAATAATCCATGATCTTCATTCTCTTGGCTGTGCTTCATCGATCACCAGGTCTGTAAATATTTCAATTGTAATTGTAGCTTAGGCTAAATATTTCCCAGATAGAATCCCGAATTAATGCTTGATTCTTTTGTCTCATTTACAGACCCATTCAACTCCGTAATAATCCAATTATCATTTCTTATAATCTAATTATCAATTATTTATTACAACATAATCAATTATCATTTATTATAATCCAATTATCAATTATTATTATAATTCAATTATAAATCTATTTATGTATAGCCAGTTACCAATTATATAAATCCATTTATTTAATAAAATTTATAATCCAATTACGTAAATCCATTCCTATTAATTCCTTATATATGTATTTTTGCTAAAGGCTATGCATTCCGAAGTTCCGTTAACTCATTCAAATTTAATTTACGTGTAATTCTCAATCCAATCACAAATTGTTACTTTATAAATTCACCCTTAAATAATTTAACTGTTTGTTCAATAATATATATTTTTCTTAAGACTTTTTAATTTACGCATTTTCCCAACGTGACCCAATTTAGGCCTAAGGAATTCATCTGCAAAATTTAATCTCGCGTTATCATTTATCAATTCATTCCTTTGAATAACTAAATATAGGTTTTATGTTTATTGTGGTCTAACAATTATCTAGGATATTACCGCAATATTCATTTAAAACCTATAGTCGTACATAAGCGTTTTTATTTATATCAACCAATCGCTCCTTGATATAAATCTTCATCCTGAGGCACTTTCCAATTTCCCTTTTGCATAACCAGCCCGCACACAAGGTTACATTTAACAGATTACAAATGGAATTGTTTTTTATACATTCAATATGAGTTCAAAATAAGATTAAATTTGCACATTTTATTTATTTAATTTATTTTATAATGCCTTATTCTATTATAGGATCCTAGCTACTTAATAATACAAAAGTCATTAATAAGATAATTCCATCATTTTTTCTTCAATAAAATGAGTTCATATTTATGGCGTTTGATAAAAAAATTAGCTCATATTTAAACAGTTTAATATTAGCGTTGAATATAAGTTTTGGAGTTCAGTTCACTGTATATGGCTTTTTAAAAAATTAAAGGTATATTAATTCTTACAAAAATAGAGCAAAGCCATTGTATTAATTGTTTTTTATAAGACTAAAGTCATTTAAGGTCTAAGTTTCAAGGTTTAATTAGCGTACATGGTGGCTTGTGGAAACATCCTTTCAATGGTTGCCAAATGCCACTATACCCATCGTCTTTATGCTCAAATCACAAGTTGACCTTTTAAATCCTTGATAAAGTTTGATTTAAATTAAATGCATAGAAGAAAGGGGATTGTAATTGTTACCTATAGACTTTTACACAAATTTTGGTAATTATACAACTATAAGTATTATATTCCTCTTTTGTTTCTTTATAAAATGGTTATAAGGTTTTTCGAATTAACGGAGGGCAACTAATGACTTAGTTAGTCGTACAAATAAGGAATTGATTACGAAAATGACAGTAATCTGAAAAAAAATATAACAAAGCTGTTTATTCTTTAACGTTAATATATATATATATATATATATATATATATATATATATATATATATATATATATATATATATATATATATATATATATATATATATATATATATATATATAATGTTGACGGTATTTACCCTTATAAAATTGACTAATTACCTATGGGGCCGAGCGTCGAAATTCAGGAAAACGATGGTCTTAGCTTCAGAGCTTTCGCTCCTAAGCACCTTGAATGACTTCTGATTTCTTTAAGAGGTATGGCAGTATATTTAGGCACTCGTTAGTATTCTTATAGTCTTGTATAATTAATTATAGTATTGTATGGCTTGCACAGATCTCACCAGCTTAGGGGAAAAAATACCCGGTGATTTGATCAATGTCCTTTTGGACTTTTCCAAACAGAGAGCAATTCACATACTGGACCAGTGCTCTTTTTCGAGCACTTATCCATTCGGATTCCCTTGCATCAAGTTTTTTTGTTTCGACGTGGACCCATTATTAGATTTCATAAAACTTCAAAGTGCTTAATTTTTTAGGTATATCTGGGTTTCTTATTTCATCCAATGATTTGGCCAATACGCCTTCACCAACGTTTTTCTATCCTTTTGGGAGCTTTGGTCTGTCCCCTTTTTTTTCTCTCTGACCCTTTCATGCTCTTTCTCTTCTCCCCTCTATCGGACAGACCTATATTGACGACCCCTTTTGCTCTTTGTAGTCTTCCCCATTATCATTTGTCAGCTTTGCCGAAGGGAAAGGCCGTCACTGGGCCTAATTTACGCTGGGTCGGTAAATTCCGACAGCCCCATCAGAGGTTTTTTCTTCCTGTTTGGATATAAAGGTGGGGCGCTGGATTCGTATCTGCACACCGGTCACAACCGAGCCAAGAATTGTACTAGTGCCGGATCAGTATAAGTCTCTTGAGGGGTTGGGAGATCACTAGGGAGAGCACGATATTATTTACAGTGCAATGGTCTACAAATCTTTCCCCAATCCATTTCCCTGGCTACTTATTTTGGTGTGTGTCCCTTTCAAATTGCTTTTCATGACGAACTTTCTAAGAGCAATTCAGTCTAATTATCCCTTCTCGTTAGATCCCTATCCCAACGAAGCAGACCCTGAGCTTAGTTTAGTTTAAAGGAAAACAAGCTGGCAGCCGCCGAATCCTAATGGATTCTTAATGGCAGCACTGTTAAAACGGAGTCGCCCGAAAAAAGTCAGAAGAGGCGTGGGAAACACTCAATAAAAATGGGGAAAAGCAAAGAATTAGAAGAAAACAGTACAACACACAGATACGCTCTTAAATTACGGGCATACAGCACACATTCTAAAAACAAGGGCGGTAAGGGCAATAAACGAATGACATGCGCCAGCCGCAGGGGAGAGCACATGATAAAACATAAAACAATAAACTTAAACACAAAAATGGAAATAATTTATAAAAGGGATAAAACGCCACTTCGTGATAGATATATAAGTAGGGAGGACGACCGAAGGGAGTCCTCTGTTAAAAATAAAGCGAAGTCGAGCAGGGGAAGCGATGCCAGAAAGGGTAGGAAAGTAAGAATTTCAAAGAGAAGCAAGGCGGGGACAAACTACTAAAATGTGAGCCGAACCCACAAAGTGGATGGCTCATGGCCCGGAGGGAAAAGGAGATCAAGCAGAGACGGACGAAAACTAAGATGCGAAGAAGATGGAACATGGAAAGAAGGCGAGAAGTGAACAGGTTCAGAGGGTAAGGAGGGAATTGGATCAGATGGAGAGGGAGGAACAGGGTCAGAGGGTGAGGAGGGAGCAGGGTCAGAAGGAGATGAAGGAACAGAGGTAAGAGGCAAGTGAGACGAAACTGTGGTAGGAGACATAGAAGACTGCACAGAGATAAGGGGCAAGGAGGACATCAAAACGGAGGACGCCCCAACAACTGACTCGGGGGGGGGGGGAGGCAGCCTCAGCAGAGGCAGCGCGCTTAGACCCCGAACGGGATGAGGAGGAACCCTTCCGCTTGCGCTGAGGCAAAGGAACGGAAGGAACAGCGGGGAGGGGGGGACGCCTGGAGAAACTGCCGGATATCCTCCAGCGTCCCAGCTCGGTCGGTCTCACAGTCCGAGACAGAGGGAGGAACATGAGAAGAGACCAATGACAAAGGAGAGGGTGCAACGGAGGGACCAAAGGCAGAGGAGAAGGAGCAACAGAGGGACCGCAAGAAGACAAAGAAGGAGTGGGACCATCGGGAAGAGGACGGCGGGACCCTTCCCCCCGGATAACGTTAAAGAAGAGACGACTGGAGGGGGCGAGCTACCCCCACACCCTACCACGGGCCTCACGGAAGTCCAGCCTGAGGGAGTCCCAAAGAGCCAGGATCTCCTCAAAAAAGAATACGGGACAAGAACTCGAAGCCGCGCTATGGGAACCTCTACAATTGGCGCAATATTAATGACTCCCACAAGAGGAGCCATGATACACCCACGCACAGGATACACAGCGACCAGCCTGCCTACAATTGCTGCTCATATGGCCAAACTGGTGGCAATTAAAACGTCTGGGGAGCTCGAGATAACGGGACACAGGGACACAAAGATAACCAGCACGAACAAACTGGAGCAGATCCTAACGCTCAAAGGTAACGATGAGAGTACTCATCGTACTTAGCGTACTTAGCCTACTTAGCGAGACCAACAGACTTAGAAACCCTTTAACGTCCGTAACCTTCTGAGACGAAAGTTTATCCTTTAGTCTCTAAACATCATATTGCAATAATTTGTTGGAGCGAATCACTCCCTTAGCAAAATTAAGGCGAGGGTGGGGCACATCCAAAACCGAGACCTCCGAAAGGGAGGACAAATCCCGGAATGCACCACTGCTCTCGCGAAGATACCTCAACCACTAAATCGCCACTACCATGGGCCCACATACGGCGGGGCGCACCGCAGCGGGACTCAAACTCCTCATACAAATCAAACGCGTCTAATTTAGAGGGCGGAGACTCGGAAGTGGAATTCAGAACCAGGAAACGAGGATAATCGAAATCAGGGTCTATCTCTTCTGCGAAGGGATCTAACAAGCGCGGAAAAGGACTTATTGACAGGCATAGTACGAGAAATTTTTTATTATTACCCATATAAAGTAGAGTATGAAAGGGGGTGCGAACTCGCGCAGCGCAGTCACTGTCTATTGTCGAGACATCTACTCGGTGCGTCGGCACAACAAGAAGGGTAAGCCCGTCGATCCCTGAATCAACCATCGTTTTAAAAATGGCGACCAGCCTCGGAAATTTACCGGTTAGGAAAGCAAAGAACCCCCAAGAGCGCCACTCCGCCTTAGGCACCCACCAACCAACACAGGCAGGACCCAGCCATGGTGTCGCGCCCCCTGGCGGACAGCTCTGTTACACCGAGATCGCTAAACAAACGTAGATGGAAGAACGGTGCAGAGTGAAAGAGAATTCATACAGAAGAAGAAGTAGGGGTTAGCGGAAGGAGAAAAAGAATGCCAGGCTGGGGCCAGACGGGGCGCTGAGTCCCGTCAGCACGGCGGCCAGGAGAGCAAATCGCCGTGCCCATTACGGGGAGACCCTGAGCTTGATTATTCTTGTTTCTTAGTAATAAATCTAGTTCTACTAGTTTTATAAGTTGCACTGTGGTTAGTCGTTGTATGTGTGATGATGACGACATTGTGGTAGAGGTCTCTTACCGCACCCGTCAAGATGATGTTCGAAATGGATTTTTGTTACAGAAATTCTAATGCTTGTTACGTCCCTTCCCAGATTCATTTTTTTTAAGGAGTGATAAAATCAAATGTGTTTAAGGATTATGACCTGTCTCCACTACAAAGCACATTGTGGGGGAATTCCACGTGGAATTTATTTTCCAGCGCGGAAGTGACGTCCATGCGCTAAAGAAAATTCTAGAATTTGGTTAGGCTTAAATTGGTAAGCCTCTCACCCTCCCCCACCCACAAGCGGTAGCCTCGAACCGCGTCCACCACGGACCACCTTTTTGCGGGTTAGAATCGCCTCGGCGTGAAGATTCGAGGCCATTCGAGAGTAGCGCATGTTTCCCCCACCCCTGCGGGGGAACCTCGGATATATAGGGTTCGTCTTCGAGGTGAGAAACACAGAGTTGAGTAGTCCCGCCAGGAGCAAGAAGAATTCCCCTAGTTCCAAGTCAGGTGCTAACAAAAAAGCAAAGTGACCGCTGAACTTTTCGTGTGTTGGAATTAGCCCAGCCAGTGAGGTAATTCCATTTGACGATCGCCACCGAGCGATTTTTCCGACTCCACTCATCAACTCCTGTCGAAGCCCTCCTCGTTCCCTTCTCGTTTTCAGGTGGCCGAAATACTCTCCCCTGGACAGGACGTTACCGCCCCATCCCCTTTGAAGAACCGTCACCACGTCAACTTCCCGCTCAGAAGCTCCGAGCGCCCTCGGAACCCATTTGAGTTAATCCTGCCCATTTGAACAGTCTCATTCTGTAACGCATTAATTTCTAACTTCAGAGTCTGATGCATGACTCTGCAATTCCCCACTCGTTTACCAATTTAATTTTGCCCATTGATTCTCTTATTTTATGTAAATAAAATTATATTTTTGTAAATGCCTCTTAAAATAACCTTGAGCTTTGCCATTGCCCAAATTTTACCTGACCTCGTTTTGCACTCTTTTCTCGCTGCACCGCGCTCAAAACTCGTGGCGTCTTCCATCCCTTGTCGGTTCGCCTTTTAGTTATTAGTCCCTTCCCCCATAGATATAATATGGTATTGACATAATATAATGTCATACCTCGACACACATTACCTGGTCAACGTGTTACTAATGTTTTTAGGGTAACTACGGCATCTGGTTCGACTTGTGTCAATACTTCTACGTTAATTATGACGTATGAGTGGCAGGAACTTCAACGTGTCAAGGTTGGATATATCCGAGTCCTAGTAAGCCGTTAATTTGAGTTTTAAAGGCATTTTTTTAATAACTTCATCATCACTAACTCTATAATTTAAGAAGGCGATTTTTTTGAGTATTTGAATAATAATTTCATCCGTTTGGTTATGACTTATGTTTTTTTAGCAAAGCTATTCCTAATAATTGTTTTATAATATCAAAAAACAAAATGGCGAAGTTCTGAAATTTATATAGGTATCGAAATTTTGTGAATTTTTAAAATCCAAACAATTACGAATGGTGAAGTTCAGAAAATTTATTTTATATATCTTCTTTAACTATATTTTAGCAACGTGATATTGTGAAAGGGGTATAGCAATGCCCTATGGGCATTCCTATAATTAAATCCTCCTGGGAAACTTAAATATATATATTATTATTTATTATGTGTAAAATTCAAATCATTCAATTATTTTACTTAACTTTTGTCAATTGAATAATTCATGCAAATTTATGTACAACTTAATAATTCATTCATTTATTTTACTTAACTTGTCAATTCAATCATTCAATTAATTTATCCATAACTTTTTGCAATTCAATTATTTTATGTAACCTTTAATAATTCAAATGTCCTGTGAAGAAAAACTGAATTCATTTAACGTACTACTGGTTCAAACAACATCTCTTAAAATTTCACGCACACACAAACACACGCTTTCAGCTCAACCAAATTGAACACGAGTATTCCTTATTCGTCTCTCACCATTCTCAGCATAAAGGTCGGTAATCATTTCTTCTACATTTAGTCATTTAACTCCAAAAAAATCATACTTATTTTAATTCCTCATCCTCTCACATTTATTCTCTGCAAACTGCCATACGAGAGTAGGTCCTAATTCTGGTTACTTCTCGAATTGCAGACCCCAATTTAGTCCATCATAGTCTCCTTCTTTTTCACTTTCACTCCACATATTACTTTACAATATTCATTTCATATATCAGTTATTTACATCTTGTTATTTTAAATCAGTTACTTTAATATATTTACTTTACCGCATCTTACATTGTATTCCTAATTCAATTCTCATTGTGCATTCGTTAATTCTGTGAATATATATTTTTTTAATTGTTTTTCTTACAAACCTAGTTAGAAGTTCAAAATTTATTTCACTTTAGTCGTAGGCCTAAACATTAGCAGACGACGATTCCATCTAAACTCAAAAATTATGGTAATGGTTTTCTTATAGCTATTTAGGCTGATTTATTAACCAAAAATAAATCCCATTAATAACCAAATACCATAGGGGAGAAATTTAGTTTAGAATTCCTTTTTAAAATTATTATAATTAGCGAAGTTCAGAAAATTTATACAAATTTAGCCATGGCTGCTTTTTTTTAGATTTTAAATTTTAATCTTAGTAGCGAAGTGCAAGCGTTCCCCCCCCCCCCGCCCTCCCGAGTGGCGAAGCCATTGCCTGGTTGTCAAATGTTTGGGCATATGGGTGTACGTGTCGGCATACACGTAAATTCGTTAAGTTGGTCTCAGTTTAACGTGAAACTACGTGCAACAAGCCCAACGTTGCGCCAATTGCAAAAGCTCTCAGCGCAGCTAATCAGACGTGCTCGGTGTAGAGTAGCTTAAGAAGGAGGATCTTTGCCTGTGGCAATGACAGAGTCTGGACATTAGTGAGGCCTGCTCTCATGTTCGAAGTAAAATTTCGAAATCTGGGAGTCTTTTTAATTTTTCACATTCACACTTATATATATATATATATATATATATATATATATATATATATATATATATATATATATATGTGTGTGTGTGTGTGTATGTGTGTGTGTGGCCCATTCTCCTATATTTTAGACCCAGTAACTATTTTAATAATTTAATAAGAAAAAAATAGCGGAAAAAATCACTATAAAAGAGCATACCAATAGATGACGCTATAGTTTTATCTAGTGCTGATTATGCAGTCTCAAACATAGTCCGTGCTAAGTGTAGATAGTTGTGTGTATGAAAGACTGAAAAATAGAAAATGAACGGACAGTGAGGTGAGTGGCGAACACTTCCCTGGCGTTACCTTGTACGCGCTAGTAGTCGTTTGCAATCACGCTACGAAGCCCCCTTCCTAGAAGCGGCGTGTATCGAAATGAAGTTGAAAGCCTCTTGGAAACGAGATTCCAAGGCGTAGCGCTCACCTATGCCGAGTCTGGGTGCTCTTGAAGATAGTATTAGTCTATTTTAAATTTCAGACTAAAAATATAAACAAAAGCAAGAAGAAAAAAGCACGCTCTGGCCTCGGAAGAGCCCCCCCCCCCTCCCATCCCTGCGCAGGGCATGCGACTAACACCAAAGGGTCAAATAAAATGGAGGCGAGGACTCTACGTGAGTAGCATTCATTGAACGCTATCCAGAACTACCCGATTGATGACACAACCACGAGTGATTTCCCCCTTTCCAAGCACAGTTGTAAGGGGAAAGAAGACCCCCATGTTCCTCGTATTTACCTGCTAACAAGGGTGCAGCGCCGGCAACGAAACAAAAAGTCGATGCCAACAACGAAAGACCCAACAACAAATACTCCCTTGCACGAGAGGTGTACTTTAATCCTGTTCGTAGCCTAGAACTAGGCCAGTTTTAATACGGCGACTAATGCCCAAGTAGGCAGTCGCCAGATGAGCTCTTAAAATAAAAAAATAAAAAAATAATCCTGTCAATATCTTCTCGGTAAGCGGGGAATTCTTTTCAGACCTCTGCAAGATTCAGCCAATACCTAATCATCTTTGCCATTCAAGTCTAATGGACCAGACACTCAGATTTCGAGGCTGGCCGAGACTTCCGCGAAAGCCGTTTTCCACCAAAGGATTCATTTAGTAATAGTAATAACTTTCCCGCTTGATGTTGTCTTTCCTACTCGACCGTTAGGACCTAAAGTTCCTCTAGTTTTCGGCCTTGTCAACACCCAGTTCGGGACGCGGCAGCTAGCCTTTAAAACTACGCCCTGTTGCCTGGGAAGTGCTTCGTCACAACGATTACCTCAGTTTGTTGAAGTAAAGTTTCCACACTGGTTTAGACGCGTCAGTGACAATATGCTCAATTTTACAGTGGAACTATCAAGGTGTTCTTCTTAAGTGGGAAGAACTTTTGTCTTATTCAACTTTCTCTGGTTTGTCTTGAGTATAATAAGCTCGGAATTTACCATTTCGCTCTCATTCCTGGATTTCGAATCTTTTAATCCTTATCCCTAGTTGGGGGTTTGTTAAAGTAGAGTTCCCATTTTAGTAACAAAAACTCGTTATTCCACGCACCTTCCCCTTTGTACTGCTTGGCATTTTTACTTTGTACTGCTTGCCATTTTTACTTTGTATCTTCCACTCTCAACATTGAACTAACAAAGTCTGAATATGGTAAGAAATTTTAACAAATTGCCTCCATTATTTTATTATATGATTCTAGCGTCCGTGATCACCTGTGGGGTGATGTCACCCCGATAAGCTGGGTTACATATGCATTGTCCCATCGTCATTCAGACAAAAGCGTTCCCAGGTTAATTCAAAAGTTCAATTTTAACTAGTTTTCCACTAAGTGATGTCTCGATTAAACCCCTCCGTCTTATGCCATATTAATCCCAAGGCTTCCCATCATTTGTTCCACGCCAAATAGGCTCTCCATAGCGGTGGGGGGATGTGTGCTGCAGCATCTCTTCCAGTCTGGGTTCAGCCTTGGGCAAAAGGCCCTAAACATACTCCTTCACAAACTCCTCCCATGCATACATCATCAACTTCCTCCTCACTCAGCTCCGTCTCTCTCAAACACTCATTCACACAATCAGCCCACCTTCTACGCGGTCTTCCAACCATTTCTCGCAACCTGAAACAAGCTCCCTGAGCCGCTGTGTGCCGGTTGGTATCGTTAACCGCGTGGAGGAATTCGTGCCACTGCCGCAGAGATGTTACTACTACCACCGCTTCGACCATACGACTCGCTCATGTAGACGTGCAAAGTCGGGATCACTTGAAGTTGCTCCAATGCCACTCATGATAAGTTAAAATCGTGTGTGGCCAAGTGTGTCAATTGCGGAGAGCCGCACCCCGCTTCTTCGAAGCAATGTGGTGGGTATCGCATTGAGAATGAAATCATGGCCGTTCATGCCCAGAATCGTCTCATTTCGCCAGGTTAAGGACTTGGTCCTGCCGTGCCCGGCGCTGCCTGGGACGTCTCATATTTCAATGTTAAGAAAGACACCCTCTCCTCCTCTTCCCTCGAGGATTACGAGTACGACCGTTCCCGCGCCAATTTGGAACCATTCTGCAGGTTATACCCACTCCGGGCGCTCCCCTGTTAAAGCTGGAGGAACAAAGGGTTCTCATCCAGCCCGGCCTAAAACCAGGGATCCACCCCTTTCCCCAGCGTGAGCGTTTTCCTTAAGGCGAAAAGACCGCGAGCCTCCACTGAGTCGTTAAAGTCACAGGTGTCAACACCCCTGAAGTTGGTCGTGAGGCCATCTACCGTGGTTCCTAAAGCTGCCCCTCGAAAGGACCACAGCACCAAAGGAGCTTAGGCTCCAACCCCCACACCCAGTGCTAGCCTGGGTAACTCGGAGAAGGTGGATCCTCCAAATGAGGGTCTCCCGCCTGCCTAAGGCTTCGAGAGGAGGAAGGAAAAGACTCGCATAGTGAATCCAACCTCTCCCGATTCGGGCTCGAAGGCGAAAGGCTTATCCGGCCACCAGCGTCCGGGGGTCTGCTTTCATGAAGCGTACGACCTTTCCCGTAAGGGTCTTTTCTTTAAAGAGGGCCCTGCATCTCCTCCAAGCTAGGCCTGGAGGGCATATTCCTTCAATGGAATTGCCGCAGACTCCGGGCTAACTCGGAGGAGAGGCAGAGGCTCGTCTCCTCCCGTTTTTCCTTAGCTATCTTTTTTCAGGAGACCATGCTAGGCGTGTGGCCCCTGCCCCGCCTCCCGGGGTATAATAGGAAACGGAGGAAGATGGAAAAAAAGGAAACTCCTCCGAGCCTTCGCCATTATTAAGCAATTCCTATCCATAATCGTTTCTAGGCGATTAAAATAGTTGATTCTCTATCGGTCAATTTACTTTAAATAAATCGGTGGCTAAACTATGGCGGAATGAAAAGGCAGGCGTCAACGTCGGGCAATCCTTCGCGATGACGTGTCTGAGCCAACTCAAACTAAAAAATAACAAAGAGGCTGAGTTAATTTCAATTTGAGTACAAATGCAACCACCAAAGTATACCTCGATTTATATACGAATTAAACCCAAGGAGCTCATCTGGCGACTGCCTACTTGGGCATTAGTCGCCGTATTAAAAACTGCCTAGTACTAGGTTACTTTAAAATAAGATTAAAAAAACAAACAACAACAAAAAAAACCGACACTAAAATTTGTTTGCGAAAAAATAAATAAAAAAAGAAGAAAAGGCAACGAGCATAGAGCAAGCTCCTACGTCGCGGGAAGGGACCCCCGGCGCAGGAACGTGCGACCTATAAAGAAAACAAAAAAAAATAGTTAAATAAAAGGGAGAAGGCAGGCCTCCCAACAAAAGTCTACAAGTCCACCAGTCTTCGTGCATGCACTCGTCCCGAGTACAAGGGACAGGCGGTAGCGACCCCGCCCATCCCGGTACCGGGACAGGTAACGTGCGCGAAGATCACCAACACTGGAACATTTAAAGAGAATGTGCGGAACAGTCTGGGGGGCGACGCAGTCGTCACAATAGGGCGCAGGCTAGCGCTCCACTAAATGACGATGCGTCACACGAGTATTCACGATTCGGAGACAACAGAAAGCGACATGAAGCCGTCGCAGCATTGCAGGATAGGTCCATGGGAACAGTCACGGCGCAATGGCACCAGTCACGGCGCAATACCACGCACCTTTAAGTTCCCCTGGACCGTCTCCCATCTTTTGCCAGGCAGTCCGAAGATCTACTCGTATTCCTGCCATGTAGTCTGTGTGTAGAAGAGCGAGACGCTGGTCCGGTCGCCCGATCCTCGCGGACTCTTTGGCGCCCTCGGTGGCGCGCTCATTCCCCGCAATTCCTACATGTCCAGGAACCCAGCAGAAGATAATCTATACATCCACCCAGCTCACTAAAATCGTGACATCACGGATGTCGCAAACTAGATAATGCGGGGATTCCAATGCCTCGAGAGCACCTAGGGCGCTCTGTGAGTCGCTATAAATCACAATTCGGTCTCCGAACTGTACAAGTTGCGCAATCTCCCGTACTGAGCGCCGTATTGCAACCAGCTCGGTCGTGGAGACAGATGTAGCGACTGGCAGAACCCCGCTGACTTCAAACAGAGGGGATACGGCGTGGAAGCCGACCCCCTCTTGGGACTTGGAGCCATCCGTATACACTGGCACGGTTCCAGCGTGACACGAGGTGTGCTCCCATAAGGCTGAACACAATACTCCCGGCGCTGTACAAGCTTTAGGAGCAGAGGCGTGTCGACAAATATTCAACGGTGGTACCCTCCAGGGTGGCGACCTGGGCAGAATCAGGGGCGCTACGGGCACGAGAGGTATACCTAGCTCTCGAAGGAGTTTCCTGGCCCTAAACCCAAAGGGATTAGGGTATGACTGGCGTCTTTCAGCGGAATAGGCACCGTCGAGATCAGCTGCGGATGCTTTGAGAGCCGTTGGCGGCAAAGGGAGACACTGCGCTCGTGCTTACAGGCGAGTACTGCACTCTGCACGGCGCATATATAATGGCATCTCTCCAGCATCGACAAGCAGGCTCTCAACGGGTGAAGTGTGAAAGGCACCGGTCGTTAAGCGAAGGCCGGTGTGGTGGATCGAGTCCACCTTCTGCAATAGATGCTCGGCTGCAGATGCATAAAACTCACATCCGTAGTCGAGCTTCGAATGAACAAAGGATCGATAAAAAAAGTAAGGCAGTAGCCCTATCGACACCCCAAACGCTGGACGTAACGGAACGAAGAATATCCATGACGCGGGTACAAGAGACCCCAAGGCTGCGAATATGAGCCTCCCAGGTGAGGCGTCGGTCAAATACAAGACCATGGGAACGGTGCGGTTCAACCACTTCCAGGCGCACCCCATTAAGAAACAAATCTGGGTCAGGGTGGAGCCGTGGATGGCGGCAGAAGTGCACCACCTTAGTCTTGGCCAAAGAATACCTAAACCTGTGCGCTTGGCATAGTGAGAGACACGGTTCAATGCCTGTTGTAGTCGACGCTTCAGAGTTGGCATCTGGGCCGCGCCAAAGGAGATCGAAAGGTCGTCCACGTAGAGCGTAGCGAGAAAATTTTGCGGCAGCAGCGAAGTGATGCCGCTGATGCTCAGGGCAAAGAGTGTGACACTGAGAACACTTCCCTGCGGGACACCCTCTTCCTGCTCCATTGGACAGGAGGGCATCCCCCACCCGTACGTGGAATCGACGATCTCGCAAAAATTCAGATATAAAGATTGGGAGGCGTCCCTTCTTCCCCATCGGGAAAAGAGTCTCCATGATACCGTATCGCCATGCGGTAGCATAGGCCTTCTCCAGATCGAAAAACACCGTGGAGTATTGCTGTCTACGAAGGAAGGCCTCACAGAAGGCATTTTCCAGTCGGAGCAGAGCATCCGACGTGGAGTGGAAGTTGCGGAAGCCGCACTGAGCAGAAGACAGATGGCCTCCGTTGTTTAGGAAAAAAGGCTAATCTGACATTTATCAATATATACATGAACTTGCACACGCAAGAGGATAGAGAGATTGGGCGGAAACCGGCTGGAGTAGAGTGATCTCTCCCCGGTTTGCGAAAGGCGAGCACAGTAGCGATTCGACAGGAATCCGGGAAGAGACTCTCCTCCCACATCCTGTTGAACAAATCTAAGAGAAATCCCATGCCTCGCTCACCCAGGTGTCGAATCATGGCGTACGGAACATCGTCCGCACCATGGGTGGTGTCGGCGCATGACGCAAGAGCGGAACGCAATTCATTCAGAGTAAACCTATCGTTGAAGGTGTCTCCGCCTCTGGAGGTAAGGTCTAGTCGGCGGCCTTCTGCGACATCACGACGTGCATTGAATGCTGGCGAAGCTCCTCGACTGAGATATAGAATTCAGTCATTTCCTGAAACGGAGGACACCGCGCCCTCGCCAAGCACCACCGAGGTGGGCTCTCATGCGGCAGCCGCCCTGAAAATGATATTTGAATGGGAAAGTGATCACTCCCCGTTAGGTCATCGACCATCCCACAATCAAAATCAGGCTGTGCATCCGGAGAGCACAGAGATAGAACAAGGCAAGAAAATGAAGCGGTTCTCGGGCAGTGATGCGTAAACTCATCCACATTAAGGACACCTATCTCAAGCTCTTCGATCAGGTCAACAAGGACTTGTCCTCTGGGATTTATTGAGTATTCTCCCCAGAGAAGATGTCTGCTGTTCAGATCTCCAAGCAAGATAAAGGGGCTCGATAACCGTGCCACGGCGCGGCGGAAGTCCCCCGCATCGAAGTCGGCTGACGGTGGAATGTACACGGAAATAACAGTATACCTCCTATCCAGGTCAAGCTGTACAGCCACTGCCTGTAAGAAGGCATCTAAAGTGAAAAGAAGAACGGAGACATCATGCCGGGTGTAAACCGCGCATCTCCCAGCCCGGCGCCCATCTCGTGGTGGTGGGGTCGCAAAATCCTTCTCCTCTCGGAGGGCGGGCAAGGGGCATGCGCCTAGTATGGTCTCCTGCAGAAAAATAGCTTACAGAGAACGGGAAGACACTAGCCTCCGCAGCTCCTCCCAGTTGGCCCGGAGTCCCCGGCAATTCCATTGAAGGAATATGCCCTTCAGGCCTAGCTCGGAGGAGACGCAGACACCCTCTTCGAACAGAAGACCCTCGCGGGTATGGCCGTACGCTTCTCGGAGGCAGAACCCGGGCGCTGTTGGCCGGACAATGAGCTAAAGGCGCTGTCGTCTTCGAGGACTTATTGGGGGAGGTTGGGCTCGCCATGCGAGTCTTTTCCTCTCTCCGCCAGGAAACCTTAGGCGGGCGTTGCGGCTTCGGTGGCTGGGGAATCTCTTTTCGAGGATCCACCATCTCCGAGCCACCCAGCCCACCACTAGGCGTGGGCGGAGGAGTCGAAGCTCATTATTTGCTGTTCTCCTTTCGGGGGGCAGCTTTAGGAACTCCGGAATATGGCCTGGCGACCAACTTCAGGGGTGTTGCCATCTGTGAATCTAACGAATCGGTGGAGGCGCGTGGCCATTTCGCCTTTCTGGAAACGGTCACGCTGGGGGAAGGGGAAGAGCACTGGTTTTAGCCGGGGCTGTGTGCGAACCCTTTGTGACGCCAGCTTTACCAGGGGAGCGCTCGGGTTGAGTATAACCCGCAGAAGGGCTCCGAATGGACACCGAAACAACCGTCCTCGTTGGCTGGATGGGCCAGGAGCAGAGGGTGTCTTTCTAAGCATTGAGGCGTAAGACGTCCAAGGCAAAGCCGGGCGCGCCAGGACTAATTCCTTAGCCTTGGGGAATGAGAGTTGAACCTGGGCCTGAACGGCCAGGATTTCTTTCTCAAGGAGATACGCCCCATATTGTTTCGAAGAAGCAGGGTGCGGCTCTCCGCAATTGACACACTTGGTCACACACGATTTGGACTTATCATGTGAGGCCTTGGAGCAATTTACACAGACTTTGCGTGACCCCGACTTTGCACGTCTACATGAGCGATTCGTATGGCCGAAGCGGTGACAGTAATAGCATCTCCGTAGCAGTGGCACGAATGCCTTGAAGCGGTAGCGGTTACCAACCAGCACGCACTGACTCAAGGAGCTTGTCACAGTCGAACGTGACGAAGAGTGTAGGGGTGGGTCTCGAGGCCCATCCCTGTTTTCTCATCACACGCTCGACCTTGGCCACCCCGTGGTCTGCCAGCTCTAGAGTGATATCTTCTATGGAGTAGTCCACGAGTTCCCTCGCATAAACTACTCCTTTCACAAAGTTCATGGTAGAGTGCGGCGTCACACTCACCGGGGTACCATGAAGTGTCCGAAGAGCACTTATCTTGGCCGCCTCGGAGGGATCCACCGCATTTGCCAGAAGGCTTCCTTCCTAGAAACAGGTCACCTTCGGCTCTCTACCAATCACACTAGCTAATGCTCTCCTCTGATGGGTCATGTTGCCCTTGGCCAACATGCTGCCATCAGTGGAGCGAATTACTAAGAAGCGTTCGATCCCAGTGGGCTCGAAAACGCCAGGTAACCTCTGAGATAGGGTCCCCGATGTTATCGAGGCTCCGCCCTGCGCACTTTTGGTCTTAGTGATAGTCAGGGGCTCCGCACCCGGGGGGCAGAGTGGCCGGATGTGCCGATCTTAGCTTAGGTCGCTTACTGAAGTGGTAGCAGACCCATCCGTCCCCGCAGCCCCCGCGGATGGAGAGAAGCCCCGAGTCTTCTTAGTCTTTTTCCTATTTTTTTCCTTTTTAGGTGAGGAGGGCGGGGAATGAACCCGCTTCTCCCTTCTGCCGGCAGCAGCCCCCAGGACAGATGGACCGGCCTCAGCCAGGTCCTTTTCCGAGATGGAGAAGGTCTTGGCAGTCGCAGGGGTACCGATCGGAGGAGATCCCTCCCCTCCTTGTACTGCCTTGGAAACCCAGTCCGTTTGAGGAGGACCTTGCATAGGGGCGGATTCGGGTTCAGTGCTTGGCGCTGAGCCCGGATTCGCTCCCATGGAAGGCCCTACCGTCTGAGCCTGGGTTGCCTCAATGACAATTTCTATCTCAGGGGGGCCTCCAGTTGCCCCCTTCCCCCGGACATCGCAGACAGATCCCGTTGGCAGCGCTGTCACTAGTCACGTCTGGGGAGGCACAGGCCAGGACCCCGGCAAGGTTCAATATTCTTGCCAACAGGTCTTTTGTGGGAAGCGACCGAAGGGGCCTGGCTTCCCTCTCTTCCCTAAGGGGGTTTGGCCTACCGAGCCGCTTCAATGGGGAGCGGTCGGCTATGGGCTGCCTGCTGGCTTTCTTGGCATTCCCCTTGGAAAGAAAAGGGGGGACTGCGGCTGGGAAGAGGGAGGTGCCCGAAAGCACCCCCAGAGAAGGGGGTAAGGGGGAGTCCCCCTACACCCGTAGGCTAAGGAGAGGAGTAAGCTTCCTCGCCGGTTAGAGAAATTTGGAGGGTCTCCTGCGCAAGCACAGGGAAAGAGGACCTCCATTTTATCTATGGAGCTGCCCTAGGCTGGCTCCGATGATGGACAGGGGACAGTTGAGGGGAGAAAATTTGTTTTTTCATCATTAGGAATGATGACCCTCTTTTTCTTACGCAAAGCAATAGCTAATCACCACTCGCAGTAGCCCGCACTGCAAGGAGTGCGTACGGGCCCCGTCGTGTCAGGCGCCGCCATTCAGGATCACTTCTCCCGCCTGGTGGCCTGGCAGTCCCTCGGCATGGCGGCTCCACCTTGGACACGGTGTAAAAAAATAGATGGTTAAGTGAGAAGGAAAGGGGATGTGAGGAAGGTATGTGTGGGAATGAAGCAGGTTGTTTAAAACCCACCACCCAAGACCGGAGCTCAAGGGTTAGGGAACATTGCTCCCTCTCCCCTCAGCCCCGATCCAGGACGGTTGGCTGAGAAGGAGGTCACATCTACCCTGTGAAATTAGAGGTTGATCAGAGAAAGTTGTGGGAAAGGTTGTATTAAAAGCGAGGAAACTGGGGGAAAACACAAGTTTTTTGAAGGAAGGAGAAGAGGCTAAGCTGAGGACGGATGGGGTCCTGAATCCCGTCAGCACGGCGGCTAGGATGGGAAATCGCCGCGCCCCTTACCGGGCGCACGTTACCCATCCCACTACTGGGACGAGCGGCGTCGCTACCGCTTGTTCCTTGTACTCGGGACTGTTTGGTGCACACAGACTTCTAGACTATACTACATTTTGGAGGAGGCTGGCCTACTTCACTTTATTTGATTATTTTTGTAGGTTGTATGTTCCTGTGCCGTGAGCAGGCGGGCATATTCCTTTTAAATACTTAAAACTTTGCATTAGTTCAAGGGTGACTGGATTCCGATAGCACACCTCAATCCATTCTTAACCCCAAATACCTTTACTCTTTTCTGCATTCACCCTCTATCTCACACCCAATGAAAAGCTCTAACATTCCCAAATCTTTCTCACTCCATGACACCAACACCAGGTCATCTGCAGTTACCAACATATACTGAAACCATCCCTCACCAATCTCACACTCATTTCCCTCAGTACTCCATCCATAAAGATATTAAACAGCCACGGCGCATCATACAACTTTGTCTAACCCTCCTTCGTATTTCAAACCATTCACTCAGGCTTTCCCTGTAATGCACACCTTAAAAGGATGAATACTTTTTACATCATCCCATAGTTTATCACTCCGTGATAAACTACAACTTTGTCTAACCCTCCTTCGTATTTCAAACCACTCACTCAGGCTTTCCCTGTAATGCACGCCTTAAAAGGATGAATACTTTTCACATCATCCCATAGTTTATCACTCGCTTCATGCATTCTCACCACCTACCATAATGCTTCTCCCTCTACACAATCATAAACTTTTCTTTAATCAATAAACTTTTCATGCACTTTACATCTCTTATCCCTTACTTTTTGGGCTAATTGTGTAAATACTTGGTCTCCACTCCCACCCTATCCGTTCTAAGCCCCCTTTGTTTATCCTCTATCCATCCTTATACGGTCACTCAGAATTTTACATACTTTCCCTACAACACAACAGTCTCCTCCTATGCAGTTCTCCCATTTACCCTTATATAACGGAGTTATTACTGCATTCTGGCACTCCTCTTCCACTTTAAAATTCCCTACAGCATAGCCACCAGACCCATTTCATAAATTACTCACAGAGCTCCGTGTACTCAATTACCCCGTCGCTGCTTCTTTCATCCTACACTGAATCGGAGGAATTGCGTTTAATTCTGGTTCGATGGCGTTGAGTAGATTAGCTATTAATTGGGGAGAGTAGGCAGTGGAGGGGGTTGTGAGGAACATCGCAACTTGCTGAAGTATTGTGTGCCTAGGTGGTCTTCAATGGAGAGAATTTGCGTTTTAGGGTAGAGGTGTATTGACCCTTTTTTGTGCAGCCAGTTGCGATGCGTAGGGCACCATTCTGGGACCGTTTGTATCTTGTGTAGGGTTGGTGACCAAATTAGCGATGCGCACTTCAATGTCGTGCAAATAAAATGTGCAATAAGTTCAAAGTATCTGTGTTGTCTTAAGTTGGTATTTGTGTGTTGAGCTTGGATGTGGTCCTCGGTGGTTAGGGTTGAGTGAGAGGAGGTTGGCCAGGACCGAGATATGTGCGTGGGAATTCCTTGGGTAATTTTTATGGGTAAAGAGGATGACTGCTGATTTTGTGGGAGAGGTGGATATTCTGCTTTGCGTGAATCAGTTATAGAGGAGTGGTAGGTACCTGTTTAGGTTTCTGGAGGTGGATTAGGGTGTGATGGTTGTCATCTGAGTAGAAGGATTGATTGTATAATGGCGAGAGTTGTGCCATGTATAACAAATTGAAGAGTGTATGGAAGTAGAAGATACATTGGGAACCCCATTGAGATGATTTTTCCATTTTGGTTGTACCTGTGTTGGATTTGGCCATGTCTATTGGTGAGAAAGTTTGCTATCCATTTTTTGACGTTACACTACAGTACTTTTGCATCTTTATCCAAGCTTTTGATATGGTGTATGAAGAAGGAGATGAAACTAAATGCAGGAAGTAAGGGGTGGGATAATTCATTCCGTGGTGCTATGCTGTTGCTAGTAGCTCCTAGGGAGCAGATGGCCTCTTCTCCCTCCGACCGCTGGAAGATTAAGAGAGAAAGCTTGGATCTTACATTCTATACTGCAGGCCCTTTCAACGTTACCACAATTATTTACACTTGAACAAGGGGGAGGTTGTAAGATACTAGGATGTATCGTGAAAGATACTGGTACATAGAAAGTAGATGGCTAGCTCAAGGTTTTAAATGGTAGGAAAGTGTATGAAGGATCATTTAGTGAATGCTAAGGGTTTGGGCGTGCCAAAAAGTTGCGTTTGTGTGTAACCGTTGATGTATGAGAGCAAGACTATGATATCTAGGGAAAGATCTCGAGTAGGAGCAGTGCAACTTGAGAGGGATGTTTGTTTGCGATGTGCAGTGACAAATGACTAGATAAATTATTTTTATGATGTGAAGAAGGTTTAAGGTTTAAGATAAGGAACCAGTGGGTTGCTGCCCAATCCATGTGGATTCTATATGGTAGCTAGGATGAAACGAGACAAATCATCTATAAAAGGTGGAGGAGACCACTTTGACAAAAATTTAAAAAACGACGGGTTAAAAGATTCCTCCGCCAATATGAATCGAAGACGGGTGTGTTGAGGAATAGTTAAAAGGGTCGGGAAACAGGACAACCGGAGAATGGCAAAATGGCTACAATCCAATAAAAGGTGACAAAATGATTGGTCCCCACAGCAAAAACGACAGCAAAGGCTGATATGAGCATTACCCGAAACAAGATGGCCGTGAGTAAGTCTCGTGTGGCCAATGCGAACTCGGCAAAGGGCCACCTCCAACGACCGCATTCTATGACGACTCGAGGGCCAAGAGCGAATAGAATTTTTAATTTTGTATAGTGTGGATGTTGAACAGTCATCCCATTCCTTCTGCCACAGTTGAAAAATAGATCTTCTTATTGAAGGGAAGTAGTCCCTAAAAGGCAGAGCCGAGTTCTCAGGGGACACAGAATGTGCTGAGCGGGCCAATTTCGCCAAGGCACCGAAACTCGGAGACAAACTATATATTCGCCTTGTAGGGAAATAGATGGTGGAACAAGAACCCCTCTGCCTCGGTGGAAATACATTGCTTTTGTTTTGTTCGTGAAAAAGCGGAATCTCTTAAGTTGTGCTCTTTTGGATACAGCATCAACCGCCAGTTGTAGCCGACGCGCTGCTGATGGAAGGCGAGGTGAGGAACAGTATAGTGCTAAATCATCGACAAACAGAGTTGCCGATACACCCTCTGGGAGAGACGAAATAATATCATTGATGGCAATTATAAAACATAAGACACTTAAAACATTGCCCTGAGGAACTCCCTCATCTTGGGGTTGCAGGTCAGAGTATGCGTCTCCAACACGTACCTTGAAGGATCGAGATGCTAAAAAGCTTTGAATAAGTGAAGGTAATAGGCCTCTCATCCCCCAGACGTATAGCTGCTTCAAGATGCCGTATCTCCATGTTGTGTCGTAGGCTTTCTCAATATCGAAAATATGGCCAGGACTCGGTGCTTTAATGAGAAAGCTTTCCGGACTGATCCCTCGAAACGTAGTAGTAGGTCAAGGTTACTATGACCTTTGCGGAAGCCACATTAAAATGGAGAAAGAAGGTGATTGGTTTCTAGGAACCAGTTTAAGCGCTCCAATATCATTTTTTCCAGCAACTTACTCAAACAGCTGGTGAGAGCTATAGGGCAGTAGTGATCTGCGTCCAACCCGTTCCTGCACGGTTTGACAAAGGAAAGGATGATCCCAATGCGTCATGATGACGGGTAAAACCCTTCATCCATATAAGGTTGTACAAATCAAGTAAGAAGAGAATAGAGTGTGGATGTAGGTGCCGAATCATATCGAAATGGATCTCGTCAAGGCCAAGGGAAGTAGATCTGCAAAGGGACAAAGCGCTCTGCAGCTCATGGATGCTGCATAGAGCGTTATACGGAAGGTTAGATTTTGTTGTGAAGTTGAGAGAATGAGATTCTTCCTTTGATTTGTAGGATTGAAAAGCCTTATCGTAACGGCTGACACTGCTGACGGCGCGGAAATGGTCAGCAAAAGCATTGCTGACCGGCAGGCCGTCATTCTCCGAGGAATCGTCTAAGTTGAGTGTGGGGGTATGATGATTAGCATAACGGCCCCTGATCTTATTAATCCTCTTCTAGATCTTTTTAATCCTCTTCTAGATCTTAGCAGTAGGTGTCATAGAGGAAATTGATGAAATGTAACGGCGCCATGAATTTCGGCGAGCCTGACGAAGGGTTCTTTGGCGAAGCGCACGAGCCCGGTTTCGGTCGACCTTGTTGCACAAAGTTGGGTACTTTCGAAATCGGGCATGGGATAACGTAATTTTTAATAGCTGTTGCACACGTCGAGGTCCACCAGGGCACGGTTGAGCGTCCCGTGGCAGGTCGCCTCCGTGGGATGGTCTGTGTTGCAGCATTGTAGATAGTCGATGTAAAGTATTCTACTGCCGGGTCCACTCCATTGAAGGTCCCCAAGTATGCACTTGTGAAGGACGCCTCTTGGAAACCTTCCCAATCTGCATGACCTAAGTCCCACTTAAGGGGCATGGTTGTATGATGGCTAACTTGAAGGGCCGACAGGACAATAAGGAAGTGGTCACTCCCATGGAGATCGTCAAGAATTAACCATCGAAATTCCGTGAAGTAATCAGGGAAACAACCAGACAGGTCAACACAGCTAAAAGAGTCCGTCTGAACATGATAAGAGGTAAAATCGCCAGTATTTAAGACACAAAGAAGGTCAGATAATAAAAAAGACTAAAACACTGCCTTGGGCATTTCGAGTGATGTCACCCCAGTATGGGTGACGGGTGTTATAATCTCCTAGTAATAAGAATGGGGAGGGCAACTGGTCTATAAGTTCTAAAAGGTCAGGTCTTGACAATGATAAACAAGGGGGTAGGTAAATAGAGCAAACGGTAAAAAACTTAGTAAGAAAAACCCTCACGGCAACAGCTTGGATAGTAGTATGTAGGGGGATGGGAGAAACATGGTGGGATGAAGATACCATGATTGACACCCCTCCATGAGAGGGGCTTCCAGCAGGAGCAATAGAGTTGAAAGTGAGAAAGCCGGGTACCGGCGGAAAGGACCGCATACCCAGTTTATTCTCCTGGAGACAAATAACAGCGGGGTGGATAGTCATCAAAAGAATTTTGAGTTCTTCCCACTTTGGAAGAACTCCTTGACAATTCCATTGTAAAATGGAAGATATTATGTGTGACGATTAGATACCACTGTGGATATCTTTTTCTCTTTTGAGGCCGATATTGTATTTGAGGTTCGTCCTAAAGAGCTTGGGAGACGGAAGGCTGATTTTGAGGAGCCTGCTTTTGCAGGGGAAGAGATCCTAGATGGAGCAGTAACTGGGGTTCTTTTCGCGGGTTTTAGAGAAACGACCGAGGCCCTCGATTGTAATTCGGGCTCACAACCTGGCGGAAAAAGAAGATCAAGAAGGGATTTTCGGCCGGTAGATCCGGATTCATTGGTCGAGGGTATTTTCGGTGTCTGAGGAGTTGGTCCAACCGCCGCGATTGGTGATGTTGGAGTATCAACTGCTTCTATCGGATCTTTGGTTGAAGGGTGAGCGGAACGAACAGGTGATCTGAGCGAGGTGTGTGGAGCTGGGTGTATATCTGCCATCGTTGGGGCTGGGCCGAGTCAGCTCCAGAGGCTGCCCACTTATTGGTGGTCGATGACCCAGGTGAGGAATCCTTCCTCTTACCACTGGGCTTTGGGTCTCGGGGCCGGATGGATGAACCTTCACTGGTCTATGTTGAGGATTCTTTCAAATAGCGTCTGATGTCTTTAAGTGTCTCACCCTGAGCGTCTCTCCCAGCTAAAGCTGCTGAAGAGAGGGAGGCTACATTGGTTATCTCGGTGTGAGAGCGATGCTTCGACTGCATATTCTGAACGTTTTCGACGCTGCGAGTAGATGTAGGGTGAAGTAATTCAGGCTGATCGGAACTCGCGCGTGATGGTCGGTTTCGTTCAGCGTTACGTAAAGCGTCAGAGAAGAGCCGGCCAAGTGGCGAGGTTTGTGCTCGGGCACGCTGACGGGCCTCTCTTATATCTAGACGTAGGGAGTCGCGCAAAGCGAGCACTTCCTTTTAATATAAAAATATAGAGCAGAGTTTTGACGCAGCACTGTGGGTACCTCCGCAGTTGGCACAGTGGGGCGTTATGGTGCATTCGGGGCCATGGTAGTCAGAGCTACAATTCACGCAGGAGCGAGGGTGCCGACAGGCACGGCCAACATGTCCAAATTGATTGCAATTGAAGCAGCGTCTGGGTAGTTCGATGTAGGGACTTACCGGGACACGAAGGTACCCAGCTTTAATATACTGCGGCAGTTCTTGTCGTTCAAATGTTAAAATCAGTGTGGCGATTGGGACTTTAGTGGAGCCTAATGTTTTAGTTACCCTGTGTACGTCTGTGACAAGTTGGGTACTGAGCTTACGCTGAAGGCGGGTGGGGTCGAAGTCCCTTAGTTCGTTTGAACGGACGACACCTTTGACAAAATTCAGACGCGGATGGGGCGAGACAGTTATTGGAATTTCAGCTATTGAAGATAGATTTCGCACAAGGTTGTGTTGAGAGTGGGCTGACACCTCGACTACGACATCACCACTTCCTCTTGACCACATCCGGCGGGGTTCATGATGAATTCATGACAATAAGGCGAGGATAATCTAGATCTGGGTCTACTTCTTTGAAGTAGGGGTCCAACGAGCGAGGGAAGGCTGAAAGGGGAGCTAAGGAACGTTTGGCACGAGAATCCTTACGAGAAGGGGAGGTTTTTGGTTTATGGCTAGTCATTGCAAAAAGAAAAAATAACTTCGCATTCTCCCTCGGGGCTCCCCACCATGGAGGCCTACAAGGGCCCGGAACTACTGCAACTATACAATCAGTTACGTCCAGTATGTCCTCTTGGAGAATGGATACGGATCCACCGCACCATCTTTATAACCCTAAGAGGCTGCCCGAGTTCTACGCACGGAGAAAAGGGGCCAACGATGGGTTTCTCCTTGGGCATGCGGTAGACGAAGGGGGTGGAGATGCCCAGCCTCTTTCACCTTCATGAAAGAACAATTCGGAATCAATCCATTAAACGAGCAGAGGTCGGGTATTGATAAGGACCACTAGATAGGTGAAGGAAGAGGGGAAAAAAGGGCAGTGGAAGAGCGTAATAGAGGAGGAAAGAAAGAGGGACATGTTAAAAGTCTTGTCGGCAGCACCATGGGTCCCCTAAGGGTCCCAGGGCTGACCCCCCTCGCCACGAGAAGGCCAGAGCCTCTCTGGGAACAACCCCTGAAGAAAAGATCCCAGAGAGGGAGGGGGTAAAGTGGGAAGAAACGTCGAAGGGAGCATGGGAATCTATCACTCAGCGAGGATGTGGGTAATGTTTAAAAGTATGGCAGATCGCGCATTGTGGTAGTGGTAAAGTGGCCAAGAGTCGACCTTGGGTCTCCAATACATAATCGAGCGAGATAACCACTTCATTGCGGCGTGATTTGTGGAAGGATACTCTGTATCTTAGTCGTTGCTTAATCTTGTGTTTATTATAGTTGAGGCTATCCCATCGCTTCTGCCAGGTGGTACGCAATTAGCGATGATAGTATGGAAGGAAATCTTAGATTGGGAGCGCTTGGGGTCGGGTGCCAGTTGGAGGCGTACAGCTTTACCCTGCGGTTCATTTGTTTCGTGTTCTGCGATCCTGGCATGGGCCAGGACCGACCAGGTGGTTGTTTTCTGGCTGGAGGTTTGTAAAAAATAAACAGATTGTTGGATAGAGCAGACGATGCGGGTGGGGTAGTATTTATGGATCGCCGTGCGAGCACTTTTAGAGTCCGAGAGAATGACGCAGTGGCTGTCTGGAAGGGTCCAAATGAGGAAAAATGCCTCAAGGACTTCTATTAGTTCAGCTGTGCAAATGGATGCTATTGGGGACCAGAGCAGGCATTTGACGTGATCCACGGATGATATTACGATGGCTGCTCCGATGCTGTTGAGAACTCGTGATTAATTGGTATATATGGAGTGTTTGGTAGCGTGATGGAGTAAAATGCTTTTGGTACTTGTTGTCGGAAACATTATCTTAACTAAATGATAGAGGGCCTTGCAGTGAAGCCAAGGAGGAAAGATTGTAAAGGAGATTGGTAATGTGAGGGGTGGAGTCAACGAACAACTTCAAGGTCGTTGATTGTTACAGGTGCCAAATTAGAGATGCTTGTGATGGATGGGTGACAACTTGGTAAGGAAGGCAGACGTTTTGTCAGGACGTATTTACGAGGCGTCCCATTAGATTGCCAGAGATAGAGATGTGGACGTTGCACTCGGTTTGTAGACTCACGAATAGGAAAGACGGGAAAGATCTGGTTGTATTGCATAATCCTCTGGATTGAATCGGGTTAAATGGTTGCAGTTCATTAGCTTATGGTGGGCTGCATAGGACACAGCCGTAGTCAATAATTGGGTGAACAAGGGAGTGTAAGCGGAGTACGGTACGCTCGTCTACTCCCAGGTTAGTGATAGGTGGTCCAGTAGATTCCGAGGTTTGAGGGTCTCTCGCTTTAACGAACGGATGTGGGAGGACCAAGATAATGTTCGCTCGACGGTGAGCCTTAAATATGCAAGTCTTCTAATGGTTGGTTCTAGAGGGTAATGGGGACAGCTTCTGGTCTGCGGCGACTTATGGAAGATAAGTTTGGTCTATGAATCCGACAGGCGAAACCCATTGGTTCTCTCTGAGTTGGACTTGCCTGTACACTCCAGCGGGGTTGTGTCCGGCGAAGTACATATATTGTGAAGTTGTCGGTTATTTGGTGCATAAGTCGAGCTAATGGATGAAAATAAACTTGTGAAGAAAATACACGAGTGAGTCGCATTGTATGAGAAGGTTGGGAGAACCGTAAAAGTTGGTTTGATAATGAAAATGAGCGTTTGAGAAAGGTTGACTTAGAAGCAATTGGGTGATAAAAGTGCATGGAATGGAGTTTGTGTCCTCCCCGGAGATGAACCATAAATGGACATCTTACACCGGATCATTGATTTGAAAGGCTAATTTGGCCTGAGAAAAACATGGTGGTGTGTGCGCTTGGCCCATAAAGGAACATGGGAGGGGGGGGGGGGTAGTTATTTATAAGGCCTGTTGATGCCCGCTGCCCCTATTTTATGATGTTAAATATCCCCCTACCCTAACACTGGGTAAAAGAAATAGTAGATAATCATGAGTTTATTACCGATAAAACTGTCTGCATCTTAAATTAGATGGAATTATATGCATAAATATCATTGAAGTGTTCATATGTGTGGCAGACATCAATTAGAGTTTGGGGGTACTCACCCTCAAGATAGGCATGCAGTTTTACCAACACAAATACACATATTAAGCTTGTTTGGTATCGAATCCTGAACATTACAGTTATTTATATATATTGTATATTCACTTACATATGAACATTGATGGTATACTATTAACTATATTACTATATACATATATATAATCACTAACGACATTACCCACCACGATTTCTGGCCTTACCCAAATGAGCAGTAAAAAAAAGCACGTAAGTGGAGGGGGATCAAGCTGTGATGGCGTAGTATTCAAACCACCAATAACTCCGCCAATCTTGAATAAAAGGCAACCAACAATGGTTATTAAATTAAACGAACAAATAACTATGGAACCATTCATTCTCACAGCATTATAGCTATAATTTCATTATAAAAATTGGAGCAATTAACGTAATTTCTCAGTCATTTTGCCATCAATATTTCAACTCAATACTTTGATTTTTTTTTTAACTTTAAACGGGATTTAAAAGGTCTAAAACTTCATTCATGTTATAAACGAATCAAGATATTATCAGTCTAGTTGCCGAATAATATATAAAGATCTTCAATTATAAAGGCCCGCAAATGTTGTATAAGTTTTATCTCAGAATTAAGAATTTTTGCTAGACTATCGCTAGGAATATGAAAATTACTTATATACAGCTTAATTCTAACTAGTAATAACTTGAACTGAAAACGCTGCAGATACACGATATAATTTTAAAAATTAAGTCTTTGGATTACTGATATGGAGAGAAAGTTCAAATATATTACTTTGGAACGTGCTGCATAATACCAGATTTTGGCTTCCTATAAAATTTTGATGAATTAATTAATAATGTGACTAGTTTCACTTAATGAAAAATGACTTTCAAGCGTCTAAATTGTTGCACAAAACTTAGTTTATTATAGATTGCTAATCTCTTAGCCATTATTTATTTTAGGCTCCTTTTCAAATACCTTTTCCTATACACTTCTAAATACTAACGAGGAAACTATATAGAAAACTTACTTAGGGGTGCTTTAAAATAAAATTCATATGCCAATTTAAACTGGAAGACAAGGCCCTATCACGCCAGAAATAAAACCTACAAAAAACATATCGTCCCTTCTGCAAAGATGCAATGTGGTAAACTCTTTGCATACCTAACACCCTCTTTTGAAAGATTTAATTCGTCTCCAAAGGCACTTGTTTAAAAATAACTCTTTTTTTTGTAATTTTGACGGGACTTTATGGAAAGTCTGTAATGGCAACAAATCCGAGACTGACCTCGAATCAGGTCATTAGGAAGGCAGGGTTTTTTTTTTTTGGGGGGGGGGGGGAATATAATCCAAACAGACTTTACTGCAAATTCATTAAAAAATCGACTTTAATTAACCTAACCTAACAGCTGAAAATTACAAGCCAAATGCTGGAACGGAGATTTTTAGAAGGAAACGATCCTCAAACTAAGATACACGGAAACTATAATGGCGGATGCACTGAATGTGGACGAACCACTGTCCTGGTCCTTTTGCAGACTGGGTTGGGGGCTGTTTTCTGTAAAAACAAACATTTAAAATTAGTTAATTACTAATTTTCCTATTAGCACTCAAAGCAAAAACATTACAATGACAGAGTAGAGAGGTAGAACTTGAACTTACCACTTGCAGTGTCATTCTGCACCGTGGATGAAGCGTGAGAGTCCATCTTGGCTCCCTCCTCTCCGTGATCCTCGGAATGACGGGGTTCCTCCGATTCTGGTTGAGACTCTATCTGAGCTTTGGAATTCGCCTGGAGCTCCTCTTCAACCGCGGGCTTAACCTCTGGCTCCGGCTCCGGTTCGGGCTTCTGCTCACTCTCCGACTCCGCGTTGGGCTCCGGCTCCGCGTTAGGCTCCGGCTCAGCCGATGGCTCTGACTCTGGCTCCTTGGTTGTCTCATTGTGATCCCCCTTCATTTCATGGTGTTTGGCTGGGTCAGTGGGCTCCTCCTCCATTCCATGGGCATCTTCAGACTTGGGAGACGGCGCTCCAGCCGGTTCGTCAGCCTGAGGCAGCTCGTGAATATGGCTGGCATCGCCGGGCTCGTGCGTCATAGGTCGGGGAGTCACCATAGGCTTGGTGACGTCAGTCGGCGTGGCTCCGACAGCCACCGCCAGAGCGAACATGAAAAAGGCAGCCACAAATCGCATTTTGGGTTAATTTATCTGCAAGAAAAAGAGGCATTAGTAATCCATCCCAAAAAGATTTACTCATGCATCCGTTTCTGAATGAGATCAGGTTTAAGAGTATTATACCACCCCAAACCCTATAAAGGACAGGTAGCCTCCTTTGCCTAATACATTCCTTACAATTTCGCTTTTCTTTAATTTCATCAGTTTAAGAACACATATCGGATGACGCCGAAGGTCGTGAGTAAATGAAAGGCCTATAATCTTCTAATCTCAAACGTCTTTCACGTGAGGGAAGGAATCAGCATTTAGAGAGGGGTGAAAAAGAATTGATAAGATATTAGAATTTAGTAAAATATATATATATATATATATTTCTATCTATATCTATCTATCTATCTATCTATCTATCTCTCTCTCTCTCTCTCTCTCTCTCTATATATATATATATATATATATATATATATATATATATATATTTTTCTATCTATATATATATATATATATATTATATATATCTATCTATCTATCTATCTATCTATCTATCTATCTATCTATCTATCTATCTATCTATATATATATATATATATATATATATATATATATATATATATATATATATATAGATTCAAGTGATCCGTTCTTTATAGTCCGGAGTGTCAATATATATAAGAGAACCAGGGCAGCAGAAAAGAAATGCATTTTTCTTTCTTCATTTAATTTCAACCAACGTTTCGAGGGCCAGCCTCATCTTCTGGGTACTTGAATTATATTTAGTATAAATACAAAGTAATTCTAATTGACATTGGATAGGTAACATAAGGGGAATGGTCTTACAAGTCACTTTTTGTATAAGTCATGATACCACAACGATAATTGATGGAATTGCATTGGTAATAGCAACATTACACAAATTAACATGGAAGTGGCAAAGTAAGGGAAACATTAATTTAAACTAAGAAGGGGGTAAAGTGAGGGAACCATCTAACGTGTAATATGTAATGGGAAAGACTAAGTTTGGTCGTTAAGTGTGAGTTTACTATCTAAAATATATATGGATTCAAGGATTCGTAAATACGCTCGATTATCCACAAAAATCTGCCTTTTTTGGACCTCAAAATAATCACCCTAAGCCCCTATACAATAGGCTCGCTCTTTCGTTATAAAGATCGCCTTCCTGATGCGTGTCGTTCATATCTCATATATAATTACTTGTGTCCATCGTGCGATGCGACCTATATTGGCTCTACCAGCCGAACTCTCCATTCAAGAGTTGAACAGCACGCCGGGAGGTCCTGCCAAACCTGACTATTCTATCATCCGACTCCACGCCAATTCATGCAATTTACAGGTAAAGATCGGAGACTTTTCAATAGTATCTACAGCTAATACCCTCTCTGATTTACGAATCCTTGAATCCATATATATTTTAGATAACAAAGCCACACTTAACAACCAAACTCGAGATCCATCCAATCCATCATCACCAATCAAACTGGCAACCTCTGAGTGGTGGACCGACTGGAAAATGGACGGGGTCATTCACTTCACGTTTGCGACCTCGCTGACCCAAACCACTACCTCCTTTATCACTTCTTTTTTCATCTCACACCAAAACACTATAATTACACTTTTGTTTCAGGAAAGAAGAAAATAATCAAGACGACATTGTAGAAAGGAAAAGGAAGACCATGGAGACCCTCACTAAGAGGGTCCCCCTCATGACCATCCAAGGAGAAAAGGCCTCCCCCCCCCCTGTAGCGGGCGGAAAATCTATACTCTAATCCCAATCGTTCCAACCCGCTTCCTACACTAATTCGGACGCGAGAAATCGAGGGAGAAATAAACGGATTTTATATAGTCCTTTAATTTACCCCCCCCAAAATATATGGGAGTAAATATTTACAAGAGATATAGGGGTAAATAAATTCGAGATCTCGTTACTAAAAAATCCTATCACCAAACAAACAAGAGATAATTGAAAAAACAAATAAAATCCTTACACTAGAGGCCTAACAAACATAAGCACTCTGTATCCAAAACAATACAAAATCGTACAAGGAGACCTAACAACCACACTTGTACTTAACAAAGAAAGGGCCTCACGTTTTACTCCCGGGGGTAAGTCCTGTCGGCTGCCACTCGAGTGTTCACAATTGGCATTCTTCAAAAAAAGGCTGGCGCCTCCGAGCTCGATACAATATTATATTGCGATCTGGTCGCGTATTGAGACTATATAGAAGCCCTCTTCCTTCCAAATGGACGTACAATAACTTTAGTTAAGTTACTTCGAATCCTACACCCCGACAAAAGAAAATTGTGCGAGACCCTCTACCTCGAACTTAAGGTGACCCTGGTGAAATAGATCAAAGTTTCATCAGGATTCCGTGAACACACCCACGTGTTCAAAATAAGCTTCTCCATCACCGACATAGCCAGAAGAGCGACGACGGACGGGCTCCCAAATTTGAATATGAAGATTCCAGGCGAAAACATACAAAAGGAGAAGTTTAGTAGCATACAAATGTGCTTTGTATGCTACAAGCTGGAAGACCATACAACGACGACCTGCCCTGCAAGAACAAAATGTGGTACAGTGAATGCGCCACAGGTCACAGATTCGACAAGTGTGAAAGCACGAAGAAGTGCCCGAATTGTAAAGGAGAACACAGGACCATGGCCCTGAACTGCCCAAAACGACGTGAGATCATAAAGACGGGAAGAAAGCTAAGGAGGTGACGTACGCGAGCGCTGCCAAGAAGAATGCAAAAGCGAAGGCATCGCCCGCAGTTTAAAATCACAAGAGACCCAATTGCGAAGATTTTGATCTGCATTACGCACGCAAATGTGGCTAACCCAGTGAAGCCTGGCTGCTACAACCAGGTTCTCAACGCACTGCTAAAGGCAAACAACCTACCTTCAGTCATTATGCCCCCGGACCCCGAATGCTCCAAGGCATTCAAAGATTCACTCATAAGAAATAACTCAAGCGTTAAATCTGGACTAGAAGCAATGGTAAAAGCTCCCTCGTTGGAAGAATCCGATGAGGACGAAGATGAAAATAAACGACGAAGAGCAAGTCCAAAACTCCAAGTCCTCCCCCGAAGAACGAGAGGCCTAGGCACAATAAAACTACCCCACCGGCCCCAAAGAAAAAGAAATATCGGTAAAAATAATACATGTCACGGAACGCACTGAAAATACTGGAAATAAATACCAACGGCTGGACGACGAAAAGGACTCTTTACGGAGGAAATGTATTCAGAGAAATCGATGTAGACATCATCTTAATTTCAGAACACGGGATTGACACGCGTAATTCAGAAATGAAGATCTGAAATTACGAACTATTCGCAGGAACGGTACAGCGGTGCCGCTATTGCAATAAAGAAAGGGATAAAATACAAGCAAATAGAAATCTAGAAGAATCCTATCTTGCGATTGAGATCGAACTCGACATAGGAAAGTTGGTCATTGCTGCCGGATATCAACCGCCAAGGAGAGACGTTTTGCCTATTCACAATCTCACTAGCCTATTTGGCACAAGAACCCCCACTATATTAATGGGGGATCTGAACTCCAGATGACGGAATCAGAAGAAGCCTGGACATCTTGCTTGAGAGAAATATTGTCCAGTGAATAGGCCCCGACTTCCCCACCTTTGTCAGAGGAGGAAGTGGCATAAAACCAGACATATGTCTGGCTAATCGTTAGCTGCAGTTTAATTACTACATGGAACCAGTTCAGGTACTATGTAGTGATAATATAGGGATCCTGCTTACCATCAACAGGAACCCTATACAAGTTCCAGCTGCAGTTAAGAACTACAGAAGAGCAGACTGGGAACGGTACGCGCGCCTTCTCGAGGCCTACCATCCACCCAAACTGGATGAGGCAACCCCAAGGAGATTGACGAGGCACTCGACGAGCTTAATAACCATCTCATCTCATCATATAGACGGAAAATCTGCTGCTTTCACCGATATATACTTCATTACATGATTTACAGGGAATAAAATGAACTCTCTGTTCTTTATCGATCGATCTATTTTGGAGTTTATTTTATTCCCTGCAAATCATGTAATGAAGTATATATCGGTGAAAGCAGCAGATTTTCCAAGAGAATGAATGAACATAAATGTGATATGCGACGTGGTGCCCTCTCCTCGAGTTTATTTCTACATGCCCAATGAAAATCATCAAATTGATATTGATAATGCTAAAATAGTTTAAGTCTCACAAATATATACATCGAAGCTTAATTGAATCGGCACTTATAAAAGAAATTCCCAAACTTTAATACTTCCGAAGGCCAATTCAATACTAATACCTTAATAAGCAAGAAATTCATACTTCCGTTTCTCAGAAATGCCGCTACAGTCCCGTATCATCCATCTTAAACCAACTGATTTGTGTGTTTGTACGTTAAGCAACTTCTGTATTTCACTTCTCCACCAGCGACTGACGATGGCGGATGTTTCCGTCGAAACCTGGTTTCGCATATAAAATTAGTCCTACTACTGTGGTTTTATCCCTATAGTTACACGTACGCTACTGTACTATATTTATATATATATATATATATATATATATATATATATATATATATATATATATATATATATATATATATATATATATATATATATATATATATATATATAATGTTATTTATATAGTGCGTTTATCACTAGTTGCCGAGATGTGGCTAAGTTTCAAAGGCGCTGGGCATAGTACAGTATAGGAACAGACAGAACAGATTACATTTTATAATTGAAATAGACATGTTGAGAATTCTTATTTCATAGTTTTCTTTTATAAGTTTGGAAGAACTTTGAAAATTTGTGGGTAACCACTCTGTCAAATATAATAATAAGAAACATATGAAATTTAATATATTAAATAAGTCTTGAGAGACCTTAAGGTCTAATTGATCTACACAAAAAGTTTGTCAATATCTTAAAAATTTGTGGGTAACCACTATGTCAGATATAAAATGAAGACATATGCATTCAATTAATCTAATAAATAAATTATTGTATACATTTAGTTATTGTTGATCTACAAAGATCTCGTCTTGGATTGGTATAAATTGGTTATATAGCACAGTCAGTAACTTAGCATTAGTAGAGTTCAATTCAAACTACCGTGGCAAAAATAACAAAAAAAACCCTATAACTTAAAATCAGATGCTATAGCTTTTCAGTCATGGTTGTATGATGAGAGAAAGAAGGTGTGTTTTCAACCTTTTCTTGATGTCAACTGAGGAAGCACATTTTATATACAATGGCAATTCATTGTAATATTTAGGGGCAATATATGAAAAGACTCTAAAACAGTAAGAATTTCCTCTCTCTACATAAGGAGCAGTCAGACGAGTAGGGTCATCCGAGGCCCGGAGAGCCATACTACAGTTGAAAGAATAGTTGGTAATCATCTCTCGAATATAGTATGGCTCTCCAAATTTAAATGTTAACAAGCAAATTTTAAACTTAATGCGTGCTATTATAGGCAACCAGTGCAAATCAAACAAGTAAGAAGAGGTACTGATACCAGGAGGCAGATTGAATACAAATCGAGTAGATCTATTTAGGAGTGATTGCAATCTTTTCAGTTCTCTCTTAGGTAGATTAACAAATAATGAATTGCAGTAGTCATTATGAGAGATTACAAAGGCATGTATCAGAATCACAGTAGTTTTCTGATCCAGATATTTAGTAAGCAAAGAGATTCTTCTAAGATGGTAATTGCAGACCTTAATTATATAATGAAAGTGGTCAATGAAAGAGAGTTTGGTATCAAAGATAATGCCAAGATACCTGAGTCTGAGTGATGAGGATAGCTTACTCTGTATTAAGGTGATCCCTACAGGGAGAGAATAAAGAGTTATATCCTTACTAAAAAGTATAACTTCAGTTTTACCTTCATTAAGTTTCAGTTTTCTACCATGCATCCATAGTTTTAATTCAATGAGAAGTGCATTTACTTTAGATATGGAAGAAGAAAGATTGGTGATGGGAACATAGATTTGTACATCATCAGCATAAAGGTGATAGTCAACCTCATGTGCCTTCATAATATTAACAAGCCCAGATGTATATAAGGAAAAAAGTATCGGACCAAGCACTGAGCCCTGTGGGACACCGTATTTCAATTCCAGTGTAGATGACAATGAGATGTTAAGAGAGACCATTTGTGTGCGTCCCTCCAAGTATGATTTAAAAAGACTGAGTGCCCTTCCTTTGATTCCAGCCTTAGCTAAGCCCATTAGAAGTAATGTATGATCAATGGTATCAAATGCAGCACTCAAATCTAGAAGAACAAGCATGGATGAGCTGTGATTTTGAAAGTTATACAAAAGATCATTATAAATGCGGCATATATATATATATATATATATATATATATATATATATATATATATATATATATATATATATATATATATATATATATATATATATATACGTGCGGTTAAGAAGGCAATTGTTAGGTAACTTAAGCTCTTCAACGAAGCCCTCGGAAAGAGATCTTCTCTCATACACGAGAAGATGCGAGGGGCGGTCAATAAGTTTTGCAATTCGGATATGAGGAAACGAGATATGAGGAAAAGTGTTTTATTATTTTTCAATATAACTACCCTCGACTTCAATGCACTTGCGCCACTTGCCCCTGAGGCTTCGAATTCTCGACAACCAGAAATCTGCCGACTGCTGTTCAATCCACTCCTGGACGGCGAGCTGGACATCTTCATCGTCCCTAAACCGGCGTCCACGCAGTGCTGCCTCGAGCTGGCGGAATAAAATGTAGTCGCTAGGGGCCAGATCTGGACTGTAGGGTACATGGTTGAGCTCCTCGAATCCGCACTCGCGCAAGGCAGCTTGTGCAACTCTGGCCTTGTGGACTTTGACGACGTTGAAGTCGATCATGGGGCGTGAGGTTTCTAGGGACCCAGCGGGCAGAGACCTTGGTCATGGCCAAATTGTCGTGGATGATGATGATAACACTTCCATGTGATATTCCAAGCTCTCGCTCGATTTCCTCGACTTTCATCCGTCGATTTTCGAGGATGATCCTCTCCACACGGGCCACATTGTCCTTGTTGGTCACGTCTGACGGGCGTCCTGGACGGGGGTCATCTTCAAGGGACTCACGACCATGGAGGAACTCCCTATTCCAGTGAGCAATGGTTGCATAGGAAGGGTCGGTGTACACTGCAACCATGCGTTCATGGATCGCTTTTGCATTCTTGCCTTCCTTGGTCAAAAATTTGATCACTGCGCGGTGCTCAACCTTCTCCATTATTTAAAAATTTGTGACTAACGATCTGCGATCAGCTACTGCTTCTTAAATAGACGAGGCAGGAGCGTGCGGCTGCAGGTCCTGACTTGTCATAATACCCCGACAAACAGCCATCCCTCTTCCTCTGTTTTGCCCTACCGATTCGCAAAACTTATTGATCGCCCCTCGTAAAGTATAAAATTAACTTTTCTCGTGTATAAGAGAAGAGCTCCTTCCGAGGGCTTCGATGAAAAGCTTAAGTTATCTAATAATTGCCTTCTTAACCGCATAATTAGGATTGCGCAATTGCAAATAATTCTCGATATATATATATATATATATATATATATATATATATATATATATATATATATATATATATATATATATATATATATCAAAGTAACACGAGAGAATGATGACAATGAATCCATTAAACCACATAGTGCACTAAAGGCATACTTTTAACTGTGATCAAAGCGGTGCTCGTTGCCTCAGTGTGCCTGGTTCGAATTGCTTCCATGCACGGATTTTTTCGAAAAAAGGTAATAAAAACATTACTGCAGGAAAAATTATTCCCTTTTCTCTTTCAATGTGGTTTAATGGATTCATATATATATATATATATATATATATATGCGCAAGTAGGCAGTCGTCAGATGGGCTCAATTTTTTTTTGAAATCCTACTTTTTAGCGTCCCAATTCGGCCCTCCCGCTCTTCTTGCAAGAACTGAAGCGGAGAAGTGTAAACTGGGACGCTAAAAGTCATCCCTCCGGGGGAATAAAAACAGCTTCAATACATTAACCCCCCAGCATTTTCTTTACTACTCTTCAGCTCCCTCAAATACTGGAAAGTGGAGGACAAACGTGACAATCCGATGCATCTCGGAGCCACAAACTGTTGTGAGAGAAGAGAATTGCGTGCAAGTTTCAGCCCGCCTCACGTGAGCAGCGCCAGATGGCGCAAGCACGTGAACCGACGCTAAAATAGAGCTAATAAGGAGACAATTACGAGCTCCCGCGCTGTTTCTTTAAATTGCCTTTTTGTTTTTTTTAACCTTACGCGTTTTTTAAACATTAAAAAAAAACAGTTTAGGATGTTTTTAATAAAATGGAACCATTAAATATAGTCCTTAATTTATAACGGTTAACCTAACCTTTAAAACCGTACGATTGAGGTCGTTACTTAGAACCACTAAGAGAAAAACCAACGAGGACATCGCCAGGAAAATTTAAGGAAAAACCTGTAAAGAAAGTGGCGTAGAAGCAAAAGTGTGGAAGAAATATAGCCGCAAATCCTTCTGTGGGCAATGGGAGAAAAGACTTGCAATCCTCTAGATGTCAATGAGAGATATTAAGAGTGATAGTAGAGAACACTGGTTTATACTACAGGGTGTTCGCAAAGTCCCTGGGCAATATACCTTATTATACAGTACCGTCCAAAAATATCAGAACATCTGTATTTGTATCACACCTTCCATAACTTTTGCCAGCTAATTTCTAAGGTTTCCAAAATCGGTGTACGATATTCTACAGATTTATATAAACTACCTATGGGGGGGGGGGGAAAGGTTGTGCAAATTTGCATAAATAAAGCGAGTTATCATCAGCTATCATCTGGAAAATGTTATGGAAGGTATTGTGATACAAATACAAACGTTCCGATATTTTTGGATGGTAATGTATAATAAGGCATATCGCCCAGGGACTCTGGAACCACCTTGTACGAGTCGACCAATGATCCCAGAAGACGTCTCTTGTAGAAATTGGAGGTCTTTGCTATTGAAGGTCAAGGCACATTTTGCAATAGACCCCCCCCCCCCCGAGTCCAAAAAAGAATGATACCTTAAAGGTTATATTGATAAACTGCAAGATATAAGCAAAAAACGTCATGATAATTACCTATTCTTTTATGAGAGTTAAAATTGCCTGTTGTTCTCTAGGCGCCTACCTAACATCCTTGTGTGATGACTACGTAAATATGTCCTTATTTACATGATTAACATATTTAAAAAGCGTCCTTCGAATTATATATACGATGAACGTTAACCGACTGTAGATTTATGATAATGCCAACTCAAGGTTGCTAACAATGCATTTTGAAATGTTTAAGTGCATACCGGATTTTGCAAAAAATCTGTTACTTTTTTTTAACCTTTCGAGAGGTCTACGTGTGTGTGATAGGAAAAAGTGCGTCAAACAAACTTAAAGTTCTACTTTTCTAGCACGTGTCAATTTAAAAAAAAATGTTAAAACAATAAAAACGTGTCTAACTGCATCAACACTATCATTGTGTCCTACCTTGTGTCGTAACGAGTGTAACATGACTTTTGCAATAGCCGGTATTCTTTTCATTTTTGAGCAGGTAGTAATAAAGGTAATAATTACGACACACAATTCTATACTTCTTATCCAAATGTTAAAATGCGTGTTGTACTTAACTATCAAACACAAACTTTTTCTATTTGTCTTTGATTAGACATCTCTTTTTCAGAGAAGGACGAAACGATGATCTCACACAAATATCCTTCCTTTTAAGAGATGGTAAACAGTAAACAAAGCCAAATGGTCGTTGGTAGCTAGGGATAACAACGCTCACAAAAGGCGAATATTTTTTTCCAACAATTCAGGCAGTGAAAATAGAGTGGTTAAGCGCGAGTCAGCCCCATTTATTCTAGACATCCCCCGGGGGGATGTAGTTCAGATTTCTCTCAGCCAATTTTGTCTGTACCATCACTTCTGTCAATGGGCAACTCTTCTCCACACGTTGGTGACAAAAGGATTCCAGGAAATACAGTTTATAATGGCATTCGTCACTGATGGCGAAGCGGTTGAAGGAATCATTTAACAACTTATCAGGTATGTGGTAACGTGTGGTAAATGACTTGACCAGTGCTGTTTATCGTCATTATAAGTTAGCAGAGGAAGGCTTGTATATGGCGCCCGAGAAACCCCATAGGGTCTTGGGGCAAGTCCCTTAAGAGACACCTAAACTTAGGGTTATCTGGTCTGAGAAACCGCCTATCCCAAACACTTTCCCAACGACCATGCCAATGCATTCCGGAATGGCCAGGGAGGTCACAGAGCCAGTATAATTATTCCGGGCATTGATGCGTACCAACTCTCCTTTTGTGGCAATAGTAAAAATGAGGAGGGGAAGGTAAATAGTTTGTATCTTTCTGTTCGGTGTGTGTGTGTGTGTGTGTGTGTGTGTGTGTGTGTGTGTGTGTGTGTGTGCAATTGTGGAAAGGGCCAAGCAACCTCGGGGAAACCAAATACGAGTCTTTTTCTGGCTCAATTCTGGACGAGGTTCGTGGAAAAGAATAGGTGAAAGAGGAGACTTCTTGGAGCAATCGGACCACGGATAGCCAACGATTATAACACTATTGTACAGTTGAGTATTAGTGACGGTGTTACTTAACCCTAACGAACGAGAACCAACGAGGGCCTTCTCGCCAGTGTTTATAAGAAATCATTAAAGAAAGTGATGAAGTTGAACGAAATGAAATGATGTGGAAGATATATAGCCCCAGAGATCCACCTGGGTGAGGGGAGCCGAGAGGCCACGCAATCTTCAGATGTCAGCTGCAACATGGTCCCCCCATGCTACAATTGACAGCTCCCCTCCGGGGGGAGTAGAAAACCCTCTGCTATGTAACCATGGTAGAGAGGATGCCGGTATACAAGAACTATGCCATCCGGCTACTAACCATACCCAATGTCGCTTAACCCATCCTAATTGACGTGGGTTGGAGATTCGAGAATCGTGGGTAAGATTTTGAAGGTCACCCTCGGGAAGTTCGTACTTAAGTGCTCCTTTTTACAAACATTTTCCTAGAAGTTTTGTAGTGCAGGATTCGCGATGGGCATGCCTTCGTTGGTCACATCATTTCCCTCTCGTATCGCGTCCAAATGAGTCACTATTATTCGAACCCTGAAAACTGCTGTGTTGGAATTCACAGTAGTGGTAGTGGTTCGTCAACCTGCCTTTAACCAGGAGGATCCCCGATCGGATAATGAAATAGGCATAAAGGTCAGTATAACAATCGCTGGTCGGCCCAAGGGCCCCAGGGGCCGGTCCTCTTTTGGGGAGAGGTGCCAGGAAGTGTTATGGTTTTGAGACCAAACAGTGTTCAGGTAGAAGCCTTCGTCACCTAGGGGGAGAGGGACCTGTTCCGCGTCAGAGGTACGTGGATATAGATACCCATCGGCAGGATTCCTTGGAACGGAGAGAGTGTGTGTGTTGTGCTGTGAAGACGGGAGAGGAAAGAAATCAGTGTTATGATTGGCTATGTGTGAGGTGTAAGATCTACCCCTCCCCCGATAGGTAGCCGGGATCGAACCCGATACTACGACGTTGGCAGACCTCTAACCACTCGTATAGTAAGAGCTCTAATTAGGCTAGGAATGTAGATGTCCCGAGAAGTCCAAAGAGGAAATTACTTGACGCTGTTGGGATGTAGGTTTTGCGTACACACGACCCAGTGGTTATACCCTCACGATTGTGCCTGTGTATGCTTATGTGTACATGAGACCCAGTAGTTATACCCTCACGATTGTGCGTGTGTACGCTTATGTGTACATGAGACCCAGTGGTTAAGCCCTCACGAATGTGCGTGTGTATGCTTATGTATACAGGAAACACAGTGGTTATACCCTCACGATTCTGCGTGTGTATGCTTATGTGTACATGAGACCCAGTAGTTATACCCTCACGATTATGCGTGTGTATGCTTATGTATACATGAAACACAGTGATATACCCTCACGATTCTGCGTGTGTATGCTTATGTGTACATGAGACCCAGTGGTTATACCCTCACGATTGTGCGTGTATGCTTATGTGTACATGGTACACAATGGTTATACCCTCACGATTCTGCGTGTGTATGCTTATGTGTACATAAGACCCAGTGGTTATACCATCACGATTGTGCGTGTGTATGCTTATGTGTACATGAGACCCAGTGGGTATGCCCTCACGATTCTGCGAGTGTATGCTTATGTGTACATGATATACAGTGGTTATACCATCACGATTCTGCGTGTGTATGCTTATGTATACAGGAAACACAGTAGTTATACCCTCACGATTATGCGTGTGTATGCTTATGTATACATGAAACACAGTGATATACCCTCACGATTCTGCGTGTGTATGCTTATGTGTACATGAGACCCAGTGGTTATACCCTCACGATTGTGCGTGTATGCTTATGTGTACATGGTACACAGTGGTTATACCCTCACGATTCTGCGTGTGTATGCTTATGTGTACATAAGACCCAGTGGTTATACCATCACGATTGTGCGTGTGTATGCTTATGTGTACATGAGACCCAGTGGGTATGCCCTCACGATTCTGCGTGTGTATGCTTATGTGTACATGATATACAGTGGTTATACCATCACAATTCTGCGTGTGTATGCTTATGTGTACATGATACACAGTGGTTATACCCTCACGATTGTGCGTGTGTATGCTTATGTGTACATGAGACCCAGTGGTTATACCATCACGATTCTGCGTGTGTATGCTTATGTGTACATGATATACAGTGGGTATGCCCTCACGATTCTGCGTGTGTATGCTTATGTGTACATGATACACAGTGGTTATACCCTCACGATTGTGCGTGTGTATGCTTATGTGTACATGAGACCCAGTGGTTATACCATCACGATTCTGCGTGTGTATGCTTATGTGTACATGAGACCCAGTGGTTATACCCTCACGGTTATTCTGTTACTGGACGTCTTTTAGTTCATGAAAACTAAGAGCCTTTTCACAGGAGCGTTTCTCGTCGCGCGACCGATAAATACATGCAATCCAATAGAAGCGTCCGTCATTTGAAGCTGGAATTTTCTTCCGTAGCCACGGATGTTTCGACCAAGTGTTAGGTACCTATCTGATAGCCTCATTGTGTGTCAGGTCATTAAATTAAAACGAAACATATTAATATTGTACCAGGAATCTATTGTAATCCTAATATTTGAATCGGTCGAGAACACCCTTATGGCCACGGATGTCTTTTACAACCTTAAAAAAAACTGACCGAAATCACCGTTGCTCACGGCTTATTCAAAGCCGAGACGCAACGATTAAAACACGACTCTACACAACTAATTCCGCCATAACATCGGATAACACGAACATATCTCTCCCTAGATTTTTCATTAGGAAAGTGCCAATGGAGCCGTTCACCCAAACGTCTGTTGTCGCGCGCATAACACCGCTATCATTTCAGCCCTTAGATGCACTCGTTGATAGGTCAAATCTTTTACCCTTTAGAGAAAGTGGAATTGGGTGTGGTTCGAACCAATGCCATCGGACGCTCTTAGTTTCCAGGGCACTGGCGTAACATTGCAGACGAGTGGTATGATGGCAGGCTACCAAGTGTAAGCGAGTGGTATAATGGCAGGCTACCCAGTGCTGACGAGTGGTATGATGGCAGGCTACCCAGTGCTGACGAGTGGTATGATGGCAGGCTACCCAGTGCAGACAAGTGGTATGATGGCAGGCTACCCAGTGCAGACGAGTGGTATGATGGCAGGCTACCGAGTGGTATGATGGCAGGTTACCCAGTGCTGACGAGTGGTATGATGGCAGACTACCCAGTGCAGACGAGTGGTATGATGGCAGACTACCCAGTGCAGACAAGTGGTATGATGGCAGGCTACCCAGTGCAGACGAGTGGTATGATGGCAAGCTACCCAGTGCAGACGAGTGGTATGGTGGCAGGCTACCCAGTGCTGAGTGAGGATCAAAGAATAAACAAGGTCCACAGACCTAAGTCGCGTGCTCTCAATTATTCTGACTTATGACCTTTAAAACTTCCAATAATTCCTGACCTAACCTTGACAATTATATCCTTCGAAAGAGAATGTAAAGCGAGGTAAGGGTTTCAAATTTCGTTAGAATGGTTACGATGTCATTGCCAAAAGACTCATTGAAAAGTAAGATGGTTACCATCCGCCCGCCCGACCTATGGACCGACAAAGTAACTGTTAAAAGTCGCGACTAAAAAAGATCAAAACGCTGAGTCAAGGTTAGAAGCCCCCCCAAGGAACACTCGTGTGAAAGCGAGCCCAGACGAACAGTTAGTTGCCAGCACCGTTAGAAAGAAGTGAAGTTAGAGGATGCGAATGTGATGGCGCGAATGGTTTAATGAGAGGACTACTCGGTGCACTTATTGAAGTGGCCTACCATGTCGACTCCCCCCCCTCCTCCCAGGTTGCACATCATTGCCTAATATGTGACTGGACAAAGCCCCATGCGGCGGTGTACGTGATGGACCGTGTGTTGATATGTGCGATCATCACATACGTACACGCGTCAATGAGTGGCTCTAATGGGCGTGGCAATGAGTTCCAAGAAACTCTAATCTTTAATGCCAAGGTTCGAACCGCCGACTTGGCACCTTTTGTGGCATTGTTTCGTAGGTCCACCGCCTTAGTGTCGGGGGATAATCCAACGGAGTAGACGAAGGCCTAAACGAGGCACCTTATTTCGGTCTCCTTCAATGAGCCTTGGGGTAAAGGGTCATTTTTTCACTTCCCCGCAAACATTCTGATAGAGGTGCCGTGCCCCCCCCCCTTCCTCTGTTTTCGCTACTTTTAGTTTTAAGTCAATGATAATGAAGCAGGGGGTTGTGGGGAGGGTAATGTTGGGGTGAGGGTTGTGGGGGAGGTCAAGGAACTAAAGAACAAAAACATCCAATTTGGAAAGTGGCGAACATTTCTTAATCTCACTCTTCGTCGTGCTCCCCCCCCCCCTGGGGATGCTAGGGGAGGTGGCAGGGTTCGAATCCCCCTACTTTTGTGTCCCTCGTACGAACTTGCTCCTTCAGCACCCCACCCCACCCCCGTCGGACCCACTACTTGGGTTCGCGCTGGGTGAAGTAATGCGTTGCATTCGTGTTTTTACTATTCACTCGGGGAAAAGACTCAACGCTCCGTCAAAGAGGGTGTTTACACTCTCTAATAGGCCCGGAGCGAGGGTAGTCCCAAGAGGCCACTACTGTTGCCTCAACCATCACATTCTGGCCACGCGCAAGTGGCAGGAAGTTTGTGCGCATGTGTGGACGACCCCGTTCTTATTTTCACGTTAGGAAGGAAATATTCATTTATTTGATACCTTTTATACTTATTAATAATAATTAGTAGTATCAATTATGATTTTGAGTGAAATTTGGGCAACTTGGATAAGAAAGGTGTTTGAGAGAGTGATTTTTACTGTACAGTGCGGGTTAGCTTGTTTACCGCGCTTTCACTTGTACATTTCGCTTAAAAATTTTGAATCTGTGTAACGGAAATATGGGGGGCGAAGAACCGAAACTGGTAGACAAAAAGTAAAAATAACGCTAACAGCTTAATTATTCGTTGTTATCATCATCATCACTAACTATACTTTGAGAAGGGGATTTTTTTTTAGTATTTGTATAATAATTTCATCTTAGTTTGGTTATGACTTGTTTTTTTATCAAAGTTCAGAAATAAATATAAGTATCGAAATTTGGGGATTTTTTAAAACCCAAAGAATTACAAATGGTGAAGTTCAGAAAATTTATTTTTATATAAGTTCTTCTTCTACAACTATATTTTAGCAACGTGATATTTTGAAAGGGAGGAAATTTAGTTAAGAGTTCCTTTTTAAAATTATTATAATTGGCGAAGTTCAGAAAATGTATAAAAATTTAACCATGGCTGCCTTTTCTTTTTAGATTTTAAATTTTAATCTTAGCAGCGAAGCCATTTTCTGGTTAATATATTTAGTTAAAGTCAATCGAAACCCAACGGGGTCATCTCGGCAAAATAAAAAAATATTCGCAACATGAATAAGAGATTTCTGTGTTCCTTCCTGACACACATCGGGACACTGGTGGTGTGAAAGTGAGAATAAGTGAAAGAGAACTGCAGTAGTTCAATATGATGGAAATCAACAATGAGCTAAGTCAAGAGGGGGGGGGGGTGTCTTACCCCTACCAAAACGCCTCGGAGGGGGGCAGATAGCCCCTGCGCCGTGATACGCGTTATCGGACTTTTTCTCCCTTAAATAGATGTGATTTTTGCTGTAGGAGGAGGAGGAGGGGAGGGAGTGAGTGGCGAAGGTACTGATTGAGAGATGCGAGAGACCGAGATGTTGTTCCTCTTTCATAGCTGTCGGATGGCAAGATACACTGACGGGTCGAGGTCATACATCGAAGTCGTATCATACTCCCACCACTCCCCCACCCCCACACATTACACCCTGCGTTCCAGTTTATGCCCCCCCCCCAATTATGTAACTGTACCAAACAAGGGCAAACCTAAAGGTCCCTTGAATATGGCAACAAAGACAAGGCCTCTTGAATATGCCAAGGGCGAAACCTAAGTACCCTTTGAATATGGCAAGAAGGACAAAGCCAAGGCCTCTTGCAGGTAACAAAATGCCAGTGTCGCCGACCCCAAACTCCCTCCGTGGACCCAACCAATTTTTAATTCCAACTTCCCGTCGCCATGGAAACTGCGCGGGACCGAGCGGGGATACAAACACTGGGGGCGAGCGGTGAAAGGCAGGGCAATAACAAAGAAGCGTTAACAAGCAATGTTGTTCAAAGGCACCCTTCCATTACGAAAATACCCCACACCCCCAAGTAGACAGAGGAAAAAGGAATCCATCGTAGCCAAAAGGAGGTATCTCTGTTTTCCAAAGGGAAGGGGAGAGGGGAAATCGGACAAAGAATGGACTTCTTTGAGGGAAAATTAAGGATTATAACCCTTGGTACCACACCCATACCACCTTTAGCCCGCCATAAATGCTCTAAGGTATAAAAATAACACATGATACAGATATCTGTCCCCTCGCCCCGTAAAGGTAATAGACCTCCTAAAGCAAAGTCAAAAACCGGATAGTCTCCCGATCCAACTAAAGTCCTTTGACGCACTCAATTTAACACCAGATTGTCCCCCGATAGAATGAGTATTTGACGCACTCATGCGAAACTTGATAGACTCCTGACCCAATAAAGGGGTATTTAATGTACTCATGCAACACCGGATAGTCTCCGACGAAGAAAAAAAAACATGGACATCCCGCAAAACTACAGGAGAAACAATAGAGGTAAATTTATAAGCAGAAAACCTATCTCAAGAGATGACCCACCCCCAATATATAGTAGGTGAGAATGCAAAATGATTGCACACATTGAAATCAAAGAATCTGAGTTAGACATTGAAAGAAAAAGGAAATAGAGGCGCGAGAGCCTCCTTTATACAAAGAATATAACGTGAAGAATAATAACTAGCAAAAATACAATGGAGATGGGTGGTCAGCCAGCAAACTACATTTACTCAGACTCCTTTTTCACCACTCTACCATAAAATCTACTGTCCACTCTACTCTTACTGTACACTTTTAGCTTTTAACTTTTTCCAGACGTAAGTTTGTTGTGACCCAAAGCGGAGATCAATGGTCGCTCCTGTCAGAACACGTGAGTCTGGGAAAGAACGAGTACATGAGTGTGCAACTTTTGTGTACATGGATCACTACATATATCAGTGGCGTGAGGCGAATTTCGAAGATGAGGAAGCAATTCAGGTTTTACAAAAATAAATGTTTATTGAAGCAAATATGTGGTTCATTAAAAATGACTATAAAATTGTAAGGTACTCAATTTAAATGTTATTTGTCTAAACTTTATTTAAATTTTAAAATAGTTTATGTAAGTATGCACAACCAGCTAGCTAAGATGTTCTATCATATTGGCCTATATTGTATTTGCGAGTGCAACACGCTTTTGGATGACAGATCTAGTGTTGGTGTAGACCTACACGTTTTAATAATAGTTTGTCTTTCATTATGTCCTAGCACTGAACTTCTTTTTTAATAATTTTTCAATAATGCAATCGCATTTTTCCCCCCAACTCCATTTGCATCACTTATAAAAAAAATGCTTAAGATATAAGTGCTTAAACATACTAGAATTTTTGCAATTTAGCTGCTTTATTTCTCAGAACCAGTATTAAAATATAACCTAAAAAATTGTTTAAGCTTCAGAGCATAATAATAGTTACGTCAATGTGTTCTTAGATTCTGGCAACCTGGCAGGGATGACAGATGCAAGCAGAAGACTGCAAAGCTAAATTTGCTTACTTTTCCGTATACAAATTGGTTAGTTTTTTCTCAATTCTAACACTGCGTTGAAATATCTAGATACAAATCATAAAACTCTAGTGACTGTATATTATTGCTAAGAAAAGCAAAACATCTTTTAAAATATTCATTCCAAAGCACCAAAAAGCAGACCTAGCAGTGAAATTAAGAGAAAAAAAAAGAGTAGAAAAGGATGCATTTTTTCAATTGCATTCGGTCTCATCAGGATCTAACGCCAATTCGATTGAAAGTGAACGGTACCGTATGGCGTATATAAGTATAGGCAAGCATAAATGTGAGAATAAAATTGATTTTGCTCTCATAATAATTGTTGGGTGTAATTTATTTTTCTTTTCTTCTTAAATAGGGGAAGCATTGCTTCTCTTGCTTCCATTGACTACACGCTACTGATTATATATATATATATATATATATATATATATATATATATATATATATATATATATATATTGTTGAAGACCATTGACTATTTCGCCTTAATTAATTTCCTTTGGCAACTTTCTCTTATTCTATCTTTTTTATTCCATCTTGTAGATGGTGGATCACTTGTCCTGTATTCATCTCTTTTTTAAATGAATGTGTTTGGTAAAAAACAAACTAAATTGCTGAGCTTTCGATCATCTTCGGAGCGTTTTGATATGTTCTTGCCTCCTTTACCGATGTAATGAGTAGAGTGAGGATCTGACAGAAAGAAAACGATTTCTTTTAATAACGGTGTTATCAACTAGCATATCTCTCGTTAGGTTAATGTTATGAGCACTCTCCATATGATTTTTAGGCCCTCAGCTTTGTAGATGCATAGTTAAACGTCTCGAAAGTGTAGTAGTTGCCATGCCAATATATTTTGAGTTGTTTAAAGCTTACAGCAGTCTTTATCGGGGCAGATGAACTCGTAAACCATGTTGGTTGACTTGAGATTCGAGGAGTTTAGGCAGCTGTGTTTTTTCATCAGGAGATTGCTGGCTTTTGTTGTTTTATAATAAATGATGAGTTGAATTTTATCCATTTGATTTTTAACCTTGATGTTACGGTTAATAATCTCCTTGATGTTTTTTTCATATATTTTATAGGCCGTGGACATCTGGTTTCTATAATAAACTTTGATGTTGTTGACTTCTCCATGAATACTTTCAATTTTATTCGTATCTTTGCATTCAGAGCAGCATTTATATGCCCGGTGGATGTATGAGCCGATTACGCTTATTTTATACCTTTCAGAGCATTCATTCTCCGCATTGAGGCATCTTCCCATGTCCGTACTTTTTCTTCTATGTACTTTAGTTATGTAAATACCATTGATGTTTTGAACCTCAACATCCAAGAAAGGGAGTTTATTAGCCGTGCTCAATTCATGTGAATTTTAACCCGGAGTTCCCAAATTGCTGCTTGATAAACATCAAGCAGCAATTTGAGAACTCAAGGGGGCGTTCTACAGGGAAGTTGCCTGAGCCCACTGCTTTACTTGGTCTTTACCATCTACCTCCCAACACCGGTACACGATGCATCTGCAATTCGCAGATGACGTCCCCCAGATCGTTCCGTGCCCGGTGAAGAAACCAAGGGATCAGGCAATGCGCACAATAGCTGAAATCAATAACATCAACTGGTACGAGAAACGTTGGAAGATTATAACTAATAGGGACAAGTTCAAAATCGTCCCACTGAGCCGCACGTTGACGTGGCCCATCATCATCGATGGGAGATACGGCTACTCCGCAGAAGGCACTGTCCTGGCCCTAAAGATCTCCGACCACGGATACTCGAGACACTACACGGAGAGGCGGAGCCTGGTAAAGAGAGAAATCTCCAAGCTATATAGGTTTAGAGATCTTTGTTCGACCAAGATTAGGAAAATATACCTGATATACGTCCGGGCTAAGCTCATCTACCCCACAGTAGTGACTCAAGTGGTCAGCAAGACCTCAATGAAAAAACTGCAACATGTACAGAACTTCACATCCTTAATAATTAATAAAGCCAGAAGGCGTGACCAACATCGGCAGAGGGATCTCCATGGAAGGAAAAAACTGGACCCTATTAACATCTTCACCCAGAAATTGGGAAGAAGGGTCTGGTCAACCCTTACGAATGTTGTCATTCTGGAATTACCGGGAACTGGTGGCAGACTTAATATACCTGCACGACTACGAGAGAAAGTCTCACGTCGTAGCCAGTTCCAAAGTACTAAGTTCTGCTCACAGGAAAACATTTTATCAGTATACACATAACAGGAACACAAAAATACTAACAGTACAACCGAAACAAAAAACAGAGACCAAATAACACAACATTAAAACAACACAAGGTAAATTGCTGAGCTAACAGCTATTAAAGACTTGAATGCTCAAGAATTTAACCTAAAAATAAGTACACAAATATTGAAACACTAACAATAAGAAGAACACGCTAACAATACAAAAAGAAACAAACATAGAAAAACATGACGTACCACAAATAAGACAAAAAGGAAAAATCAAAGGAAAAAACAATGTGATGCCCTCCTACTAGGACAAAATACCTCTCCCCGCTTAAATTTCACCCACTTTTATCTACTTCTATCCCATCATCTACTAAATTGAGTATACCATCTTCTTTCATTCTGTCAGATCCTCACTCCACTCATTACATCGATAAAGGAGGCAAGAACATATCAGAAAGCTCCGAAGATGATCGAATAAGATCGAAACTCAGCAATTTAGTTTGGTTTTTACCAAACACATTCATTTAAAAGAGAGATGAATACAGGACAAGTGATCCACCATCTACAAGATGGAATAAAAAAGATAGAAGAAGAGAAAGTTGCCAAAGGAAATTAATTAAGGCAAAATACACAATGGTCTTCAACAAAATTCGCATTCAGGAAAGACTGCTACTCATCTACACTAATATATATATATATATATATATATATATATATATATATATATATATATATATATATATATATATATATATATATATATATATATCAAAAAGATGGAACGCGCGAAAAGAATCGTGTGTAAAGGATGGCAGAGAAAAAAAGGTAGGCCCGGCAAGATATGCTGGTAAGAAAGCGGCTTTAATTTTACAATAGGCCTTTCAATGCAAGAAAACAAGTACGATATCTCCCCTCTTTTCTCAAGTTGAGGCAGCAGTCGACGGTGGCATTTGTGCCACAGCCTAACACACGTAAAAGATCAATTCCCCCTCCAGCAAATTTGATTTACACTGGATCTGGTTAGTCGTCGGCTGGGAACTTGATTGAATAGAATAGCGCAATTTGGAGCACCGTGGTTCAAATCCCACGTTAAGCGTCAAAAAAAGGTAAAAAAAAGGTCGGAGAAATTCGAAGTAATACTTGAGGTTGGAGGTTCATCCCCGTGAACAACGCACCAAAAATGTCCTAATATCAAACCTCGCTACCAAGACCTTGACTTTCCCCTTACGGAAAATCTAATTACGTGATGGCGCTGCTGTGCAATAGGAAATGGAATGTTAAGAAGCTTCGTTGCCAGACGCAATAGTGCAACTTCCTCATCTAGCGATAATGGACAAGGTTGACCTTGAAAATTCAAACGAGAGCAACCGTCAGATTCGCTGGTTGTATGCCATTAATTGTTCCTGAATTCAGATTAACTTGAATCATGAAAAAAAGGGGCGGGTTCTACAAAATTAGCTAAATAAAACACGTGATCGTTGGCTGTAGTTAAACTTTGGTGTTTTTCGTGCAGAAAATGATAAAAAAAAATTATGCTCACGTAATGGCCTGGCTTCAAGGTTGGTTCAGAAATCAAAATAAAAACCGAAAACCTGATTTTTATGGCTAAACAACACGGCCGGGTAATGGTGGGGGATTCATAATGGCGTGGAACATTTGTGCGTAAAGATGAATATGGGCGTAAAAAAATCACTGAACTGGAAAAGTAAGAAAAGAAAAACTGAAAAGGGAAGTGAAAGTCTTTAGTTATGTAGAGAAAGTACAATTTATTTGACGCTTGTGAAGTAAAATGTGGAGCGAATGAATATGTTTAAGATAATAACGAGTTTGACGTTTATATTTTCCTAATAATTTCAGTTATGTAAATATTTCCTAGATGTAATTTATAATTTCTATAAATGCTGAACTTAAAAACTTAAAAATTCAAAATTACATAGCATTTAAAATTATTAGGCAAGATGCGGTGGACTTTGTTTATTTTTTATTTTCAAATCGTTAAAGGTTAAAAAAAAATAGGGAAACCGGTCGTTTGCTGAATAAGTGACGTGGATCCAAGAGTATTATTTAAATAAACAAAGCGATGAAAATTAAGAAAAAAAACATCAAAGCTACGGTTCTCGCCTGGCCTACAGGCAAATAGGCCTAAATAAAATCTGAACAAAATGTACAGAGTTGGATGTCCAAATTTTACATCTACATAGCCTAATTTAGGCAACATGGATTTAAAATCTACACGTGTATTAAGAACGATAATTTAGAAGGAGGTATTAATTAAAGAGAAAAAAAAGGCAATTCTGCCAAAATATGAGATTCGAGATCGAAATGGTAAAGTTGAGGGAGATGAATGGAAGGTAGGTAATAAAAATATCCGGAAACCTGAAATGTGTGGTCTCTCTTATCTATCTTGGGTATTCTAAGGGAAACTAAACCCTCAACATAAAAAAATATTTAGATATCTTTTCCGGAAATGACGAGCATACTCGAATCTATTTCAGGCAATGTTCCCTGAGGAGGCTCACATTTTGAAACAACCACACATTTGTCAATTACTGGGCGCAGGACTACGTCAATTGGGGAAGAAGGATCGGTAACTTGCCCGAATCAATCCAAGGTCGTTAATATATTCATAGGATTATTATATAGTAATACGGTGTACAACCTCTCAGCTGCTGAAATAAATATCAGTATGTAAATCGGGAAAGATAAGAACATAACTAATGACTTTAATACTTTGTTATTCTTTTATAGAAACGTATTCTGTTATATATAATAAATTAAAACACTTTTAACAAGTTATTTGCTCGTGCTGTACCATAGAGAGATAAATGAAACTTTGTTTAGTTTTCCTCCCCAAAAGTTAATTGGATTTAGCATTCGAAACAACCCCTTTCTTCAAGTTGTCTACAGCTTTATCAGCTTCAATCTAGACATGAATTATGGAGAAGTACCCGGATAAATGCTTTCGATGATATTCCCCCGCCCCATCTGGTTTATTTTCGTGAGCTCAGCTTACATGCCCTCATATTGATTAGGGCCATTCATATTCCTCCGCCAGCAGATAAGAAAGGGCGAAAATGTAGGGTTCATAATCCAAAAATGTAACCTTGTATACAAAGTTAAGCATATGATAAGGGAGGAAATTATTAGCCGACACAAGAATAACGAAAAAAAAATTGAGAACAAAGCCAAAAAGCTATGCCAAAGCCTAATCTGAAACGAATCTTGGCTGTCGTGAGTGCAGGTGCCTTAGGCTAAACAGTACGTCACTCAAGTAAAAAGAATATAAAGATCAGATTTAACCTTAAGAAACGAAATAACGACATTTGCCAACAAAGAACATAAAGAAAAATTGGCATTTCGTGTTATTTGAGTAATAAAATCCGATTAGGGGTTCTATAAAAATAAACGACTCTTTTAATTTTACAAAATGGAGCGAATGCAATGCATTAGATCTTATTTATTAGAGGGCAGAGGGTAAAATTCTACCATATCATGTAGGCCAGGAAGGATACTTAGGTCTGATAGGGTCAAAATGCAGAATTATTGATTTCAGCGATCCTTCTAATAGCGTAACGGGTGAGTTTGCCTGAGGTTGATGCACAAAATTGTTAGCTACACGTTCAAGAGGCCCGCCTCATTATAATTTCAACTGTTGTGCTTTCGCTGCCGACTATCAAATGAAAAATAATTAATTCAATATGAATTGAAATTCAAGATTATTCCCCGATATGGGGTGAAAATTCACACTCGAGTGATTTTGTTCGTTTTGTAAAGATAAGAGAGGGGCTTCTTAGGTCATTCGGAGTGAGAAAATTCTACAATTTTTAAAAAATAAAACCAAATAACCATAAATAAGCCTATTAACCCAAACGTCTGACGAAAAATAGACAAATTTGGTCCGGTGAATAAAAACAGATCTTACAATTATGAAGCGCAATGGCTACGGAAATTAGGTCTCTTTATACGTAGGTTAGGCACTAACTACATAGCTCCTACCCTAAGCAGCCTTAATTTCTTTACTCGCTGCGTAATCTTAAGCGTGGAACAAAATCAAATAAAACGAGGTAGAAAATAAAACTTGCGGAAAGCATTTTCTCCTCCATCGGAAGTTACATAGGACCAACAAATACAGGGTGCGTGTCCGTTAGACCCGCGATTTATGACGGCCTCTAAAACACGACAGAGAAATGAGTGCAGGAATCAATGAGTTCCAGAATTAGTTTATACCCTCAATGGAATTTTTTGGCCTTGACCCCCCCTCCCCTCCCTTATCCACCGAGACATTCAGGAACTCAAAAAATAACCATTGTAAATTATAATTCGGCTTTATCAGACTATTGAATCCATTTGACCACAAATGAACCTACTAATTGGGACTTAATAGGGTCTTATCGATAAAAGGTTCCAAATTTTTAAGCCTACTCGAAGTTAGCGGACTTATATCTATGACCAAGTAGCCTAATAGGGGCTAATCCAACGAAGGGGAAACGTTAAAACAAAGAATGAATAGGGACCAAAAAATGCTGCCTAAGTAAAAATAAAAGGCGATACCTAACGAAGGCATGTCTGCCAGAAAGGTTTTGAAGACGTGAGATGAAAATGTGTGATAGAAAAATAGTTTAGACTTTCCAACAACCAGTACATTACAGACAAATGTAGGCACAAAAATGAGGTAGTCTATTAAAACACCGGGCCGTGGTTACGTCCAATTTCAAAACTGTATTTTCATTAATTAAAAACAAAACAAAAACGAACGGGGGTAACTGCCTAGAGCAAGGGTCTCCAACCCGCAGAGTACCACGAGCCACATCGACAACTCCGATAGGGCCCGCGGGCAACACGAATAAAAAACAGAAAACAAAAAAATTAAAGGAATTTATTAATGAGACACCTAGTGACATTTCTCAGCAGAAAGACTAAGATAAGAGGACTAAATAAACTCTTATAAAAATATACTTAACCTAACCTCCGAACCAGAACTAACCAAATAACCTAACCATAACTTAACCTATCCTAAAACCTGCTTTTGGGAGAAAAAAAAGTTTCAACCCACGTTTGGAATGATGGAGCACCGCGCCGACGACCCAGGAAAGGATCTGACGGGCCGCCGGTTGGGAGCGCCTCGCCTAAAAGTTTTGAAAGAAATTTAGCAATTTAAAGAGAAAACCAACGAGGGTTTTTCAGAATTTGTAAGGAAAGAGCTATAAAGAGTGGTGAAGATGGAGGAAGCGAAAGTGTGGACGTTATAATATAGCGGGAGAACCTCCTACGAGTATTGGGGCACTGAGGGCAAGCAATCTTCCGTTACAGTTGGGAAGTTATGGGAGGTGTGGAAGACATAAATCAAGTAAGATTGTAGTTGGTGAGTGGAGGGCACGTAAAACCAGCAGGCGATACACGAACAAGGAAATTTTGTCAGAGGAGAAATACCCGTGGTTCGGAATCCACGTTAATCAGTAGGTCCCCTAGAGAGAAATAAATAGATCTTAATTGAGTGCATATCGGCGGTAAAGCCCCTACTACTTTATCCTTTTTGTTTACACTTAACATAAGCAGAAATTAGCTATCGGGAGGGGTGGGGGGAGTTACACAAAATCATTAAAAAACTCAGTTCACCGGAAAAACTATTCTGGAGAATAGTTTCCAAAGTGATGGGGCTTCAAACTTAAATCCGAAACTGTCTCCAGAATTAAGTTTACCTGTTCAACCGAGTCTTTTTTTTTTTTTGCTCCTATAAGAAACTCTAAGACAAAAACAAAACCATTTCTATGTATCAATTCGTCCCGGCGGATGATTTCAAGAAAAATAAAAAAAATTGTTTTCAAAATAAACTAGGAATTATGCAAGGCTCAAGTTGTCCTTAACCCTTTGTTTTCAACGGTTGTTTACATTAAACCTTATTTGTAAACAATAGATTTATTCTTTGTTAGATTTTTTTTAGGTAGATGCTGCCGCAACATTTGAAAAGGTGACGCATTAGTTTGCGTTTTAGACCATTCACAATTTTTTCGGAGAATAAATGTGGTTTATTGCTTGGCATTTCACAAACTTCCACAAGGAAATATCAACAGCGGATACAACAGAACCTAAAGTTCATACAATACACTTTCGCATTTTAGAATGAAAACCAAATAGAGACATTGTCACCCAAATGCTAACGAAGGAATTTCGTGAACATTGCTGATTTTTTTTTGTATTCGATAGCAAGGGCATACACCATAATAAAAAAAATTATCCTAGTACTAGGATAATTTAAAATTAAGACAAAAACAACAAAACAAAGCAAGAAACGAAACAAAAAGCAAGAAAGGACGCTCCGGCGGCGCGGGAAGGGGTAGCTAGAATAAACAGATGGGAAAATGGGAATCTAAAGGGCATGTAACTCCCTCTTTTTCAACAACTTCGTTACATTATCGATAATTTCAATACTTTTAGTGTCTCATCTTAACAACCACATGCCAACAACGTACCAAATTTAATTTCATTCAATCGGGTAAACATAAGACAGGTTGGATTTTCTACGAAGGCCCACGACTGCGCGGCTTCTGATGAATCTCACTCGGTCTTCTTTAAGTACTCCCGAACCCTAACCCCTAAAAAAATCTTAACATGTAACTAAGGAAGAAGTACCAGGGTTTTCAAGTCGGGTTTTTTTATAATAAAAAACATACAAAATAATATAGCTTCAACTTTCCTAGCAGAAAACTTTCCAGCGCGGATGCCCTCGTTTGTGTTCGCTATTTTAATATAGAATTGAGAACATTGCCACGCTTCACGATTTCTTGACATTCTAAATTCAGACCAAATTGACCAATAATTGCTCCACTCTTTCAAAACCATAAAATGAGGTTCACTTGACTAACATCATCGATTCTCAAATACAAATGTACCATTCTAGCATGTACATCGCATATACAAATGTACCATTCTAGCATGTACATCGCATATACAAATGTACATCGCGATATACTAATGTACATCGCGATATACCAATGTACATGGCTATATACCAATGTACATCGCCATATACTGATGTATATATCATGAAATACTAATGCACATCGGGAAATATTAATGTACATCGTGAAATACTACTGTACATAGCGTTACATTTTCGAATACAGCAGTGGTTTCCTTTGAAGAGCAGCAGTTTGAAATCTGATCACGGCTCAAGCAAGAATTTTCCCTTTTTGGCCGTTTACCCGGCGCGAGGAAGCGAGTGAGTGATGTTGACGGTGGTTGGGTCGACTGCAAATTACAGTGTGGTGGGTGTAATGAGAAGGTGTATTGGGGAAGGAACTGTATGAATGAGGCTGAGAAGGTTGGGACATAATTTTGACCGCCGCCATCAGCGATCGAATTCCGGGCGATGAATCCACGAGCGACCGGAAACGGCCGACATCGAGGCCACGGAAAATAAAAGCGACAATTCCAAGAATATGAAGAAAACAAACAAGGGCATCACCCACCAAGAGGGAGTGAAGATGTGTGAAAGATACATACGAGTAAGCAAGAGATTAGTTAGGGTGGTCGCGCAACTCTCCGGGACCTGTCCCGGTTTCGCAATGACACCTTTAGAAATTAGCGCCCATTAGCGAGGGAACATAGACGCGGTCAACGTCTACTCGATAAATTAAGCGTAAGTCAACGAGGGCATTCCCAAGGCGTGTGAGGAGAGTTGCGCGCACAAAAGGGTGAAGTTAGATGAAGCGACAAAGCAAGACCTAGTAGAGTACTAGAGGGACCTGGGAATCGCATGTTGGGGTGAGGAGGGTACGCAAATCCCCCATACCCTGCCCAACCTCCACGATAGCATGCGTTTGGGGCCAGTGGGGCACGCTAACCACGTGTTCTTCCCAACATTGAGTATTAAAGCAAACACCACACTGATTGTTGGGGCCGGAAGGACACGCAGCGCATACATAAATGAGGGGCTGACCTTGATGGCACCCTCAATGACAACGGGCCTCTGTGGGCACATCGAGAGGCAGCCTTGGGCATCGCATGACACCCAGTAGTGGTGGCACACACGTGAGTGCCACGATAAAATTCCGCTCAGTGCCAAGAGCGAGAGCCGCGTTTAGAATATCTCAGGAGGCGGGGGGGGGGTCAGAGTTAATATAAAGATTAGAATAAAAATCGCCAATAAGCCCTTTATAATCGTGGGCGAGGCCCTACGACCGGATGAAAATAACAAATATCAGAATGAATTCGATGGCAAGCCTTTTTCAATAGTGGACGACCCCCCCCCCCATGGATAATTAAATTCACATACAGAAAAGAATGACAACCTCTGGCAAGCAAGTGGGCACCAGGGGCCGGTCTTAGTGGGAGGGAGGAGGGGGGGATAGAGTGGTGGTAGTGAGCTTTGTCACTCCCCCAGCGAGGAAACTATTCGTGGCTCAAAGGAGAGTCACCCATTCCGGGTCATGGGACTGGATATGAAAGCCCCTTCGGCAATGTTCCGGAGAGAGTGTCTACTGTGTACAAAGAGGGTGAGATAGATAGCGCTGCTACGATTGGTTATTCGAAAGATGTCGTGTGTGGGTGGATGTCCCTTGGGTCCACACGTCACAGAATCAGCGTGACGGCAATATGCGACTAGCTCCCTACCAAACGGCGAGGTTTTTGTGTCCTCTCTCGACGAGATTGAATCCAGTACCTGGTCAGAGGTAGGAATTATGATAGAAACCTTAACCCCCAAAGTGGGATCAATGTACACCAACGCAATTCCGTATCTCCCTCCTAAGACTGACCACTATCAGGGTTTAGTCGTCTTTGGCAGCACCTGAAAACACTGAAAATTACCCAGCCCTTCATTATTCGCTTTTTACACGTGCCCTTCCCCAAAGGGTGTGGGTATTCTTGCCCCCCCAAAGGGTGTGTGTATTCTTGCCCCCCCCCCCCCCCGGGTGTAGGTATTCATGCCCACCAAAAGGGTGTGGGTATGTATTCATGCTCTCATGCATGCCCATATGAACTAAAAATCTAAAAGCGAAAACCAATTAGCGTTTGAAAGTTTGTAAAAGTGAAGTGAAGGCGTGTGGTTGATAGGCCAGGTAGCCCTGAACAGCTCATTTGTAAATAAGAGCAGAAGGGAACAATTAGTCAAATACCCAAAGACCTTGAACTGAAAAGAAATGTGTTCCCATTTCCACCTCAAACACGTCAGGACTAATCACTGTCAACACCTGATGACAATACGGTTTCGATCACCCAATACCGGTGGTATTCAGGTCGTTCATTAATATTAGGGAATCGAAGACGCGACCTTCGAGGTGGCAATTCTTTAACCTGCGCAATAACAGTCCATTGGATCGAGTGGTAATGCGAGCCGAGGTCGATGAAATTCGCTTTCCCACAATTACAGGAGGACAGACGGAATTAGATCGGAAGACCTTCTTGGAATTAGTTTCCTAACACTGGCATGGATGTTTTGAAAGGTTGCAAGTGGATTGCATAGGAACTTGCAAGAATATAGCGGGCAAATCAAGCTTAAAAGTGCAGCGGGGGTGAGTACTAGCTCCAGGCATGAGTTCGAGAACCATCTTTTTAAAAGGATCTACGCCTCCATCCCCGAATTGATCCTAAAAACAGTACCCCCCCCCATGCACAAATTAACTACCTGACACTTGCACTTTCAACCTTCTGTACAAACTTCAATAGCTTTCTGGAATAAATGTCTCGTCGGTTTGTGCTTCTTAATTATCTGTATCCTTTTAAAAGGATCTACGCCCCCTTCCCCCCATCCTTGAGATGAGAATGGTAGGATGGATGTGCGGTGCGATCTCTGAATTTGAGGCCTGCGAATTAAGGGATAGATTGGGGATATAATACATTGGTGTGACACTGAGAAGAGGCAGATTGAGGTGGTTCGGTCCTGTGCGGAGGATGGAAGATAATAATTAGGTGAAGCGTGTTAGGAGTTTGGAGGTTGGCAATAGGGAGGCCGAGGAAGACGTGGAATGAGATCATACAGAGGGACCTCAGAAATATGAGTTCGAATAGAGAAACGGCCCGAGATCGAGCAGCAGGGAAAGCCCCCATTAGGTAAATAAGGCCGACACTTGCAAGCATAGACGGAACCTTCAAAAATAATGATGATACAAGAGGCTCGATCTCTTCCTGCGGCCACAACGTCGTTCGCTCATAACTAACGCTCATTCGCGCGAGCGCGTAAACTGCCGAGCGTACGATGTGAAACGTTTACTTAGTGTAAGTATATTATATGATAAGGAGAGTGCGCAACTCTCCTGAATCTACCTTCACACCACAAATAATAATAATCAGCAAGTAAAGATATTTTTGTGCCACATTATAAGAATTTCAACCAATCTGCATCTGTATTTATTTGCGACAGGACCATTTATCCCGGGCAACGCCGGGATACGTATGCTAGCAATAATAATAATATGATAAAGAATAAAACAAAAAACGCTTAAAAATAAATGTAAAAATTAGTCAGGAAGGAATTATAAACAAAGGTAAGGTAGAAATGCGCCCAAGGCCTGGAGTGAAATGTTTGAAACCTTCAGAGGAATTAAAAAATAATTTGAACCCACTCGGGGGGGGGGGAGACGTTGGAAAAGGGAGTGCCATATTTTAAAGTGCCAGGTACACCAGTAGTAAGGGAGAAACTTAAGTAAACTTTCTTATCTTCAAAATTGAAGGAGGAAGAGTGTTAATGGAGTAAAATCCTCGACTTTATTCATTTTGGGTTGTTTGTTTACTCGTTCTCTCATTTCATCCCTTGATTATTTTTTTCAAGAGCTCACCTGGCGACTGCTTACTTGGGCATAAGTCGCCGTACTCCACAGGGTCTAATACTAGGCTATATTAGAAAATAAATAACAAAACAAATATGTAACTAACAAATAACTATAAAAAATAATGAGAAAAAGCAAGAGGACAAGAAGGAAGCATGCTCCGGCGTCGGGGGGTAGGCCCCCCTCTCCTCGGCCCAGGAACATGCGACCTACACAAAAAGAAGCAGAAAAAAGGGACGGGTTCGGTGAACGAACCCGTCTCGAGTAAGAATAAGCGGTATCGACGCCACTCGTCCCGGGAGCGGTACAAGTAACGTGCGCAAAGATCGCCCAGACTGGGAAATTCAACAAGAATGTGCCGAACAGTCTGGGGGACAAGGCAGTCTTCACAGTAGGGCATAGGCGACCGGTCCACCAAATGGCAGTGCGACCCGCGAGTGTGACAATTCGGAGAAGACAGAAAGCAACCTGAAGCCTTCGCAGTATTGGGGGGTAGGTCCGTGGGAACAGTCACGGCGCAATGGCACGCAACTTTAAGTTTCATTCGACTGTCTCCCATCTTCTTTGCCAAGCAGTCCGAGGAGCTGCCCGTTTTCCTGCCATGTAGTCGGTGTAAAGAAGAGCGAAACGCTGGTCCGGTCGCAGAGTCCTAGCGGACTCTTTGGCGCCCTCATTCCCCGCAATTCCTACATGTCCAGGAACCCAGCAGAGGATAATCTCGACCTCCACCCGACTCGCCAAAACCGTGGCGTCATGGATATAGCGAACCAGGGGATGCGGAGATTCCAATGCCCCGAGAGCACTCAGGGAGCTTTGTGAATCGCTATTAATCACAATCCGGTCTCCGAACCAGGCACGTCGCGTAATCTACGGTACCGAGTGGTGTATTGCCACCAGTTCGGGCGTGAAGACAGACACAGCACCTGGCAGAGCCCCGCTGACTTCAAACAGAGGAAATACGGCGTGGAAGCCGACCCAGTCTTGGGACTTAGAGCCATCCGTATACACTGGCACGGTTCCAGCGTGACACGAGGTGTGCTCCAAAAAAGGTCGAACGCGATGCTCCCAGCGCTGTAGAAGCTTTGGGAGCAGAGACGTGGCAACAAATAGCCAAAGGTGATACCCTCCAGGGTGGCGTCCTTGGCAGAATCAGGGGCGCCACCGGCTCGTGAGCTATACGTAGTTCTCGAATGAGTTTCCTAGCCCTAAACCCAAAGGGCTTAGGTTATGTCTGGCGTCTCTCGGCGGCATAAGCACCGTCGAAATCAGCTGCGGATGCAGTGAGAGCTGTTGGCGACGGAAGGAGGCGCCGGGCTCGCGCGTACAGGCGAATAATGGGGTTAGTGCGGAAGGCACCGGTGGCCAGGCGAAGGCCGGTGTCCACCTAACGCAATACAAGCTCACCTACGGATGCATAAAACTTGCACTCGTAGTCGAGCTTCGAACGAACAAAGGATCGATAAAAAAAGTAAGGCAGTCGCCCTATCAGTGCCCCAAGCGCTGAACGTCACAGAACGAAGAATATCCATGGCGCGGGTACAAGAGACCCTAAGGCTGCGAATATGGGCCTCCCAGGTGAGGCGTCGGTGAAATACAAGACCAAGGAAACAGTGCGATTCAACCACTTCCAGGCGTATCCCATTGAGAAAAAAGTCTGGGTCAGGGTGGAGCCGTGGATGGCGGCAGAAATGCACCTTCTTAGTCTTGGCCAAGGAAAACCGAAACTTGTGCACTTCGGCATACTGAGAGACGCGGGTCAATGCCTGTTGGAGTCGACGCTCCAGAGTTGGCATCTGGGCCGCGCCAAAAGAGATCGAAAGGTCGTCCACGTAGAGCGTAGCGAGAACATCTTCCGGAGCACAGAGGTGATGCCGTTGATGCTCAGGGCATAGAATGTGACACTGAGAACACTTCCCTGCGGGACACCTTCTTCCTGCTCCTTTGGGCCGGAGAGGGCTCCCCCCACCCGTACGCGGAATCGACGATCTCGTAAAAAATCAGATATAAAGACTGGGAGGCGCCCCTTCGCCCCCACTGTGTGGAGAGTCTCCATGATACCGTTTCGCCATGCGGTAGCATAGGCCTTCTCCAGATTGAAAAACACCGGGGCGTAGTGCTGTCTACGAAAGGCCTCGCAGACAGCATTTTCTAGTCGGAGCAGAGCATCTGACGTGGAGTGGAACTTGCGGAAGCCGTACTGTGCAGAAGACAGATGGCGTCTGCTGTCCAGAAAAAAGGCTAATCTAACATTTACCAATTTATCCATGAACTTGCACACGCAAGAGGTTAGAGAGATTGGGCAGAAACTGGACGGAGTAGAGTGATCTCTCCCCGGTTTACGAAAGGTGAGCACAGTAGCGATTCACCAGGAATCCGGGAGGAGACCCTCCACCCAGATCCTGTTGAACAAATCTAACAGAAAGGTCATGCCTCGCTCACCCAGGTGTCGAAGCATGACCAACGGGACATCGTTCTGACCATGGACGCTGTCCGCGCACAAAGCAAGAGCGGAACGCAACTCACTCAGAGTAAATCTGTCGTTGAGGTAAAGTCCAGCCGACGGCCTTCCGCGACATCACGACGCGCATTGAATGCTGGGGAATCAGAAAATCGGCTAAAGAATGCGGAGTAAGCAGGCGCGAAGGATTCCGCCACGGACGCAGGGTCCAAGATTGCAGTCCCATTCTCCTGGAGAACGGGAGAGGACTCCTGCGAGAACTTGCCCCGAATCCTTTTGACTCGCTTCCACACCTCTGCTAGAGGGGTCTTCCCGTTAAGTGAAGACACGTATGCCCGCCAAGAAGAGCGGCGAGCGTGCTTCCAAATATACCGGAACCTAGCCCCAGCCCGACGAAATTCAGCGACAGTGAAATCGTTCGGGCGGCGCTTATAGCGCATGTAGGCATAACGCTTCTGTTTGAGGGCAGTCTCACACTCGGCCGACCACCATGGGAGTGGTCGGCGTGCAAAACGGCCAGACCTTCTAGGAATAGTTGCCAGGCCCGCGGCGTTGAGGTTGCCGGAGAACTCAACGGCCTCATCTACCGACCTAAACTCCTCGACTGAGATAGAGAATTCAGTCATTTCCTGAAATGCAGACCACCACGCCAAGCACCCCCGGGGCGGGCTCTCGGGCGGCAGCGGCCCAGAAAATATTTGAATGGGAAAATGACCACTGCCATGGAGGTCAGCGAGCACCCTACAATCAAAATCAGGATGTGCATCCGGAGAGCACAAAGATAGATCGAGGCAGGAAAATAGGGCGCTTCTCGGGCAGTGATGCGTAAACTCATCCACACTTAGGACACCAATCTCAAGCTCGTCGATCAGGTCGGCAAGGACTTGACCCCTTGGTTTGATAGTGTAGTCTCCACAGAGGGGGTGTCTACAGTTTAGATTTCCAAGCAAGAGAAACGGCCTCGGCAACCGTGTCACGACGCGGCGGAAGTCCCCCCCGTGTCGAAGTCTGCTGATGGTGGAATGTACGCGGAAATAATAGTATACCTCCTATCCAGGTGCAGCTGCACAGCTACTTCCAGAAAAGAGGTATCTAAAGCGAAGAGAAGAACAGAGACATCATGTCGGGTGTAAATCGCACATCTTCCCGCCCTGCCCTTATCACGTGGTGGTAGGGTCGCAAAACCCTTATCCCCCGGGAGGGTGGGCAGGGGGCTTTCGCCCAGCATGGTGTCCTGCAAAAAGATGCTAACGGGGAACGAGAAGAGATGAGCCTCCGCAACTCCCCCCAGTTAGCCCGGAGTCCGCGGCAATTACATTGAATGAATATGCCCTCCAGGCCTAGCTCGGAGGAGATGCGGGGACACTCTTCGAAGAGAAGACCCTCGTGGGAATGGCCGTACGCTTCCCGGAGGCAGATCTCGGGGCGCTGTTGGCCGGGGAATGCGTTGTTGCTTTCGAGTACATATTGGGGAAGGTTGGGCTCGCCATGCGAGCTTCCTCATCTCCCTCTCCGCCTCGAAACCTTAGGCTCCCACTCTTTAACTTCTATATGCATGACATACACACCCAAATATACATTTAGCTTCATACGCAGACGACCTCACTCTCTCATGCACGCACCGAGACAGCAACATATCTTTTCTCTTCCAACTCCTACCTCAACACACTATACATCCGTTTCACCGCACAGACTCAAATTAGTCCCAACGAAACCCACAGCCACCCTTCTCACTAGCGATACACATCAATATACACCTCACTTAACAATATCATCCCATTTATACCACACACCCAAAATACTTGCTGAAACATAAAAAAAAATGTACACAATATTCAAACAAAACAAACTACACCCAATTTATTTACAATCCATATGTTCAGTAATGGTCAATGCAAGCCCTGCGTGGGTCCTTAATCTCTCTCAAAGATTCATCCGAACTCCAGGCCATGAAAAACCGTCCTAAAAGTAATCACGGGCTGCACAGCTACTACACCTACACACTGAAATCAAAGATGTCAAGGTCAAGGACCACTTTGGCATGAAAGACAAATGATATCAGCAGCCTCCACAATCCCAGAGCACTCACTACAGAACAAGGCACAACAATCACTCCTACAAATAAACATAATACCCAATTTATACTACATTACGAGATAAACTGTGAAATTTCCTACCTCGCTCAACTCAAACCAGCTTCCAGAAACATACGCATCCACTTCGCTCGTCGCTCTATACAGTCACTTTCACACAATACGCTCCTGCATGCATGTCACCCTGACATCCACCCTTCTGAATTCTTTCTCCCTCATGGGTGCGGACAGAAGGTGCGATGTGACCACTGCATTCCACACAAACCGCGTGAGACTGCACTGCACACTTATCACATACGTCAACACAATATACACTCCTTGAGGGCTCTTTGGTAACACCCAGTACGTCATATTCTTCTTCAGGGTCTTGGTGTTGTCTGACCAAACACATAGGGGTTCGGCAGCGCCCCTATGTGGACGCTCTAGAGAAATGTATTACTTAGTTATTACTTGTTCGCTTTTATACATTTCTCTTACCATTTGGTTAGCGTTATTTCTTCCCTCTAAATACTGGTAAGATCGACTATAACACCAAGAACTCTCTATTCCTGGACCACTCTCACAATTCCCATTCATCTCGATTAAAATTTCTATTTTTAGTCGCCTGCGACTCTATATCTCACTATGTCGGTGGGTCCCCATTTTGCCTTTTTTTTGGTAATAACATTGTAACTCTTCGGCCGATTCTAATGAAATTTGAAACTCTGTTGTTTTACATTCTATTTCGAATGATATAAATGCCAAAGCCCTCCCGAAGTTCGCCATGGAATTATTGTTTTGACAATAACATAACTATTCGGCCGATTCTAACGAAATATGAAACCCTTATATTGTTTTACATTCTCTTTAGAATGTTATAATTGCCAAGGTCCTCCCAAGTTAGTCCGAGAATTATTGAGTTTTGAAGGTCGTAAGGTCATAAATCAGAATAAGTGAGAGCACGCGACTTTTGTTCAGCAGACCTTGTTATATCTCAGGTGCAATGACTTACCCTACATCGAAACTTCTCCACTTATTGATCAGGTTACAAGTCCTTCTGTTTTCCAAGACACCTATATTACGAGGGTCACAAATTGATTTCTAACTCTGGAAATGCCCTCGGCGGGACATAAGTGTCAATTAATTATGTATGACAACTTTGCACGTAAAGTGTAAGGTGGAATGTGTGTTTACCAGCACAAATAAAGAAGAAATCCAATTAGAACCTTACGTTATCAGGAACCTTGAGAATTTTCAAGTATTCGCGCGTGCCTATATGAATGCGAGAACAAGGAAGGAGCTGCTCCAGATATTATTCGCCTTTTTTTGCGCAGTTTAAATTAGTGTGACTTCAAAGCGTGCAAAAGGGTTTAATAAAAGACAGTGCAATGTAATAGCTGTATATATTCATTAAGTCGTTTAATACCCTCCAGACCAGTAGTATTCGGGGCTATATAGGGGAGGTGATTTGAAAGAACAGACGGATTAGGCCTTTTTAACACGGCGTGGGTACCTAAATTTAAAATATCAGGCATTAGTTTGAAAGGGCTCGCGCATATGCGGTCATCGCCCGCGCTGTGTGAAAGAGACCTAACCCCTGAAACAGGTCTAAGAGAATAGAAATAGTTAAGAACAAATAAGTCATTCCATAAATGCCCAAAGGACGGCGCATTGGTCTCCGGGGACATATTGGTACAAATAGCAGATATAAGTTTGTAGTACCTCCCCCCCTCCCTGCGGGTAGGAATGGACCGCGAAACCTTATAGAAAAGATGAAAACCAACGTGGCGTCGCAAGGTGAAAGTTTTGAAGTCAGGACAGTAGCTACGAGAGGGAATTACTTGGAGCGCAAATTTCCTGCGCCTTCTCATTGGTTAACGAAAGCGGATACTGCTCCCCTTTACAAGAGGTTAACGATGTACCTTATTGCCGTTATTTTTTTTAATGTTCTTTCCTTTTAATGAGAATTCGCTCGTTGGTTACATCGTTTTCTACTATTCCATCTCGACACATTTTGAAAGGCTTCTTCGAAGAAGCCTACTTTCTGTTCCATGCAGCCTAGGCGCATCTTGGAAACTAATTCAGATATGCAAAGCCATCGCCTATACAGCATAAACATTTCGAAACGTTTTGCAAGTAGGCTTTTCATAAAACCTACCTCCTATATTCCATAGAACCTAGACGCATTTTGTACCGGGACGAGCGGGGCCCCTACCGCTTCTCCCTTGTATTCGGGATATGTTCGTGCTCACAGATTTGTGGAGTATACGTCTTTCTAGAGGAGGCTGGCCTACTCTATTTTATTCGACTCTTTGGTGTTGGTGGCCTGATCCGATGCCGGGGGGAGACGGGCCTACCCCGACGCCAGACTGTGCCTCCTTCTTGCTTTTGCTTTGCTCTATGTTGTTCTACCTCACACTATGCTTGTTTATAAACTTTCAAACAGGCTTCTTCGAAACCCCTGCCTACTTTCTATACAACGTAGGTGCAATTTTGCAACGCCTTCGAGTAGACCTATGAAAGCCTACCCCCTAGTCTTGACTTTCATAGGCTATCCCAAACGAAACCATCCCCCCCCCCCATTCCGGGCACCAGAAAAGCCTGGCCGTGCGCAAGTCACTTTCTCCCATTCAATTGACCGAGAGACAGACTTGAAAGCCAACCGAAATTGGGAAAAGAGCGCGCGCGCGCGCATGCATATTTATATGTATGTAAATGCATTTTACCCGTTTGTTAATGCGATTTTTTAAGGTGTTTAACAGCTTCTTTCATTACACTCTAAACCTATTGCACGGATTTTGTTGGAGATTATTACGTCATCCTGGATCCATTAGAGCGTGTCAGGAGAGCTGCCACCTCTATACTTGGGGGTTTGTACCTTCCCCCATTTTTAATTTACTAATTCGGGGTTGGTACCCTCCCCCCATTTACGAACGGAGATGCCTTCGTGGATTTCCATTCATTTATTACATAGATGCTTGTTTTTAGCTATTCTCTAAAAATTAAGAATTTCATCACACGATGAAATTTCTTTCTCTGCCACACACCGGCTGCTGCATATGTCCATATATAGATACTATTACACCAGATATAAGCTGCCAATTCTCTCACCCTACAAACAGCTTCCAAAAACATATTCACTCCCATTTTACTCAACGCTCTCTTCAGTCACTCGCACGCAACACCCTGTTGCACTCTTCCTCGTGAGGACAGAGGACACCTGGCTATGGTGTGGACATCAATCACCAGCGCACCTGAACTACCAGAAAAGGCCGGATTGCGTGACGATCGCGGATGCCAGACCAAAATGCCCCCCCTCCCACACACACATACTGTACTGCACACGCTAACATATACACTCCATGAGGGCTCTGTAGGAAAACAGGGTACATGCCATACTCTTCCTTAGAGTGTTTGGCCTACTCCGTCAGGCAATCTAATGAACATCAACAACTACAGAGCTCTGGGATCAGTTCTTTTCTTAGTATACATTAACGACTTAGACGAAGGCATTTCAGGCATAATATCGAAGTTTGCTGACGACACCAAAATTGAGAATTCAATACTCACTAACGCACAGATTAATGAAATGCAAAACAATCAATGCCTTTTAACGCGGATAAATGTAAAGTGCTCCACGTCGGATACCGTAACGGCAAAGCAAATTACTCACTAAATGGTACTCTACTCTTAAGCGTAGACAGAGCGACAGACCTAGGAGTAGCAGGAACGAGCCACCTAAAACCCAGTCAGCATTGTACAGAATTGCTTAAGCAATCAAATAAAATAATTGGATTCATTGGTAGAGCGTTCGAGTATAAGTCCAAAAATACAATCCTTACTCTCTATAATTCCTTGGTCCGTTCCATTATGGAATACTGCGTTCAAGCCTGGTGACCGTATTACCAGAATGATATAGCGAAATTAGAACAAGTCCAACGAAGGCTCACTAAAATGATACCTACGAATAGCGACTTAGAGAACTAAATGTATTTCCGTTAACTCAGCGTAGATTAAGAAGAGACTTAATTCAGGTCTTCAAAATTATCAAAGGCATAGACAATATGGACCGCAATAAATATTTCACTATCGACCAGTCAAATTACACGAAAGGAAACGGTTGTAAAATTATAGGTAATCATTTTAACTCGCACGAATCTAAGAACTTCTTTTTTAACCGAATCGTGAACTTATGGAATGGGCTTCCTCGTAAAGTAATAGACTGCAACACCATAGATACTTTCAAACGACGTATAGATAAATACCTTGAATCTAATCCCCGACTAACAGCATTTTCTAGCGAATAATTAAATCCCTAGCCTTCAGGTGACAGGTTCACCGATTTTGCGAGCTGTACTATCTATCTTCCCCATAATCTTTATCCCAGTTCACCTAGAATGGACCACAAGGTCTGTTGTCACCTGTTTATCTATGTAGCTATGAAAACTAACGAGGGAAAAACATCGCCAGAACGTTGTGTATAGAAAATGGTGGGGGTTTGGCGAAAATGCAGAAAAAGGCGAATCCAACGAGGGCATCTCCACCAGAAAGTGAGAAGAGATTTGCTAAATCGGGGAAGTAAGGGAAGTGAATAGGAATGGAAGAGAGGCTCGAGTAGAGAGGCTACCAGGAAATACAACTCTCCTACACTTGCCACCAATGGTACTATTTAGACTTTCGGGCCTATTGAGTGCCGCATGGTTGACAATTTTGAATGGATTTCCTCGTGTAAACAATGGCCTATCTGCGAGGGAATCGAGGCTGGGCCTCCAATCACCCCCAACACCGATCCAATGTTGATTGGATTTCAGGGATCAATCAATGACCCAGTTTCACCGCACAGGGTCAGGGAACCGTTAGTGACACTGCTTCACCGGTGACCTTTTTTCATAGCGTTGGTCAGTTTGGTCGGGTTTCGGCCGTCTTTTGCCTTCAAACGGAATGGATAGTGGTAAGTAAATCTGCAATTTAAGAGCCTGTTCTTTAGATCATACACATTGGCTATGTATCTTCTATATTTTTTTACCTTCTCTAATGACACCACTTTCTGTAAATACCTTGAACAAAAGATTTTCACCTCCATTTGTAAGTGGATTTGTAGGCAAAGCCAGAAACGGCGGTGCTTCGAGTTTGAGCAAACTTGCAGACAGCTCCGACCACCTACGTCATCACATCGCCGCTCTCTTCCTCCATCCCATCTTTGTAGCATCACTCTTCCGTTTTGGAATCTATTGAAGGGATTTCAAATCTACACTCCCTGGCGCTTGAGCCAGCAAGGGCTCCTTGCTCACTGGATAGGGGGGGGGGGGATCAAAACCTAGCATTAAATTTCCAACGAGGACATGCCCATGGTGCCCTGGGACTTACCAGCGATTGTCATTCTTATTTTTATGTGAATTCCATTATCCCCTCTAACAGCCTCTGAAAACAAAGGGCCGTTCCTTGCTACCTAACGCCCCAAGTATTCTCCTTTCTATGTACATTCCCAATTCCGTCTTACTTTATGATAAACTTTTCGACTGCCCTCTTTGCTTTTATCTAGTGGATACGCCTTTATCGTGCTGTCTCTTGTCACTTTCCTCCTTAGTCAAGTCCTTTCTCTCCCTTTTCCACCGCTCTAACGGAAAGAAGCCTACCGACAAATCCCGTCCCGGCCGGCCTCAACCACAAGAGGCCTCCCAGCTGCATTTGTAGACTGACTCGCCACACCGGAAGTGGGTCAGCGAAGTGGGGTCGGGTTTTCTAACAAGGACCCTCTTTTAAGACTAGTGCCTAATGAGGGAAGGCACTCACCCCCCTCCCCCTTCCGCCATAACTGAAAATCTTGTTGCCACTTGTGATAGATTGAGAGCTTCCCACCATCCTCATTTAACGATCGCCGTTCAAAGAAGAGCGAAAAAGCACAAAATTACAAACTTCGACCAAACCTGATTAAAGGAGTTTTAATTTGTTGAAGGGACAGGACGAATACGCCGGTTTGTAGGGGTGTACAGATATTCAAGGGGGAAATATGCAGTAAAGTTTCCTAGGAGGAAAAGGAGTAAAAAAAAGATGAATAAACAATAGGAACGTGGCGTCGTAGCCCGTTAGCTCATAAGAGGACAACAAACATGGATGGAATGGAAAATCAGGGCAAGGAACACTTGAGAAAATTAAATTTAAAGATTGTTTCGAGTTAGAACACACTAAGGAGATAAAAGCAATTTCATACATTGTGGAGATACATTTTATAAACTTAAAAGCATTTTCTCCTTTTTATCGTGGACGCCAAAATATTTGGCAAAGCAAAACGAAAGCCTGCATACGAACGTCATCACTTTCTTTTGTAGGCTTCGGTTGTAAAAATATGAACTACGACACCAATTTTAGGGAAAGGGCATATAAATGTGTCTCGGGGCATTGGCACTCGGGAGCAATCATATGAACAACATTGGCACTCGGTAGCAATCATGCGAAGAACATTGGTACTCGGAAACAAATCTGTAAGAAAAAACTGTCATTCAGGGAACTTTGGTATTCTGGAATAAACATATGAAGAAAATTGGCCCTCTAGAATAAATCTGAAATAAGAGCAATCACACTAGAACACATCGGAACAAGAGCACTGACACTCACAAATAGCATGGATACTCGACCAAATCTGAACAGCACTGGCACTCCAACACATCCGATCAAAGAATACTGCACTCTTAACAGATCCTAACAATGAGCACTGACACCCTTAAAAAGATCACTTACAGTCGAACAAATCCTAACAAGGAACACTGACACCTGGACAAATCCGAATGAAGAAAACACACAAACAAAGAGCATCGATACTCGAACACATACGAACAGAGTACTGATACTCGAACACATACGAACAGAGTACTGATACTCGAACGCATACGAAAAGAGTACCGATACTCGAACAAATCCAAAGAGCACTGACCCTTAATGTCACGATACCCTTCCATTTAGCCAAACTCAAACATCACCAGTACAATTTGCCACTTAAGCTCATCAGGATTAGCAAGTCATTGACTAACTCCTTCATGGGATTATTATACACCTATGAGTGTGGATCAAAGTTGCCTTCTATGACGTCCAGTCCCCTTGGTGACATTTCACAGTTATCAAGGCGGCGGCGGCGGAGGTGGGGGTAAGTGTGCACCGCAAAATCGGCCAAATCTTGCCACCCCAAAATTCTAAAATGGATTCCATAGTTTGGGAGAACAGTAATATTTTTTTCGCCTGGAAATTATTGGAGGATCCTGTTTGGGCCCTATTATTTCTATCTTTAAATTATTGTGAGATCTTGTTGGGGCCATTATTTTTTGCATTCAAATTATTGGGGCATCTTGTTGGAACCTAATATATATTTTTTAATTTAAATTATCGAAGGATCCCCCCCCCCGCGGCCTATTATTTTTTTAAAATTTAAATTACCGGATCCTGTCGCCCCTGTATGTTTTGCCTTTATTAAATTATCGGAGGATCGTGTTGGGCCCCTTTTTTTGCCTTTTAAGCATTGGAAGGTCCTTTTTGAATAAAGAGTTGAGCAAGATTACGCTATGTTGTGTAGTTACTGCTCTGAGTTACCTCGCCCGCGCATCTAACGCCATCCATCAGCTCAGAAGTGATGAACAATGTACTGTCGTTTATTCAAACACACCATGGAGCGTTAAAATCTATTGGTCTTGTAAAGTTAAATGAATGTGTGATTTGGCTCTTTTAATCGATGGATTTTTAATTAAAGGTCATTTTATCCTCTTGATTCCAATGGTATTTTTAAATAACGTTTGAGTTTTTAATTTCATGCCAACGAATAAAGAATAATTCTGCGCTTTTTGACATTGCGCCAATGTTTACATTATAATTATTGTTGATACAGTTTAGCAAATATTTATAATATATTAAATAGGCTAAATAACATCAATATACCGGCATTATAATCTTGGAATTAGATGTCTTAGCCTCATGTTAGTTTCTTTTTATGACTATTACTTTTTATTGTTCTGAATAAAAGTATTTTATTAAGGTCGAACCCATAACTTAAGTGATAAAGTTGGAAAAAGTCTTCCCTGCCTGCTTATGCAGTCCACACGTGTACAACCTAAGGTGTAGACATACACAAAGCAGACTAAATAAAGCCAAACGGATGCGAAACAGTTTCCGATTCCAAGTAAAGCAAAATCGGGTGTGGCAATTCAACGGATGGAGTCGACCTCGCGGTGGTCGCCATGGCAGCGATCTGTGGTTTGAATCCCACACTGTGTCTCCACTGAGAGAGACACGGGTGGACGAGCCAGTTGTAAAATCTGTACCGATACACAAACGACACAATTCTTTTGGGGGGCTGCGTTTTTTTCCCCCGATCTGCATTCAATTAAGGTGATTTTTATTTCTGTTTAGTGGACCTACTGATTAACGTGAGCTCCGAACCACGGGTACATACAGCGTATGGCAACCACCGGGAAGCCGACCCGAATTGGGATCAAAACCTTAATGTAAACAATGGTAGTCTTGCTACGAGTATAAGTCTTCGTGAAGTATGAGTTTGGTAAAACCAGAATCGTATGTATGGACAACTAATCTTTCAAACGTGTCTCGGGAATTCCGGCTTCACCCACAGAGGGAGGGGGGGTAACCTTATTCCGAGTACACCCAAGTGCCACTCCTTTCTATCTCACATGCAGCTTTTCCTCTTTCGGCACACAGTTTGCCTATATTCTTCCATCTCCCGCCATTTATTACACCCAACTAGGCGGAGTAAAGCGAATCAAGACGTGTATCAAAAGATTCATGGCAACCTTTTTTTGACAAGGGGTGTGATATCTTTTATCACCCTTTGCCGGGTCTATCAAGGTGTGGTAGAACAGACATAACAAGAAAAAATAATAGTCAAGATCAATAAAGAAAAATCGCATCAAACGTCAACCTCAGACAACTGTGTAGATTTAACATTCAAGATTTCATCCGCCATTCTTTTCACCCATATTTATTTATGCTTTTTCTTTTTTTACACATCAATTTCCCTTTATAATCCAAGTTTCGAAATGTACACCCCCCCCCCCGTTTTCACGGTAGCCTGTGCCACACCTTGCCAAACTATTTCAAATCAGTAACTTCTTTTTCTTTTTAAGTTGAGGAAATGCTTCAGCTGCGCCGCTGACCAAGGGACGAGTAATAAACGTTTGCATTCATTTTTTTTCCCAAAACAAATCCAATTAGTGAGTGAGGATTTTATGCAAAAAGAAAAACTTTTAAGTTTCTTTAAAAAAATCCCCTGCTACTACATTGGGTGGAGTATAAGGACTTGTATTTAACAATCTCGCCAAGTTACGATTTATGGGGGGGGGGCGAATACACAGCCGCTGTATGTCACATGATTCAGGGATTAGACAGGGGGGGGGGGTCTAAGGAACTTAATCCAGTACAGTAGTTCACTTTTAATCCGCTCTATTCCTACTTCACGAGCGAGGTATTTTTTTAGTGCTTTTACTGAGTCAATAATTTAAAAATACTCTCACAATTACTACGTGCAATATTTTAGCAAATGATTCCCTATACATGAGTCTTTTTGACCCCCCCCCCCTATTCTCCTAGCCAAAATTACAAACTCGCTTTTAAGAACAGGAATCACAAACTATCTTCAAATCGCTATGTATGGCTCGATTTATACTAGTAGTTCGGTAATATGGCGAAACACGACTGTCGAAAAACAAAGGTGAAAATATGGTGAAGTTAACTTCAGATACTCTAAGACCTTCGGATAGAATAAAAAGGTTTAAATATGTCGGGTATATTAATATTAATAAGACTTAACATGATAAGAGAGGTACACACACACGGAACGTCTGGGAAACGGATGCGGCCGTAATGCGAACGGGTAACTATAAGAAATTAAATCATTTTTATTTACCTGAAAAAGTCTTGTTATAGATTCGATAAGAGAATTTTAACAATTTACCCAAGTTGCGTAGTGCGACTTTCAGTATAATTATTGAATTTTTCTGTAAAGTATGATATTGAAATTAATCCTCCTCTGCCTCTACAGACTAATAAAGAACGTTACAAAATAAATAGGCCACGCGATAGAATTTGACCTTTTCATACTAAAAGGGCTAAATTTTGGTCTATTGGAAATAAAGAGAAGCAAAAAAATGACCTCGCAACATGAAACCTTTGTGGGGCGGTGTATGAGACTCATGGAGTGTGTGGTCAAATAAACGGGTAAAACAACCTCATTGAAGTGACCCTTTGGGCACAGTTTCCTTTTGTTTAATTTACAAAAGATTTGGATGTTTCATTATATCAGGACGTTCTGTTTATGTACTTATATGAATTTCTCTAGGAAGGGCCAAGGTTTTCGCTAGATTCTCAAAAATCACCGTCCTAGAGAAATTGAGGATAGGTTAGTAAAGTTGTTCGAGAAAAAAAAGGACAGTATAATTTTTTATTCGGCGTACAGTACTAGTTTCAAGGGTTCTGGTCTCTTCACTTATACGTCAAGTAAAAATGTTCTAGCATTGGGGATTTCTTTCGATTGATGTCTCTTCCTCCACTTCTACAGACTACCAACGAACGTTACCGAATAAATAGGCCTCGAAAGATTCAAATTTCCTGCCTTTGTGACCAGACCCTTCGAGAAGATATTTATACATGTGGGATATTAGGAAATGAGGTCATAGCGGATACGACCTTTAACCTCGCAGGTTATGAGGGTCTACAATACACCGGGGTTAGAAAGCAAAGAATTTAGTGTGAAAAGTTCTGAATGACATCGTTTTAACAGCTGCATATAATGATGCGGGCAGATTATAGAATATACCAAAGTGACAGAGGAGGTCGTCGTAAAATGTAGTTACAGTGTTGCCACTTACAAGCATTTCCTAATTCGATTAAATAAAACCAAGACCAAATTAATCCACTCATCCATCGCTTGAGTGTATTAGAATAAAAATCATATGCTAGGTGCATATTATTACGGGACGAGTCACCTTTACACCCAACAGACAAGCGCTTCGAGACCGGGCTCGGCAAATGCAGGACATCAAGGTGTGTGAGAAGGTTATTCGTTGCATCCTTTAACGGGCTTAACAAAGCGGTTTATTCTCAAGTGTTGAGAGAATACAAGCAGGTGTTCTGAGTCATATAAAAACGGTTAAGAAGCCAATTTAGACCAAATTGCATCCCGAGAGTCAAAAAACGAAAACTTTAAGCATGTAGTTTGAAAAGATAAGAAATTAAGATTACCTGAACAGCTATTCGTAATATGCATTTCGAGTGTGGGGCGAGCAAATAGGCTCGGGGTAATAGCGAAAAACCAGTTTGAGGCAACGGTCCAATCGTATATATCAAATGATAATTACGGATGAACTGATAACGCGAGAAGAGTTCACTCTTCCCAGCATTCTTTTAGACAGGAAATGGCAACTCTTTTATTAAGACATTGCACGTAGAAGAGCAATAAAAATCCAGGTGAAAATCCTCGGGGAACTGAACTAGATGATGTCCCTTGACTTATTGGTTTTCATCGAAAACCTGTTCTGTGAAAAAACATTTTGAGGCGTGTGTAAAAGCAGACTCGGCCTAACCAATATTTTATATTTTTTCCTGAAAGGATGTAGGCCTAAAATCTTTTAACCACCATATTTTCAAATGAGATACGAGTTTTTAAAAAGCGGAAATTTGAGTTTGATTTTAAAAGATCTACTTTGGAAGTAATAATAACGCATTAATGTACAGAAAATAATTTTAAAAATGCCTAAAACATAAAATGCTAATTAGTGAATAATCATTTCGTACCAATATTTCGATGGAGTGAGACTTGAAACGTTAGTTTAATATAATAATTTGGACAAAAAAAAGAGAACTGGTTTATAAGCAAATTTGCAACAGGAAAAATGCTTCAATTTCAGTCCCACGCTAAGATTACAAGTGTTATTAGCGCAAGAGAGAGAACGCTTATTGCAATTAAGACTAATTATAAGAATAAGATCCTCACCCTGTAGGTAAGATTTTTTTTAAGACTAAAGAATTTCCATTTTTAAAAGTACCCGTCATACCGTATAATTTGGCTTAGATTCCACGCAAGGGGCAATTTTAGACTTGTCAGTCTATTGATCAGTATTCTCTAAATGGGGAGTTGAAAGCAGCCAATGCTGTAGTAAATCCTCGTGCATAAAGGAGTTCAACCGAACCTGATCAACTCCAACGTCCCCGTTCACTAATAACCACGTGTGCCTTCGGCTCGCATGCACAAATTACACCCTACAGGAGGAGGAACGTATGAAACACCCAAGCCACAGAACAAAACTCGAAATTAAACACATAAATTTCCTTACTTCCAAAGGCAATAAAAACGGACGTGTTTTTTTTTTTCTTGCAACACGAAGAGTCGTGTACAGAAGGAGAAAGAGAGAGACGGGGTTGTTCACTGCACCACGGCTGAGAGACGAATAAACGGCTTAGCTCGTCCTCAGGTTCATACATTCGGGGGCTCACTTCAACAAAAAAAAATATTTTCGTCCAGCCGATTGGTAGAAATCTGGAACCGCCTGACACTTCTCCCCCCCCCCCCACCTACACACACAAACACCCAACCGGCATATGCACTCTCTCTCTCTCTCTCTCTCTCTCTCTCTCTCTCTCTCTCTAACAATCACCCTCACTCGCTCTCACACACACATATTGAAACCAACTTACACTGACATTCACGCTCACACCCGCACACTCACGAACTGTCTCACACTATCAGTCGCATTCGAACATACTCTTATACTCTGTTCTCACACCCCCTATGACAATCTCAATCACACTCACTCTCACATTATTTCTCACACTCTTGGTATTTTTCTCAAATCTCACTCACTATACATATGTCTCTCTCACACGGACAAACATACTTACGCTGGCACCCTCCCACCCTCTCACACTCTATCTCAATATCTCTCTCACAATCTATCTCTCTTTCACAATCTACCCTCCCCCCCCTTTCTCTCTCTCTCTCTCTCTCTCTCTCTCTCGCTCTCTCTCTTTCTCTCTCTCTCTCTCTCTCTCTCTCTCTCTCTCAGTATCTCTTTCATACACAAACGAATACGCCCACTCTCTTTCTATGTAACATTCACACACACACATTACCTCTCACTGTTTCTCTTTCTACCTCACACTCAAAGAAAACACATAAACATGCCCATTATCTCTACCAGTCACAGTCATGCTCTAAGACACACACTCTCTCACACTCGCAGAGTCTTCTCTCTCATACTTTCTCTCAAGATCACTCTTGGTCTGACTCTCACACACATTCTTTCTCTCTCCCTTGATCTGTCCTACTCTCATTCTCAATCTCTGTCTCACTCACTCACTCTCTTTCTCTCTCTCTACCACACACATTCACTTTCCCACTCACACTCTCACATTCACGATCACACTGCCACACATACTCAAACATACATTCCGATCCAACCTCTCACACACACGCACTCTATGTCTCTCACACACATATACACACACGCACTCTCTCTCTCTCACACACACACTCTTCACCCACACCCTCACAATCTCAGGAATACTCGATCTCCCTCACTATCCATCAATCTCACTCTCTCACACACTTACAGTTTTTCTCTCTCATACTTATCTTATACTTCTCTTTCATTCTCCTAATAATCTCTCTTTCTCACAATTTTCACTCTATCTGAATATATATCTTTCACACACACACACACACACGCACACACACTCATACTCTCTCACACCTCCCCTCATAATTTCATTCACACTATATATCCCTCTCCCCCATCTTTCTCTCACGCACTCACGCAAACAAACATACTCACGTTCAGTCTCTATCTAATAATCACCCTCACACTCATAACTCTCTCTTTCACGCACACACACGCATAAACTTGCACAGGCTCAGACTATCACTCCCTCACACACTGAAACTCACGTGTATAATCTCAAAAACTATCAGATATAAACTCACACTCGCTCTGCCACACACACTTTCTCTCTCACTTTCCCTCTGACTGACACCCTCTCACACATGCTCTCTCTCTCTCTCTTTCACACACTGTTGCATACACTTTCACTCTAACTTTTAATCAGAATTTCTTTCACACTTTAACTCACGCAAACTTTCTCTCTCACTCTCACTTTCTCTCACAGTTTCACTCTGACACATGCTTACTCACATTCTCACTTACACGCTACTTCACAATCTTTCTCACTATCTCTAAACCCCTCACTCTCCATCTTACTATATTTCAAAGTCTCAAATCTATCACATAATCTCACTCGCTGTCACAACCTCTATCCCTTCTCACTTTCTTCTCACAATATCACCTTGACTATCTTTAACATTTTATCCTACTCTCACAGTCTCTTTTATACTCTCTCTCACACATGCTCATTCTATCATACCCTCAGACACACACACTCTCTCTCTCTCTCTCTCTCTCTCTCTCTCTCCTACCCTCGGTTGGTTCTGCTCAGACGATAAGAATCTGTGCCAGGACCAACCAGGGGGTGAACTCCCAAAACAACCGCTGGTTTGCTGTGGTCCCCCAAAGATGTCCCGAGGGTCCTGAAGACCAAGTTCCAGGTCTTCATGATGGTAGAGTTTGGGGTGGTCATTAGCGAGGGCCAAATCAAGTGCCTGGAGGAGAGGATGTTGTCCTGAATCAAGGAGGTGACCGCTGGAAGGCCCTACGTGAGGCAGTAGGACTCTGCACCGTACCAAACAACCAGGAGGATCCTGCCTTGGTTGTTAGAATACAATTTCTTCCACCACCTCACTCCAAAGCTTTGGCCCCCTAACTCAAATGAGGGCAACCCCTTTTGGACGTGGCTGAGAGGGAGAACAACACATTTCCGTGCACCACCAACCAAGATGAAGTTTAGGTCTATAAGGAACACCAGTTTTCACCCAGTTAAACAGGGAGGGGGGGGGGAGCGTCAAGAAGGCCTGCAGCGGGTCTCGATCGAAACCGCCTGGAGGCCGACGGCGATTTTCTTGGATAAAATGAAAAGTCCAGCAATCCAATCCCTAAGGTGTAATTTCGCTAAATAGATCGGTCGGTAGAAATGAACTCTTTTATTTCTTTCTATATTGAAGTTCGCCAGCAAATGGCGACCCCTCCCTCCAGCTATGTTTTTTAAATCGATCTGGCATCGCTGAGCTTAGATACTATCAGTTGCGAAGACAGGGAGGAAGGTACTGCTGTGTTAAAGATTCTCTATGTAAGAAGGAAGACTTTGGAGGTGATTCTTTATCGAATTGATGGTCGGTGCAGGTCAAGGAGCAGAGGGGAGAGAAGGGGGGGAGGCGTTACATAAAAGCAACGTCCTTGACAGATAAATATACAGGGTGCGACGTTGTAAACAAGTAGGACTCAAAGAGTGGAAACAAAGGATGCAGACAGAGTGGAGTTATAGCAAACAAAATGGGAGGTGACAAAAGCGTGGATAACAACCTCAAACCGACCAGCTTTCGTCCATTCATCCCGGGTCGGTGGCCAAGAAGAAGGGGGGGGGGGGCACCCTCTCTTTCTTGGTTGCAGTGGTGGGGGGCGGGTAACATACCAGCCTTCTTCGACTCTTCCTCCCCCCATCTATCTTTTCTATTACTACCCTCTGCAAAGTGGTGTTAGATGTAGCATGGAAACGATACTGCAGCTGACATTTGAAATATTGCAGGCCCTCCTGACCCTAACGTTAAGGGTTGACCTATACCCTCGATGGTTCCTGCTTATTTATATATAATCGGGCAAAAGCGGCCAACGAGGGTTCGTAAGTGGTGAAGTTGGAGAAAGTGAAAATGAGGATAATGTAATGGCCCCAGGAGGAGACTACTTGGATGCGCTATGCACCTCTGGTAGGGTGACTCGCAACTCTCCTGAAGCACCCCACTTTCGTGACCTAGACAACCTGTTTCGCGGGGACACGATACCTCAAAGTACGTATTCACGACTCGTAAATACGAGCACATACTCCATAAGTACGAACGCACGATTCATATACACTGTGGGATAGAGGAGTACGAACGTATGAGTTGAAATTACGAACATGTCCCCTGTAGGTATGAACATATATCCTGGAAGTACGAACGTATGCCCCATGACTACGAAGATATGCTCCAGAAGTACAAATATGTGACCCATAATTACGAACCGATTACCCAGAAGTACGATGACGTGACCTAAGAATACGAACATGTGGACGAATATACGAAAAATACCTAAAATACGAACGTTTAACCCAAGAAGGAGGAACGCATGGTCAAGAAGTACGAACATCTTATCCGACAGTGCGAACGTGTGTTTAGTAACTAAGAACTTGTGACTTAAAGTATGAACGTATAACCCGAAACTACGAACAAATGAATGCAAAATATCCAAGTTTTGCCCTTATATTACGAAAAAATGATACTGGAAATGGAAACTCGTTACCCCAGAGTACGAACATTTATCTCTGAGCTTCGCTTTTGCGACCTGATAGTACGAACACGACATCTTAGGATCCAATTTGTGATCTGAAAGTAAAAATGTGTCCGTAAACTTCAAAGTCGTAACTTGATATTAGGAACGAGTAACTCCGGAGTTACGAACACTTATATCTGGATGTACGAAGTAGTGATTCCCAAAGTACGAACATGTGACCCCAGTAGAATGAATAGGCAACCCTGGAATTACGAAGAGATCACACCAATATTATGAAGGCGGTCCCATAAGTACGAACACGCAATCCTACAGTGCATAATTGTGTGTATAACTAAGAATGTTTATTCAAAAGTATCAAACCTTTACTTTGAAAGTGTAAACTTGGGCGCCAAATTTAAGAACACGTAATTCTAGGATTGTGAAGAGGATATCCCAGAAGTACTAACAGTTTAACCTAAAGTACATATATGCATCCAAAAATAACTGTTTACTTGGAAGTACGAAACCTTGATCTTAAAGTACGGATGTGTGAACCAAAATACGAACAGGCTACCAATGGTTTATAAATAGGCGATCCCGGAAGTACGAACACGTTACCTTACAGTACATAAATGTGTACCAAAGAAAGAACTGTTAACCTAAGAGTACGAAACGACCTTAAAGTACGAACGTGTGAACCAAAATTAATAACAGGTTACACCGGGTTTATGAAGAAGTGATTCCAGAATTACGAACACGTTATCCTGTAGTGCGAACATTCACTCCCGAACTGCGTAGTAAAAAAAAACACTTCATCGAATGTACGAATTGATGTGTGAACCGAAAGTACAGATATGTGACCTGACATTCTGAACAAGTGTCCCAGAACTATGAACTTGTGGTTTAAAATACGAACTAATTTTACTTATTGCTTCTCGATGCAACAACATCGAAAGTTAAATCGTGTGAACCAAATATATTAATAGGGGACTGAATATACGAACAAATAACCCTAAACTACGAGCATTTTTCCATAAGTACGAAGTTACTCAACAGTACGAACACGATTTTAAAATTATGAACATATGACCCGAATGATGAATTCCGGAACCTGAGCCTATGATCCGAAATTACGAATTTCTCTCTCCAGAACTACGAGTTTATGCACCACAAACAAACATCTGATCCCGAATTACGAATTTACGACCCCAAAATACGAATTAATGACCTACTTTCCGAGCGCTTGTCTTGGCAAAGGTCGAACACACAGAGATTCATCAGCGCAAGCCAGAAACAGGAAAAGAGACAGGTTAATAGAGACAGTACTTAATAATAGGGCAGAATAAATGTACATATATAGTGCTTCACATACACACGTGCATACACACGTATGCACACAAGCGAGGTTTTGATGCACCTGCTGCAACAAACGTGAAAGCCCGTGACCTGCATTGATTGATTAAAAGTGGAAAATCGTAATTCAACTAAAGAATGTGTGAATATTGACTAAGTAAAGGAAGCGCGGAAGAAGGTAAAACTCGGTGATAAATATATACCAGACTCCAAATAGTATTCGAACCACGTATCCAAAACCATAGAAGCGGAGCAGACATTAAAAGAGCAACATAGAAAATAAAAAGGAGATGACACTATTAAACAAGAAGGTAAAGAAGCGAATGCGTTCACATTACTGTCACGCATGGGTGACAGCGTGACTTCTCGGTGATCCCAATGCCCTAAGAGAGGTCCGACTTAATGGAGATTAGGAAGCTTCTGGAGATTGCGTGGTTCTGCCAGTCCAGAACGGCCCAAATAGTCTCCTAATTAAATTAGCCATGCTAAATAACGTCCGCACATTTTTAGTTCCACTATCTTTAAAACTTTTTTTTTGCGCACTACTTCTCACAATCCTGAGGAAGATGTCCTGGTTGCTATTCGCTTCTTAGGTCAAAGTAAATAACAAGGACAACAGTAGCGGTTAGAAAAATATGCTTCCATCCCCAAACGTGAGCTAACGTCACTATTGTCAAATTAAAATTAAAAAGGTGATATTACTGTAGCGACGCCCGAATTGCAAGGTGGAGGAGGCTCAACAAGGAACCTCATAAATGAGCATCCTGTGGGACCGATGAAATCTTGAAACTGGGCACACATATTAACTACTGAAATAATATGCCATGTAGTAGCGAAATACTTATATATAATCTCACAATTGTACATGTATGAAGAAAAGGCGAGCGAATAGTTGGAGTTTCACACGCAAATACACAAACATACACACGCGAGGAAACAGCTGGGAGCCGAAATTACAAATTACAAATTAGGTTAAAGTGGTGAAATTGTGTGGTAGGTATATAAAGGTGTGAATATGTTTCCTAGTTTGCCCTGGTGTTAGGGCATCACTAGCATTCATCTTCTTTTGTTAAATAAATAAAAATTCCACCGTCAAAAAGTAGCTGACTGTCTTTGACAGCCAGTTTCCTCCGTTATAATATATATATATACATTTATTTCTGTAATATGTATATCCTCCTTCGAAGCATTCAAGCCTTTCAAGGTTGTTTTTCAGGCTGAATGAATCTCAATTTTGAGTTCTCAGTAATCTATTTAATTTGGGCATTTCGCCTCTTTTCATCGTTTGAATTTTTAACTTTGTTGACTTTGTTTATCTTTTTATCAAATGGGTATTGGGAGTTGGGCACTTCGCCTCTTTTTATTCTTAAATTTTGATTATTAAATTTTGGTTATTAAGATTGGGCACTTCGCCTCTTTTATATTTAAATTTAGTTTTAATTCTTTAATTCTTACTATGTTTATATATAGGGGGGGGAGGGGACTTTAATGTGGGCACTTCGCCTCTTTTTTCAAACGTTATTTAAGTTGATGATTGGTTGGATTACTTTGTCAAACTTTTGAGTTTTAAAAACATAATTCTTTCGAGTAGTGGACTAACCCTACGTAAACATAGGTAGTACCACTTCTCTCGCGCAGGTTCTACTACTTGGAAATAGAGCAGTTCTACCTATAGCGCGTCTTCGGTTTGCTCGAATATTGAAATTTAGGTTCATGTTCGGGAGTATATTTTGGTCTATCTTGTCCCATGTCTTTCTCCCTAGCCTTTGGATCTCCGTATTGATCGGCTTTAGACCGATTCTTTGGTGAAGAATCGATTGCTGAGTACGGTCGATCCTTCGCGTGCCTGTAATCAGCAGCGTGGCTTTATTCTGCACTCTCTGCATCGTTCTGAGAGAGGTACAGCTTGCCATCTGCGTGATCACGGCCGGGTACACCAGGACTGGGCGCACCAAGGCCATGTACAGTTTTTTGATGTTAGGCACGCTGAGGCCTCGGAAACGGTAAAGTTTCTTTAGCTCTCGTTTGGCTAGGGAGACTCTGGTATTCATGTGCGTCTTATAACCCGATTTGAAGAGTCGTAAGCCCAGGACATTACCCTCGTTGGAGTACGGATAGTTCTCGATATTGACGACGACGTCATCAACTTTCCGGCGGTTCATTGGAATGATCGTGAACTTCTGGCGGTTGGTCTTAATTTTCCACTTTCTTTCATATCTATTGATATTTTCAATTTCGACAGCTGTCGCCCTCGCCTGGCTTCCAGAGTTCCTGAATGGACTCAGGACGATTTGGGTGATGTCGTCTGCATATTGCAGATACATCGAATCGTACTTTACTGGAGCAGGCAGGTCTATTGTGTACATGAGGTACAGCAGAGGGCTGAGACAGCTGCCTTGTGGAACTCCCGCCTCGAGTTCGAATTCGGGTCCTTTGCAGCCCTCGATTGAAATTCGGGCTCTCCTATCGGAGATATAGTTGCAAAGGATCCTTTCCAGGAATGGGTTAAGCTGGAGGTTGAGGATCTTGTACTGTAATCCTCTCAGCCAAATCTTGTCGAAGGCCTTCTTTACATCACGCAGCACCACGTCTACGTACCGCCTCTCAGCTTTACTGCAAGCGAGTTTCTCCGCTAGAAAGGCGAGGGCTGTTTCCGTTCCTCGTCCCTTGCGGAACCCGTGCTGCTGAGGGTTGTGGGCTCCCAGCTCGGCAAGTTGTTCTTGAAGCCTGTCAGCTAGGAGTCTCTCGTAGACTTTTGCAATGAACTCCAGCAGGGCGATTGGCCTGTAGTTTACCAGTTGATCAGGGGGTTTACCTCCCTTGGGTATGAAGATCATCTTCGCAATCTTGAGACCTTCCGGGAAGTAGCCCGTGTTCAGGGAAGCGTTGTAAATATTAATGATACCCTGAATGATCTGCTGTGGGGCGTTAACCAAGTTATTTCTGGTAATACCCGTCCAGCCTGGTGCCTTTTGTCGAAAGGCTTTTACAGTGGCCATGACGTCCTCTGATGTGATGTTATGGGGCGTCCATGGCCCGCCATCTCCCTGCCTTCGTTGACTTGCTGTAGTGGGTGCGTGCGATGTATTTCCTGATTAAGTTGTTCAATCAGTTGGCCTTCGAATTCCTGGTCGAACTCAGCGTTTTCCTCGGGGGTTATCCTGAAAACGCTTTTCCAGAAGTTCCTGAACATATCCTCGAGAACCACCGGGTTCTCTAAGTAGTCTCCGTTCTCCTTTATCCGAACCTTGGGTCTTGGAGTAAGTCCCTTTAAGTTCCTGACTTGGCGCCAGAACTTAGCCGGGCTAAGCTCACTGTCGACTTTGGCTATCAAGTTGTTCCATATCTCCTCCTGCTGGAGGTTGATGGCCTCTCTAAGCTCTGAGCTTAGGCGTCGAAGCAGCAAGCTCCTTTCCCTGCTGGGACCCTCCCGTCGTACTTCTTCATACACTTCCCTGTGAACGCGAGCGATATCTCTCATCTCCTCTGTCCATCTGGGCTGAGGAGGTGTTTTATACCCTGTTACGGGTATGCTCTCGCGGTCCGCGTTTAGTATGGACGTTGTTATCCTCTCCAACTCCCTGTCAATCTCCTCTAACGACGCCGTGCTGAGGTCAGCTGGCGCATAGTCACTGAGTCGCTGCTTGTAGCGATCCCAGTTGGCCATGGCGTAGTTTTTCCGGAGAGGGGCTGGGAGCTGGATTGGTGCAAGAGATACTGTTGTGAGAATCGCAATGTGATCACTAGGGACTGCTGGGCCTGGCTCACTATGGTAGTTGAAAGGGAAGCCTTCACTTGTTAAGATTATGTCAGGCTTAGTTGCTGATCTGCAAGTGATATAGGTCGGAAAATCCGGCCATATCCTTTGAATGTTCTTTCTTCCCATAATCAAATCCAAGTTTCGGCCTCTATCGTTGGTGCTACCATAGCCCGCCGCTCGGCATCTAAAATGAGGTCTCCCCCTAAGAATGCCATTCTGCGGTGCCCGAACAGTGTGTAAAAGTTACATAACGGGAGATATGCTCGTCGAGGGGGTTGATATGCTGCCGCTATCATGAGGTCTCCTACCAGGGTGTGTACTTCGATTGCCACAAAGGACTCATCGAGTTCTGGTAGTTGTTTAAAGGAGATGTTCCTCTTGACAGCTATTGCAGCACCATCAAACCTTTCCTGGGAATGGTTCTTCATGACTACTCTGTAGCCCGGTATTTTAATGCGACCAGCTGTAGTGACGATACCGTGCTCTGTGATGAGAATGATGTCGGGATCAAGCACACGGAATATGTTACCATATGCCGTGGCCTTCTCCTCCCATCCATTCACATTGAGTGTCAGAATCCTCATTCTGTTGCTTACTCTCTCCATTTTCAGTCACCTAGTGTTTTTGGGTGACGTTCTTCTTCCTCCCATTCTTCTTCTTTCTGAATTCAGCGTTAGAGAGTTGCTCGCATGTGTTATGATAAAGGATAACATTCTGTGCGAGCAGGGCCTCTTCCACTGTTCCAGGGTCTACCTCAGAGTCATACTCCCATTTATATATCTTCGCTTTAATGCCTTGGAAGATACGACTGGGTTCCATTTCCTCTGGGAAGGGGAATTGATCGCAGGCGTATACTCTCAGGTTGATGTAATTTGCCCGCAATCTCTTTGCTCTCTTCTTTTTTCCCTTCTTTTCCAGGGGTTTAGTTGCTTCCGCGTCCGAGGAGTCCGAAGACTCCGGTGAGCTGCTCGTTTCCGAGTTCGAATGTTTCGCCGTGCTTGTCTTGGTATGGGTGGGAGCAGGAGTTTTCGCCTCGACTGCTTCATTACTTGACTTTTTGGACTGCTGTTTGCAAGCGTTAGCTTGCTCCGCAGTCTGCTGGGCCTTTGGGGTCATCTGTAAATGCAGTACATCCCCAGAAGGGGGGTTATCCGGGAACCACATTTGTTCCATCCCGTTTTTGGCTAGCATCTGGTTCAACACAGTGGCGAATGTGCCCGGGCGAGCCAGATTCATGACGTGCGCATGAAGTATGCACGTCATGATTTTCGTCGATCCCTCGTTCTCAATTTTGAGGTACGTTTTTCTGGCATCCACCTCTGAGATGGCTGCCTTTGCTGCCTGGGCGTAGGACGTGTTCGCCCTGCGCGTAACTTCATTCTTTTTTGCCTCCTGCTTTTTCCTCATTACGTCCTTTTTTGCAGGGCAAGACATGGCCATTGTTCGGTGACCCTGCCCGCAACTCACGCATTTCTCCGTGGTGCTGACGCAATTGCGCCAATTGTGGCCAAGCTGGCTGCATTTGGAGCAAGTTTCCTGTGGCTCCTTGCAGTCCTTGGTGGCGTGGGTCTCCATTTTGTAGCACTTGAAACAGTACTGGACCGGGGTGAACTCTCCCTTTTCCACCTGCTTACCGCTAATTTTGGCGTTGAACATCAGTAGACCATGTTCTTTCGCCTTCTGTGCCATGGTAGTCTCCGAGAAGACCACCTTGAACACGTGCGTGTAATCGCTGCCGTCCCTCCTATTTTTAAATTTTATTATTTCGGCTACCTTAGCCCAGGCCTGCCGTAGCTCTATCTCGTCCTTTATTTCTCCCGCTGTATGCTGCCCAATCCACGGGTCGATCCGGCGGCATACTACGCTTCTGTGCGCCAGGATCTGGGGTGGCACTGCTGGCTGCAGTCCTATGGCTCGAAGGGCTTCGACTGCCTTCTCCTTGGATATGTCTTCGATATCCTTCTCTGTTTCGCATATCGCGATGTAGCCCGACGATATATCCAGGAGCCTTACCATAACGAAGCAGCCGGAACGGAGTCGGGTTTGACCACCTAAAGTTGACGTGGACCTGCGAAACGACAAAATCAACTTTGCTATCACCTTGCTATTAATGCCAACCTGGATGTGGCCGAATGTGTCCATATTGAAACACACACACTCTTTTAACTCCGTCCATCAGTCTCAACAAAGAAACAAACGAACATACTTTAACCTATGAGGCTCCGCCTCGCGCTTTCATTAAATATAGCTAAGTCACGCCCCTTTAATAGAGGTTCATATAAATAAGACCGTCAGAGAATTCCCAAAGGAATAACATCACTATTACTAGTAAGATACATTCATCCCTTTTGGTTCCAGATACGCATCAATCTTATTGGCGTCACGAGTCCGTTCCTCGTCCTTAAGTCCAGCCGTCCTTTGCCCCAATTATATAACGTAGAGGGAAACTTACAACAAAGACGCGTAAGACTCGACTCTTTCGCTTGTCCCAATTTAGGTACACGTAAACCAAGAATAAAGCCTACAAAACACCCTTTTCCTTTCGAGACCTTCCTTTAATCCTGTTATAACCAAGTTACCTTTCGAACCCATCCTATAAACGGATACCCATGAGAACTTTGGGAGTCAGAGCAAACACGACGGTGAGACCTCGAACGCCTTCGTCGCACACCCCTTTACGGGTAACCCAGGCTCACCCCCAGTTATTCCTCCTCTAAGCTGGTACTCGCCCGGCATCTCATTAACTAAGCAACTATAAACTGGTAACCCTCACAAAATAATTCCCCTCCATATTACCATCGACAACATCTTCAAATTGAAAATGATAGCTGCCCACGAAATATGGTGTTTGCGTATGTTTTGCATCAATGGCTATCACTGTCCAATGACTATCACAGGGGGAACCCTAGCACAAGTGCGCTTCGAAACAACCCAACCACAGATGGAGTTTCATCCCTACTTCCATAGGTGGGGGTTATCGCGATAAGTAATTGCAATAATTTATCGCGATAACGATATCGGGTTATCGGTTATCCAATATTTTTCCCCGCGTTATCGATTCATCGGTATCGCCGATACCTTTGGTTCCAAACTAGCGATAATCGATAATTTCAGTTTTTGGTTCCAGTTTAGCACAGGGCAGGCCGCGCGTGCCTTGGAAGCAGAAATAGGTAAGTCCAAGCTAGGAGGAGGATCCTCAAAACCTATGAGGAGATGAAGGAGAGCCTCACCAGGTAAGAAACTAAGAAACAGTATTCAAATATTCTTACTATTGTATTATAAAATAACGCTATATATAGTCAATAATCAATATTGTATTATAATTTAGGATTTATCGATTTATCGGTTATTACCTTATCGGGCGATAAATTTATCGCCAGTTATCGATTATTGGTTATCGCCGATAAGGTTATCGTTATCGATTTATCGGTTATCGTGATACATTTTTTCGTTATCGCGCTCACCTATGCCTACTTCCATACTACACTATGGAGCACATATCACAAGTGCGCTTCGAAACAACCCAGCAACAGATGGAGCATCATCCATACTCCCATAAACCATAAGATAACACAAGTGCGCTTTAAAACAACCCAACCCTAGATGGAGCATCATCCATAATCCCTTACTACATTATGGGAACTCATAGCACAAGTGCGCTTCGAAACAACCCAACCACAAATGGAGCACCATCCATACTCCCATACTACATTATGATAGGGTAAAATACCTACAATACCTATAAGAGTGCACATACATATTATGTCCGACCCCCCTCCCCCCTCCCATAAAAAAACAGGAATATGATCAAAAGTATCAAATCTTTTGGGTCAAACAGCCAGAAATGGCTCAAGTTAAAATTTTAGAAACAATTATTCATACTATACCTAAGCGAGTGGCATATACTTAATCAGGAAAGAAAAGGTTTTAAATTGATTAATTGTTCAAATATTTATTTCAGCTTCTAAATTTCTAAATCAATTTATTATTTAATATCTGGTGTATTAACTTCGTACAATGAAATAATACACTGTTTGTAAAATAGATTTGAAGATGGGTATATTTGTGACCCAGAAGCTACAACCCCACATAAATATATAGTTAAGACCAAGGCGGTAATTCGAGAAAGACAGCAAAAATAAATATTTTATTGAAGAAAACAACGTGAAAATCCGCAAAAGAAACCAATTAACACAATAAACGGAGATAGTTTATGGTATTGAATCGCTAAGGAGATATCTGACCTACAATATTCGGAATTGGGTTTAAAAATATATCGAAATGGAGTATATTTATCAGTAATATACAAATGCAAGATTGAATAGAAATGCAAGATAATGAAGGACTAATTGGATGAATAATTAACTAATTCCAAACAATACTAAGCTTTAATTAGTTGTTGCCCGTAAACATCACAATTAGCATACACCTGATGAATGAATGGGAATAATTTGAAACTCCTAATCAAGCCTAGGACAAATGGATAATCTGATTATATAGGAAAACGAAGCCTATTGTAAACGAAAACTTATGTTAAACATTGATTTACAACTGGTATCAAATTCGTTTAGCCAGCTAATCCATTTGGGCTCGGATACAATCATGAGGCAATTTTTGTTTGTATGGAAGGCGAACTATTGTGCTTAAATTTTCCCTCTTCCAGAGAGGGACTCAATATGTTAATTAAAGCCCGACTAAGTAACTTTAAATTTAATAAAATGAAGTAATGCACTTATTACAGTTGTACAATATGACGGAGGACACACAAAAAAGGCACAACTTATGGTTTAAAAGCAATGGTAATAATGAATCGAGTTCAAATAGCACCGCTTAAAGGCGGGAGAAAATTGACAGTGCAAATTATATTTCAAGACAGTGGTGCTATCAACAACATTTTTATAGTGAAGTTTGGTGTAGTGTAGGTGCAGAAAATTTACCTAATTGGCGTTTACCATTATAAAGTGAAGTATACAATTTACTGAATTAATACAAACGAGTCTGCAGCAGATTTACAACTTTAGATGAGTATACACACAAACACCACTATGGTCTATTAATGATCATCCAATTCAATTGACAAACCACTGTTCCTCCAACCCACACTACCCCTCTATAAACGATATCCACAAGTTGGTGGCCAAACTATGACAGATTTGAGGCACATCACTAAGAACTGGCTTCCACCTAGACAGATGGAGAAACCAGATGTGTTACGAGGTTCTTCTTTTACTGACGTTTCGCCCCTCTGGAACTTCTTCAGAGTAACAAGAAACTAAAACAAGAAAACGATCAACGATTAACGATATTTAAAGAAAGAAACGGGTGTAATAATAGAATAAAAATCGGATAGAAAATGTAGTATTTTAGTAAAAGAATTGGTGCGCCACGTTATATGTCAAACTCTGTCATTGTGCCTCTGACTCTTGGGAGACTTTTTCACGTTCTTTAATTAATAAATAATATAATTATAGCCCTTTTTTTTAAGAAAGAATGAGAGATTACTTTATTCTCTTTTTTGTTCACCTCTGAATTTGTTGCTGTTTTGATTTTGTTTTTCATCCAGTTCGAATCTTTTTTGCTTTTACTTGTTTATTAGGGGGGGGGGGGGTCCACTTCGGATTCTTTTTAAGCAATCGAGAATTCACAATTTGGTTGTCTTTATCTTGGCTGTAGTTCAATAGATTTAGCTTTAGGTTTTGCCGGCTTTTTTCATCTGTATAATGGTTCTACTTCCAGCTGCCTTCGTCGTTGGCTGTTTTGGAATCCTTATTTAAAATATAGGTTAGGCAGGTCTTCAAAGGATAGTCTAGTCAGTTGAAATACTTCTTCTGGTAGGTAGTTATTTAGTGTTTGCCATATGTTTTTTGGCCCGTTCGTGAAGCGTAAGATTCACAGGGTCGAGATCGGTGATGCCATCAAATATTCTTGAGGATATGCTTTTCCTTCGAGTAATATTGGTAATAAATCTTGTAGCACGATTTTTGGACCACTTGTGCCGTTCTCATATGCCCATTGACCATAACGTGTAGGGGTATCGCAGGGTATACAAATATTGGTCTCACTGAGACCAGATATAATTTTATTTTGTTTGCGGGTGATAGATATTAAAGCGGTAGAGGGATTGAAGGATTGTTTTGCTTCTTCATTTTAGTTCGAATACTTATCGTTCTTGGGAATAGAGATAAAATGCATCCTGCACTAGAATGTTTGCTTGTCTTCGTTTCCCTATAGGTATCGCATTAAATTTATTGATGTTTGTCTGCTATTTTTTTTTCTCGAAGTTGTTAAGGTTATTTATCTCTCCTGCATTCCTGTTGGCAATATCAGCTGGATTGGGATAGTTGCTTGTGTAATATCACCCGCTATTTGAATATATTGTGCGTAGTCATATGTAGAGCTAGGAAGGTCACCACTTGAGAAGGGCTGCGAAGAAGCTTCAGCTCACAAAGAAAAACCTTACGGATTGGCTCCATTTTTGTAGGGAATATAAAGAATAGACTGTTAAAGACTGGGGAAAATTTATATTCTCTGATGAATTTCCTTTACGCTTGTTTCAAGCTTCTGGAAGATTTATGGTTAGGAAAAGAAAAGGCGAGCGCCTTCACGAGTCCTGTGTCCTGCCTACGGTGAAACATACGGACACTCTCCATGTCTGGGGCTGCTTTTAATCTAAGGGAATTGGAGCACTAACAATTTTTCTCAAGAGCACTGCCATCAAACTCAAAATGGTACAAAAACGTATCTATTTAGCATCTTTTCGCAACAGTTCAGGACCAATTTTGGGATGGGAACTGTATTTTCAACTTGATGGCGAACCTTCTAACTAAACAAAAGCAATACCAATATTTTAACCCAATAAAGAATTTATGGGCGATAATCAAACTGGCCGTTGATAAGTCGAAATCATACAATCGTGAGCAGTTGTTGATGCTTAATTAACAGAAATGGAGCAATTTCAGTCAATATATAACCACAAATATGGTCTCCAGGATACCAATACGAATTAAAGCAGTCGTGAAGATCAAGTGACTTTATTATAAATATTAACTGCGCGCATCAATTGACTGCATTTATTAAAAAGAAAAATGGGTTTGGGCTTTGAACCTTTGTGTATTTTACCTTCAAATTATGATAAAACAAACTAAAACAAAATACAACGTTTGATTATTTCCATTAATTTTCTCATATGAAAAAATATATTAGTCTCAAAACCTTTGGCCATGACTGTACACCTAATAACGACCAAACAAGAACCATTTCAGTGTAATGTTTATTTGCTCTCTATCAACCTCAGATCACAGTTTGTATTCAAATTTTATAATTTGACTCGAATAATATTATTCATGATTTAAAACACAAAATCTCTCGTTCATATTAAAACTAAATAATGATTAAAATTCCCAGAACTTTATACAACACTTTGTGTACACACAATCTATATTGCAAATCATATATAATATTATAAACTTATCTCTAATACTGAGTCTATGATAGGGTAGTAATTAAATTTACTATAAATGCCCCAAAACATACAAATAACTCAGCTTTTGACCTACCTTGAAATGGATTATTCAAGAGCCAGAAAAAGTCGGCGGGTTTTGATTGTCCACATATGTGGTTGAATTCCCCCATGAATATCCTTCCTTTCCTGATGTTCAGAGGCAGACGGATTGTTTTGTCCCTTGTATTAACTAATAACGTATCATGTGACATATTTGAGTGGATTTAATTTCTAACCAAACTTCAATTCTTCTTCATTAATAGTGTCCCGGCGGCAAGTAAGAAATCTTGTCAAAACCGGCTTTTATGCAACCATCCTAGGTTTTGTTGCCATGAACACCTTACGGTCGTTGTTGGGTAGAGAATGATCTGCGCAGTCTTCATGGGGCAGATAATGATTTACTAATATTTCCATGACAAGACAATGCATTTACGAATAGATAATCAAGAACAATAATAAAAAACCCCGGACGTTTTGGGGCACCTGTTAAGATTAGGAGAATTTTCATAAGTAGTTGAATAGTTTAACTCAGGCTCAAGCTTTCAAATGGGAAGCAAAACGCAGTTTTACAGAGTTGTTTTTATAAAAAAAATATATTATAATTTACTTAGAAGACGATCATTACCGAAACTTGTATCCGGAGTAAAAAATGATATATATTTTTTTATAAAATACCAGTAAAATTGCGTCGTCCTTCTTATAAATGGTTACATGAATATCTACACGACAGATATTTATTCACATTAATTATACATTTATAAAATACTTTTAATTTATGTGCTTTTAAAATCATTAGACTAGATTGGAAAATAATAATATTATGGTTGGATGCAACTTCAGTGGAGAAAAACAGTAAGGGTCTGTTGCTCGGCGCCATTGGAAATCGCGACTATGTACATTTGTCTTCTGCGAAGGCAGGGTCGGAGCATAAAATTGTTAGGCAATGGCAGCTTTTACACCCTTTGTGGTAATAAATCCAGTAAAAGAGGTTCAGCATGTGTTTTTTTGAGGGTTTAATATCCAATAAAAGAGGTGGAACAGGTTTTTCACTGAGGGTGTAAGATCGGGTAAAAGAAGTACAACCGGTGATTCTTTGTGGTGTTCGAATCCGTACATGAACAATTAAACATTTTGATAGGAATTTCTTGCAATTTTTAAAAGGTATATCTGTATTGCTATATATATATATATATATATATATATATATATATATATATTAATAAAAACTATTGCAGTAAAGCAATTAATTATGCGGTTAAAAGGCTATTTTTGGCAAACACAGTCTTCCTCAAAGCCCTCGGAAGGAGCTCTTCTCATATATATATATATATATATATATATATATATATATATATATATATATATATATATATATACCGAGGGTCTCAAAATTGAGTGTGTATTTTGATGAAATTGAAAACTTTTAGGAAAAATTCTTTTGAATTATGTTCATCATGTTCAAATTGTGCTCTGCACAAAATTCTAGTGTCCATGTACAGGGTGTCCCAAAATTGTAATTTGTTTTTCAATCCTCTTCAGAACCCTTTAATAATAATGAATACAAAAGAGCGGATATTTGTTGCGATAGCTAGCATCATAGGAGCGAAATTTAATTGTGAAGAAATGGCTACATTAAGCATCCTGGAGGAGTATAGGTACATTAAAGCCCCCCTCCCTTATGAGGAGAAGCGTGGGAAAGGTAGCCGGCGAAACTGCTTACCATGTGTGATCTCCCCGCCGCTGTGGGCAGTTGGAGCTAACATCTGTTTTAAGGCGACCACCTAAGGTCCTTAAACGACGCTCTAACGATCTAATTACATACGAGACCCATAAACCCGTGGTTATGGAAAAAAAGCGGTGCGAGTTAGAAGGCACGCCAAGTAGCGGTGCGGTTGCGAGCCTCTAATTTGCGAGCTGACTTGGGCACCCCAGTGCCACCTCAGGAATTCTCGCTCTTCCCAGATGCTAACTTACCATTCGCCCCCCTACCTTTTGCCTCTGTGGCCTGGTCACTTCCCCCTTTAGATGGGGGCGGCAATCCGCCTATAAATAAGCAGCGCAAAGAAAGAGAGGAGATTATCAGAAGTCGATACGCCAGAGGAGGATTAGTTCGTGAAGATCGATTCATCGGCCAGACAAGAAGATTATTAGTAGTCGATTCGCCAGAAGAAAGATTAGTTCGTGAAGATCGATCTTTCAGCCAGACAAGAAGATTAGAAGTCGATTCGCCAGAAGAAAGATTAGTTCGTGAAGATCGATCTTTCAGCCAGACAAGAAGATTATCAGAAGTCGATACGCCAGAGGAGGATTAGTTCGTGAAGATCGATCCATCGGCCAGACAAGAAGATTATTAGTAGTCGATTCGCCAGAAGAAAGATTAGTTCGTGAAGATCGATCTTTCAGCCAGACAAGAAGATTAGAAGTCGATACGCCAGAAGAAGGGTTAGGTCGTGAAGATCGATCCTTCAGCCATACAAGACTATTTCCGTGAGAAACGAGAGGATCAGATTGAGAAAATCGATCCCCCCTTTCAGGGCCGTATTAACCTAAATAGTCAAGCTTTATATCGGTGCCATACCGAAGAAGCCTTTTCAGTCTGCAAAGAAGTCCGACAGAAGAAAAGCAAAGCCGCTCATACTCGAGCGGCTCTCACATCTCAAGCTCCGTAAGAGTGAGAGGAGAAGAACCCAGCCCCAACGAGCTCCCGTTCTTTAATTACGTTGAAGAATCAGCCCCCGTCACAGGCGACAAGCAATCCCTCCACGAAAATTCAACCAGCGGCCACAACACGTCAAAGCGAGAGATAAGTCCTCCAGCGACATCCGGCAATCTCTAATACCTACCTGTAAGTTAAAAATAACATTTATATCTCTATTGCGATAGTAGAAGTTTAGTACGTCCCAAGTTTTAAAGGAGAGTAGAAACCCTTGTTCTTGAACCTAGGTCATATGTGTTTGTAGACGAGAGTACGTTAATTTAATGTTTAACGCTAATCAAATAGAGTCGCGATAAGAAAATACTAATCGGCAATTGGTATGTTTACGGGAAGCCTATTTGTTTATTTTTTGTCATTGAAAGATCTTTGATGCCAAAGATAGAAATGTGTTAACTGTTGGTTTGTAATATTTAAGTGTTTAATTTAAAATACATGTTTATTTTGGTAGATTCTGGTGTTTCCTCTTATCCTTATGTGTTTAAAAATAGCTCTTCCTTAAGAACTAAACCACTGAAATAGCACTCTTAGAACAAAGCCTACTTCATCATAGAAGTAACTCACGCCCCTTAAAGCATACCGATACTAAGAGGGTGTCAAAAAGTATAGTGATCAAAACCAGGGGTCATTCTACGACATTAATGAAGTACTGGAAAAGTTCCCAAGAAAGTTTAGAAAACCTGGACCTACAGACAACGCGATCCGTACCTAGTGAACAAATTTAAAATAACCAGACCCGTACATAATGAGAATGGGAGAGGGCGGAAAAAGATTGACCCCAACAAAACTGAAACAAATTCGACAATTATTTGAAAAGGAACCAAGAACTTCGGTGAGAAAGGCGAGTAAGAGACTTGATATGCCCGAGACAACAGTGCACAGTCTTGTGTTCAACACTTATGAAAAAGCCTTATCACTTCAATTACTGCACTCCCTTAAATGAAGAAGATTATCCAAATCGAGCAGCAAGGTGCGAAGAATTTGTGGATCAAATTAAAAATGAAAACCTATTATATAACATCTTATTCAGTGATGAAGCGACTTTCCACACATATGGTAAAGTTAATCGATACAATTGTCGTATCTGGGCAAATAAAAGACCAAGTGGTTTCATGGAATGGAAAAGAGACTCTCCAAAAGTTAACATGTTGCTTGGAATAACCAAATTTAAAATTTATGGCCATTGCTTTTTCATGATGAATCTGTGATAGGCAACATCTACCTTGATATGCTTAAACAAACTTAAGAACCACAACTTGTTGATGATAGCATTGTTAATAGTGTCGTGTTTCAACAAGATGGCGCACCATGTCATTATGCTCTAATTGTCCAGGATTACCAGAATAGTCGCTTCTAAATAGATGGATTAGACGTAGAGGAACTGGACCTTGGCCTCCGCGTTCTCCAGATTTAACTCCTTTGGATTTTATTGCGTGGGGTTTTATCAATGCAAAAGTGTATCAGCAGAAAATTAGTAATTTAACTGAACTTAAAGAACGCATACTTTCAGCAGTGCTGGACATAACCCCCGAAATGCTTCAAAATGTTTTTCGCAGTGCCAAAGATCGATTTGAAATTTTCAGAGATACGGACGGAGCACATTTCGAATATTTTAAATAAAGTTTTGCTTTTCTTTTGTTTTTTATGATTTTTTTTCTTTTTGTGATCATAACACTAGTCATCCATGATTTTGCTACTTGGGCATTAGCTTGTAATTTATACAAAATCGAGTATGCTGATTCCGAATCTGTAATCAGGATTGTTCTAGCACGTAAGGCTCCTAAGTTACACACATACTCTTTAGTTCCACATATGGGCAGTGTTGCTTCGGCTACCGTAGTGAGAGGATGTGTTTGGTTCCTGCTTTACACTCCTGCTTTATCACGTTGTAAAATTGAGCCATTATAGTAGTGGTGTTGAAACAGTATTTATATACAGTGATTAATTGGATTTTTCTTTCGGATTTATCTGTCAATTAGTTTTTAAATGAATTAAGATTGTACAAAAGTATCTAACATGATATATATATATATATATATATATATATATATATATATATATATATATATATATATAATATATATATATATAAACTAAGTTGAAAACATGAATCGGCGAGGATATATAAATAGCCCAGACAACTTATGTTATATCTGTGGAAGATATACTCTAAGCAACCAACGGAAAAAAATAGCTAAAAGAGTGAAAACCGCATACAATTATTAATTTGGTTGTAAAGTTGGTGACCACGCCGAGCCCTGGGCACCTCACAAATCTTGTACTGTGTGTTATACGGGGCTCACACAGTGGTTAAATAACAAACGGAAGGGTATGCCTTTTGCTGTACCAATGGTGTGGCGTGAGCCAACAAATCATGTTTTTGATGCTACTTTTGTATGACAAATATTGCGGGATTCTCAAATTAGAACAAGTCAAAAAATATATATCCAGATTGTAAGTCAGTTCTAAAACCAGTCCCCCATAATATGGAGATGCCAATCCCAATTTCTCCATCAGCTATGAAGTTAATGAAGATGATTCATCGCCTGAAGAGGAGGATAACAATGCCGATGAAATGTATGAAGATGATTCTAAGGAAAAGAAGATCCAGTTGATAAATCTCAAAAAAGATTGAATGATTTGGTGGGCTCCAGACTACAGCAATGGAATCTTCTAGAGAACGGTGCAAAAATATCTACTTTCCGTAAACGCCATGAGGCCTTAGCTGCCTTCTATAAAGAAGAAGATGGTGCTTGTTTCTGTACTGATGTTAATGGCCTCATGAATCAGCTAGGAAATGAGCATTTACCTGATGAATGGAGACTCTTCATCGATGCAAGCACTGCTAGACTCAAAGCTGTGTTGCTACACAATGGTAACAAAAAGCTTCAATTCCTTTCGCACTTATTGTTGTGATGATAGAGACATATGACTCAATGAAATTTATTTTGGAATGTGTTCATTACTTGCATCATAAGTAGAATATATGTGGTGATCTAAAAGTAATTTCTTTACTTTTTGGACTGCAGCTAGAATATACAAAGAATATGTACTTCTTATGCCTATGGAACAGCCGTGACCACAGGAACCATTATATTGTCGAAATGTGGCCCGAAAGAGAAGAACACATAGTTGGCCGATACAATGTGAAGTACACTAACTCCACTTGAGTTAGCAGCATGGGATTCGTTTGTCCATGTAGTGCAGAACTTTCTTGTTAATCATAGGGCTGAAACTATGAAGAACTAGTGGACAACATGCTACAGGCCTATCAACGAATGGGGTGTCGGATGTCTTTTGCATTCGCATCTAGATTTCTTTCCATCTCATATGGGTGATATTAGTAACGAACATGGGAAAAGGTTCCACTGATATATCGCAATTATGGAAAGCAGGTATCAAGGCTGCTTCAATGAAAACATGATGGGTGACTACTGCTGGTTCCTACAAGGGGAGGATCCTATATCCACGTAAAAGCGCAAGAGCAAGAGTCTCAAACTTTTTTGAAGAATTTTATAGTTAGGTGAGTACTACCTCTTTTATATGTAATACATATCTTGTCCGGGTCTGCAAAAGGACGTACATAAGGCCCAATAGGGTGCTACGAATCAAAACCTTTGCCCAGAAACGTCTCATTCTTCTCAAACTCATAATAATTATATCATTACTTGATCCAAGGTGACAAAGTGAGCCATATAGCCTAGTTGCAGAACTCAGGAACCTTACGTGCTAGGACAAATCTGATCACAGATTTCGAATCAGCGCACCTAAATTAGTTAGTTACAACAGCATTTACTCAAGTAGCAGAAACAAAGTTGAAATGTGTTGGCGAGTGTATAATAGAGCCGAAAAATAAACTTAATTGTTTTTTTCTTTTTAATATTGATTGAGAAGGGATTATGAAAAGGAGTGAAAAACAAATTAAAATTTTGGGATACCCTGTACATGGAACACTACAATTTTGTGCAGAGCATAATTTGAACATGATGAACATAATTCAAAAGAGATTTTCATAAAAGTTTTCAATTTCTTCAAAATACGCACTCAATTTTTGGACCACCCGGTATATATACAGGGTGGCCCATAAGTCCCAGGAAACGACAGTTACATAGTCACCTAGGCAACGGTGGGCCAAGAAATGCCTAAGGCTATGTAACTGCAGTGTCCCGCGACTTATGGGCCACCCTGTATATGTATATAAATTAAAACACTTACTTTTACATGAGACAATTATCATGCGAACGAATGCCACCCCCACACTGTAATTATAGAATTCCATCCATCTAATTTTATAAGATTGACAGTTTTATTCGTCTGCTCTCACGCCTAACCTAAACATTTTTTTTTAAGTTTGATGTATTGACCTGCTGTGATGGGTGAGGTATTAGACAGGGCGATGGATCATTTATTGGTTGTTATGGTTGGTGATGTATTGGGGTGATTGGTGATGTATTTTGCGGTGTGATTGGTTATATATTGGCCGGTGCGATAGATGATGTATTGGCCCGTGTGACGGATTTTGTATTATCTGGTGTGATGAGCATTGCAATGGACGATGAAATAGTTAATTTATTGGTGGGTGTGATGAGCAGAGGGGGGCAGTATTTAAATACTTTGTATTTAAATATATTTATGAATTTAAAATTGTATTTGTAAATACATTTGAAATCATGTATTTAAATACTTTTGGAAATATTTAAATACTTTTTGCAAATACTTTACTGATAATAGGTTTATATAGCTGTTAAGAACGTGCAATGCGTGTTTTAGCTTGTCGCAACTTGTATGATACCAACGGTTGACTGCGTGAGCCGGTGAGGAAAGAATGCTTGCATCAGTTCAAATTTAGTTAACAGATGGTCACAGTTGTGTTCGGTCGTATAGTGAGAGCGTTCAGCGTTATTTCAACTGCTGCATGGCAACTTCAGCTTCTTCAAAAGAGTGTGAAATGGAGAGATTCGACAATAATAAAGACGAGAAAGATAAAGAATCATGTAATTATAGTCATTCTTTACTATATGTTAATTTTTTTAGAGTGAAAACTTCCGACGGAAAAAAAATGTAGTGTGTATGTATATTATGCAATGGTGAAATCTCTGCGGCGAGCAATGCTACTTCCAATCTACGCATTCATTTGAAGGTAAGAATTTATTAAAGCTAATTATATGATACTTAATTGAATTGACAAGTCTCACTATTTCTTATATTTTAAAATGGCAAAATTTCTAGTAGCTAACGATAATGTTAATTAGCGTAAGCTTACCATGCACGAACCTACCTGCTTCTTTTTGCAACACCTTTCTTTATAGTGTATGCTGATTAAATTTAATGTGAATTATGGCAACTTGAAACAAATGTCCTTTAATTCCCTGATCATATACCTTTATCAATAAAGAATGCATCCTGCTTTGGTGCAAAATGCGGATAACTACGTGACAGCTCAAAGAAAAGATTCAAAAAGAAAATGTTCAGTATTAGAGGATGGTCCTTCATGCAGCGGTGTTAAAGTAAAGACATTACCGGAGTGTTTTGCGGTGAATACTAAGAAGGTCAAACAATCTCTTGTTGATTAGCTGATTTCTGATTTTATGATACAAGGTGTGCATCCCCTATCAACCATGGAGCAACCAGCTTTTGTGAGATAAATTAAAGGTGAGTTTTGAGTTACAAATGTTGTTTACAATTATACTATTAATAGTACAGGTTAAGCTCTTATAACGACCGAATACTAAAGCGTTCGGATCATTGGTCACTACGCAGACTATATAACGAAGTTAAATATAGGAAGACATATACACACAACAGAGGTTAATATATTGCAATAATTTCATGAGAATCCACATACATATATTCTAAAAGCGCGCTATCATTTACTTGAAGGTATTATTGAACAAATTTTTTTCAGGAATAATTAGTACAATTATTGATGGATTATAAGTAGTTATTTGATGAATTCCTATAACGATGTATTTCGTTATAGTAGCAATACCTGAATATCATTATGTCAAAACTCGCATGCCCGCCCGTCAAAAATGTATGAAATAAAGCTTGATAATGTATGGTGTGGTGGTATGACATTATATTACATCAATACAATATTATATCTATGGGGGAGGGACCAATAACTTACAGGCGGACCGAAAGGGGGACGGAACACCACTAGTTTAAACGTGCTGAGTAGCGAGAAAGAGTGCAACGAGGTCAGGTAAATTATGGGCAATGGCAAAGCTCAAGGTTATTTAAAAAGGCATCTACAAAAATATAATTTTATTTACATAAAAATAATGAGAGAATTGATGGACAAAAAATACATCGGATGAAGTAATGGGCAAAATTACACTGGTAAACGAGGGGGGGGGGGCGGAATTGTAGTCATAAATCAGACTATGAAATTAAAATTAATGTGTTACGGGAGGAGACTATTCAAATGGGGTGAATTAACGCAAATGGGTTACTGAGGGTGGGGGGGGAGGGGTTGGCTTACGGAAAATTCCGGGTGAGACGACGGGGTAAGGCTTCACGGATGTCTTCTGCCTGTGAGACGAGGGCGCCCAAAACTTCTAAGCGGGAACTTGAAGTGATGACCGTTCTCCAAAAAAAAGGGGCAGGTGACGGTAATGTCCGGTCCAGGGGAGAGTATTTCGGCCACCCGAAAACGAGGGGCGAACGAGGAGGGCTTCGACAGGAGTTGATGAGAGAAGGGTGAAAAATCACTCGGTAGCGATCGTTAAATGGAATTACCTCACTGGCTGGGGCTAATTCCAATACACAAATAGTTCAGCTGTCTCTTTGCTTTGTTGTTAGCACCTGACTTGGAACTAGGGAAATCTTCTTGGGTCTGGGCGAGACTTCTCAACTCTTTCCTTGTCTCATGGGAAGCGAGAAATATATGTCTGAGGCTCTCCCCGCGAGGGGGGAAGTGGCTAGTGGGAAACAGCTCTACTCTCGAATGGCATCGAATCTTCTTGCCGAGGCTATTCTGACCCGTATAAAGGTGAATCGTGGTGGACGCGGTTCAAGGCTACCGCTTGTGAAAGGGCGGGGGGGGGGGGAGGCTTACCAATTTAAGCCTAACAGAACCTTCTACAGCGCAAGGAATTTCCGTGCTGGACAATAAATTCCACGTGGAATTCCCTCACATATGGTATTTGGTTATTAATGGGATTTATTTTTGGTTAATAAATCAGCCTAAATAGCTATAAGAAAACCATTACCATAATTTTTGAGTTTAGATGGAATCGTCGTCTGCTAATGTTTAGGCCTACGACTAAAGTGAAATAAATTTTGAACTTCTAACTAGGTTTGTAAGAAAAACAATTAAACAAATATAAATATATTCACAAAATTAACGAATGCACAATAAGAATTGAATTATGAATACAACGTATGATGCGGTAAAGTAAATATAATAAGGTAACTGATTTAAAGTAACTAATATATGAAATGAAGTATTATGTGGAGTGGAAGTGAAAGTGAAAAATGAAAGAGACTATGATGGACTGAATTGGGGTCTGCAATGCGAGAAGTAACCAGAATTAGGACCTACTCTCGTATGGCAGTTTGCAGAGAATAAATGTGAGAGGATGAGGAATTAAAATAAGTATGATTTGTTTGGAGTTAAATGACTAAATGTAGAAGGAATGGTTACCGACCTTTATGCTGAGAATGGTGAGAGACGAATAAGGAATACTCGTGTTCAATTTGGTTGAGCTGAAAGCGTGTGTTTGTGTGTGCGTGAATTTTTAAGAGATGTTGTTTGAACCAGTAGTACGTTAAATGAATTCAGTTTTTTGCCACAGGTTATTTGAATTATTAAACGTCACACAAAATTATTGAATTGCAAAAAGTTATGGATAAATTAATTGAATGATTGTATTGACAAAAAGTTAATTAAAATAAATAGATGAATTAGTTATTAAGTTGTACATAATTTGCATGAATGATTTAATTGACAAAAGTTAAGTAAAAGAATTGAATGATTTGAATTTTATACATAATAAATGATGATATATATATATATTTTAGTTTCCCAGGAGGATTTTATTATATGAATGCCTAGAGGGCATTGCTATAAATGTATATATTCCTAACAATACTCAAAGTCAATATTTTACTATGTAATTCTGAATATGAAGGAAAAATAATATATTTATGAATTAATATAACAGTCCTATATAGCTATAGGTTATTCATATAGCTACATTTTATATATAAAATTTTATATGCATACCATATATTCTCATTTCACTGTGAAAATCAATTTTACTTACAAAAATCACACATTCCACTACCGCAGGTCTAAATTCTTCAGTTGACGTCATTTCAAGGCGGACGCTAGGCCGAAATCTTATAGAAGAAGAGAAAGTGACAAGAGCTCTACTGAATAATAAACTAGACAGCACCTCTTACTTATGTCTTACTGCATATATTTGGTCAACTCGTCACCGTAGTTTTTTGGGCGTTACAGTTCATTGGGCATGTTAAGATTTTGCTCTTTATGAAATAGGAAATTGAAAATGTCTTTACAATTAAGAAGTTATCAGCTCTTGATTGAATTCAGACCTATTTGTTGGTGGAATTTATCTCGATTATATTTATATGTAAAATTTATGGAAACATTTATTAGACAAACATTGGACTGTTATTTAATTTTTATTTTTTAGCTTGAGGAAGCTGCTATTGTCCGTTACAATGAAGTATTGGCATGCTGTCGCTTCAAAGGAGAACATAACTACATATGGAGAATATCCTCAACGAATATGATATCCCCTGCAGAAAATCACGAGCACCGTCACTGATAACGGCTCTAATTTTTTTAAAGCGTTTAATGAATTTGCAGTCACTGCTGCAAATGTGTCCTCAGATTCAGAAGATGGGATCCAGGTAGGTGAAGAAGATCATCTTTGGCAAATATCAATCATGCTGCGATGGGAAAATACCCAGCATTATGGAACAAAAGTGGTCGTCCAAAATCAGCATATTATAAAAACTGTTACCAATTGCCTATTAAATGTGCCTTGCATTACAAGGTGGAACTCTCTGTTTGATGCATTGTCATTACTTTTAAAACACAAGGGCAAATTACATCAACTCATGACGTCACCTTAAACTTCCAGTGTTCAGAAGTCACGAAATTGAATTTCTTGGGGAGTGTCTCAGTTTTGGCCCCTATTGCAGTGGCACTTGATCGCCTACAGGGAGAATAAAACTGTTTTTATGGAGAATTGCTCCTTACCTTGCTCACCGTGGAGAAAAAGCTGAAGAGCCTTCAGTCACGTGGGGGAGATGGGATATGTATTAGGTTGTGAATTCGGGTTGTATTGGCAATGGTGGTGAGTCTAGTATTGGTCTGTGATGTGAGATGCATTTGTATGATGTGTGACATATTGTACCTTGTGATGGGGTATTTGTTAGACTGTATAATGAGCTATGTATTGGCATTTATGATGGGCAATGTAATGCGTAATGTTCGAGCAGAGATCAGAAAGTTCCCCGAACTTTTCAGAAAATTGTTTATTTACTAGAAATAAAGAACCATCCCCAGTGTTGCCAGATATTTAGTTTCTTCTACGCTTCTGAAATGGCTTCCTTTTAGCATTTCTTTGAGCTTTGGAAAGAGGAAGAAGTGGCAGAATGCATTGTGACAGTGAAATAGGATTAAACCATGGAGTTTCCCTAGTAGTTTTTTGACCATTGCATCTCTGAATTTCCTTCAAATTCTTTCTCGTAATCTCCTGTAACAGTTCTTCTACCTTCAAAGTAATCCACCAATATCATTTAGTCTGAATCTCAGAAAATGGTGGTCATCACTTTCTGAGCTGACTTTTATGATTTGAACATGATTGGCACAGATGAACCACGTGGAAGCCACTGTTTGGTTTTAAGATCATACTAGTAGATCCAGGTTTCATCTCCGTTGATGATTCGATTCAGAAATTATTCTCCATCAACCTCAATTTTGTTCAATATCGTCAATATCTCGGGATCGCTGAATCCACTTTAGCCCGGAGTTTTCGTTGGAGCATTAATGCCATAACCTTTGTCCAAAGCCTCCATTCTCTCTGTCCCTTTCCATTAACGTTTCACCAAAATGTTTGATCTTAATTGTTATTTTACATGGGTCTAAAAAATAGCTTTCCTAAAGAGGATCTCGACTCTACAATATGTGATTGCAAGTGACTAACAGCAAGCTAAAAAGGACCTACGGTCACCTTCTCACATGTTTTATATAGTTTTAAGCTGATTGTTTTCAAGCTACCAAAAAATTCCCGAACATTTTGAGCTTCCGGTGTAATTTCCGGTACGATGTGTGATTTATTGGACTATGTGATGGGCGATGCAATGTGTAGCTTATTGGACTGTGTGGTGGGCGATGAATTTGTCAGTAGATTAGGTCATGTATTGGCTGGTGTGATGAGTGATGTACTGGGAGGTGTGATCTCTGCCATGTACTAGCCAATCTGATTTGGGATGTGGAGGGATAATGCATTGGACCATGTCATGGGGGATGTATTGTCATGTATTTTTCTGTGTGATTTGCCCGTGTGATGGAGGATTTGTTTCGCCCTTTGATGAGAAATGAATTGGTATTTCTCCTGGGGGGCTTTATTGGCCTGTATTTTGTGAGATGTATTGGCGTGTCTCACATGAGATATATCTGCAAGTGTGTGTGATGTAGCAGCCCGTGTGCAGGGTGACGTCGTGGCAGGTGTGATGCAGCGAAAGGAAATGCGAGATGTTGTGACGTCGTGTTAATCTGTCGCAATTTAGATATGAGAAATCGGCAGATGAAGGCGACCGAAAGGATGAGAGTGGCGCTAATTTGAAGGTCGGGGTAAGAAGCTTGGCGCGACACGTCTCGTCTCTCTCTCTCTCTCTCTCTCTCTCTCTCTCTCTCTCTCTCTCTCTCTCTCTCTCTCTCTCTCTCTCTTTCTCTAACTCTTTCTCTCTCTCTCTCTTTCCCTCTCTCTTTCTCTCTCTCTCTTTCTCTGTCACTTGTATCTAGAGGAGTGCGTCTCCCCAAGTGCTAACGCTCTCAGGTGGATCTTTCACACCCTTTCACTTCACCCTACTTATCTACTTTCTTTACACATCGTGTAGGCGACAATGTCCTCATTCGCTTTCACTTCTTACTTATAAATACTAAAACTATTACAACAACAACTACTACTACTACAACTACTTCTACTACAACTAATTCTACTACAATCAATAATAATAATAAAACAACCTCTTCCATGCCAGTCACTTTGAATCATCTTCTCCTAAGAACTAATAACCAGGATCTAATTTGACCTTTGCTCCAAACTTATATTTAACTGTTCATAAACATATGGTATTAATATAATAATAATAATAATAATAATAATAATAAAAATAATAATAATAATAATGATAGTAATTGTCTCATATACTTAAATCCGCCCAAGGTTAGACTCGGAACATTTTTAGCCACCTGACCAAGACCCTCAAATATAGGAAGCAGTTGTCTAGGGCGCAATCACATGTTCTAATTGAAGAAACATGTTGCTGATAGTAATAGAGAGCTCGAAATGTTTCTGATACTGATACACATCTCTAAATGTTTCTGATACTGATACAGATCTCTAATTGTTGCCAAATTTGCTAGAATCGACTAAGAAGTAAAAGTTATGAGTGATTTTAATGTGGGGGTTAAATAGGGCCGTCTGGACTTAAGGCGGGTCTCTGCGGTCATTTCAAAAACTAGACCCTCTGCCAATCAAGTGAGGAATGCCACCAATGCAAAGAGCCAAGCTTTCACAACTGGGAGACGCAACACATCTCACTACTCTGGATGCTTCATTCCAGCAACTACCAGGTTATGGAATGAGCTCCCTAGTCTTGTCGTTGAATTTCAGGAACTTCAAAAGTTTAAAACTGGTGCTCATTCCTTCCTGCTGAGGCGTGAGGTAGTGTGTCTCTTTCTCCTTTTCCTTCCCTCTATTTCTTCCTTATGGGATTACCTTCTCTGCTGGTGCCTTAGGGCTCATAGCATTCTGCTCTACCAGCAAGGGTTTGTAATCCGTCAGATAATAATAATACAGGTCTCTGAAGCCATCCTGAGTATGAAAACGTATTTATTTATTCAACCGTAACATTTTTGTTCTGGATTGGGTGGACACGAATCAGCACCACCACGCAGTAGCTACTCCCATTTAGCAATCACGCCCTGTCACACCTAAATTCCCCATCATTTCGTCCTCGCCGAAAGGCCATTTTTAGCGATGGGGTGCTCTGTGTTGTAGCGGCTGAGCCAGGCGGGGTTGATCTGCGCTTTCACATCCAACGCAAACTACAGCCTATTCTTTCTCGCCAGGAATAGATTACAGTCTTACATTCAATTCAAGGCTTGTCAAAGTGGGATACACATCTAATTTTTAGTGGCGCTCACACGACTCTATAAGTTACTCTGGCAGTCAGGTCGGATGTAACCATTTTACTTTTCAAGGTAATAACATCGTAACTATTAAGTCGGTTTAACAAAATTTGAAACCCTTATGTTGTTTTACATTCTCCTTCGAATGATTTGACTGCCAATGTCCTCCCAAGTTTAGTTCGGGAATTATTAAAAGAAAACTGACTATGTGCCGGATTGCCCCACTTATTGAAAGTTTTTGAAGGTCATAAGTCAAAATAATTGAGAGCCCACGACTTGGGTCTGTTGGCCCTGTTTTGGTTCTAAAACCAATTCAAGAGGAAAATGCAATTTATAATGGTAAACTGGATTAAGTAAACATCGTCTTCTGGTTTTCTTAATTTCTTATTTAAGGTGAGAACAACGGGGGAGAATGTATCTTTATGTAATATTTCGTTTTTGTTGTTGATTACTCAAAATTTATCATACGTTTAAAATATGTTTTATGGTCACCAAAACAAAATCAAATGATAATTTTCTTCTCCCAAATTATCGCTCACATGACTCACAACCGATTGGTCGAACCCCTTAAAAGTATATCTTTCCAGGCGCAAAGCTGTTCATGGAAAAAAAATACGAACATTAAATTAAAATATCTACTTGAGTAATTTTGAAAGCTGATAAAAAACTACCTAGTTCTGGTACTTCGTATATCAATATTTTTCGAAAAATTAAAATATCACGAATCAAAATCACGAAATTGTGCATACAGTGATCAAATTTGGCAACTCAAACTGTAACGCGGCTACCATAGCAATATCTCGCCTCTTTGCTTCCTGTGGATGAGGAGCGTCACCCGGCTTGCCCGATGCACCATCAATGGGCAAGAGATTGCTATCTTAACCCCATATTTTAACTGTGTTAGTGCAGCTTATTAACAAAAAATAGTGTAATACAATAATATAAGCTTAGTGACATATCTAAGCTTGTGAGTTAAGATGACTGTTTTTGGCAATTATAAATTCCCTATAATTAGTCAAACATATTTTATTTATATATCCAATGGATAAATGGCTGAAAATTAATAGGCAGGATCAAAGCAACGTCAAAGCCTACAGCAATTTAATATTTAGAACCCTCATCAAAACGAGATGTCAAAGTATAAATAAGAAAAACAAATGTGATGGAGTTGCTTTTATTGTTTATGTTTTCACGAGTCAAGGTGATAAGAATGAACCAAGTGGACAGAACTAAATCTGAAGTGGAAAGCAGCTTAAACCCAGCTAATGTAAAGCTGTATTTAGAGGCAGAACATTAAAATTTTTAAAATATCAAAGTAAAAAATTATTTTAAGATAAAAAATGTGTTATATTGAACCCAAAGAAAGTTATATTTTGTTAATTTGTGTAAGAAACAAAGAATGTTTTACTTGATTTTTATTAAATTGGTATCGACTAGCAAAAGCATATGGAGAATATACAACTACACAAAACCTGGTAAGATCTTGTGCCCCAAATTAGTTGAGTGTATGGTAGAAAAAAAAATCGGAAATATGGATAAAGTGCCACTTCTATATTACATAGTTTCAAGATGGTTTTAAAAGGATCTGCTAAACAAAAAGTCGTGTGCTCTAGCTTATTCTAATTTAGGAATTTATTTCATTTAAAAATTTCAGTAATTCCCCGACTAACCTTGGGAGGACGTTGGCAATTATATCATTTGAAAGAGAATGTAAAATAACATAATGTTTCAAATTTCGTTAGAATCGGCCGATTAGTTATGAAGTTATTGCTAAATAATTTCAGGACTAACCTGGGAAGGAATTTAACAATTATTTTATTCGAAAGAGAATGTAAAACAATATAAGGGTTTCAAATTTCGTTAGAATCGTCTGGAAAGTTACAATATTATTACAAAAACAAAAAAAAGCAAAACGGAGATCGACCGACATAGTGAGATGTTGAGTCGCTCGCGACTAGACTCGCACACGACTCAAAATGAAAAATCATTTTTAAACAGCTAATAAAGGCAAGTTAAAATGAGATCAACATTTTCTCTTCAAAATGACGAGTCAAATTATATTGGTAGCCGCTAGTCTATCAGCTTTTCTTGTTTTTATAGTATATTTATGAAGGTATTATTGAAGAAGACTTATTGATATGTAAGCCTAGCAAAGTTATACAACAGATGAAGCAATATTTTAATGTAAGTGATTATTTAATGGAAAAAAATAACATTTTATGGAAATTTTGTACGTGTATTTGCACTGATGGAGCTCCAGCTATGGCAGAGAAATTTTGGGCGATGTTGCAGAAATAAAAAAGACTAGCAGGAAAGCGTATTCTTCAAAAAATAAAACAGTAATATTAGTTATAAAACAATGTCAATTTTTTAAAAAATCAATACGACTAAACTCAATATCTTCACCTTATAATAAGAATGTAAGGGAACTCTTCATATAATTTTATTTCTACATACTGAAGTACGCTAGTTATCTCGTCGGAAAAGTGTAGGTGTGATTTTTCGAATTACCTGGTTTATTTTGGTGATTTTATCTAAGTTTCCTTTTGAATTTTCATGTAAACTAAAAAAAATCAATGCTTGTTTTAAAAGATTACACATCTCTCTGATATTTTCACTTACTTCAATAAAGTTAATGTTGGAATGTAGGCTTCCAATTTAACATGTTTCAAACCTCATGGTAAAATGAATAAACTTATGTATAAACTAAAACTGAAATACAAGTAATTGTGATGTCAAGTATTTTGACCCGAAAATTAGCAATTTTTTACTATCAAAGGGAAAATGTATGAAAGGAATTTTGAGCGCTAGTGAGGGCAACTATCGCCCCTGTCCCCTCGTTCCGCAATCTACAAAGTCAGTTTCCTTTGTGCAACAAAAATAAAACCTGTAATTTTCTTTGCGCTCCCATCACAAATCAATTATCATCGTGATTAATACTTCCAAAACTTCTTCCTGAACACATTTACTTCTTTCGTTTGTTGATGATTTGCATTGAATCAAACCTATGGTAGAATAAGCTAGAGATAAACAAAATTTAACTAACTTATAAGGTATGATACTAAAAATATAGGTTTCAACTCCTTTTTTTTAGTAATGTTGTAATTGGTGTTGAAACAGCATTTTTAATATGGATAGAAAAGTGAATAACCACAATGCAAGACAATATGTACCACTGAACAATCCAATGAATTCACTTTTGAACCCTCAATTTGCAAGGAGGAGATGACTCTGTGGATCTGTCTTATCGGTTCGTTGTTTTATGATAATAACATGAATGGAGCTCTCTACCTGAAAATGACTAGCGAACAAACCATTTAGGAACCACACCGCAATTATCACAATAAATTAAATAGACTTTGGTGGATTCAGGAAGCTGGTACATCACATATGTAGGGAGATTGCATTGAAAGATGGCAGGAAATTTTCAACAACCGCATAGTTGCGGTGATTCATTTAATTGTGTGGTTTCAAATGATCAACAGATTGATAAGTTTGCGATTGATTTTTATTATGGAGAGATTTAAAGAATAAGATGAACTCCCCCCCCCCCACACACACACTTGCAAATGTAAACCGATTGAGAGAAAGAAAAATGCATGAAGTAAACTTGCTAAAAAAAGAGTTGGAGAGAAATGGGAGGGGAGGGGGGGGGGATGTGGTGGGAACGGGTCCTTAGGAATTAAAAAAAAATAAAATAAAATATATATATATATATATATATATATATATATATATATATATATATATATATATATATATATATATATATATTGTTCAATTCCAAGATGATGACATTTGATTAATTCACATGCCCTGCGCGAATGTAATTTTGGTTACCTTCAATAAAATCAATGCATCTTCACTATAATTAAAGCAAACATTCTAGAAATTTTAACATTTCTAAAAAAGTTTTCAAAGACAGACTCACTTTTACACTGAAAAACAGAAAACGTTTCGCTTATAATAAATTAAATTTTGGTTCGTATTTTCGTGGGACCCCAGAGGCACTGATTGAGTTTTTGCTGTATGTGAGGCAGGAAAAATATTCACACTATCATCCCGAGTGTGTCGAAAAAGGCGACTAAAGCCAGATAGAGGCCTCTAGGCTGGAGATCCGAGCACCCGAAAGCATTTTCCTGCGAGGGCGGATGTGTTGCCGGTAATGGGTGGGGATATCGCGGACTCCGACCAGTCATGCAGGTAGTGGCATTGATGCCCACTAACCCCACCGTGTGCGAAGATGATGATCATAAGTTCAATCTTACGTTTATTAAACAACTATTTTCAAAAGTTTTATTTTCCTATTTCTCTTCCATTCAGATTTGTCCACAAAGGGGTTAGTTCGCCTACGATTGGATTTTGGAGCTTTCGCTGGCGTAGTGGATACGGCTTTGGATTTCTGACGTCGAGGCTGGAGTTCGAGCCCGGCGAGCGCGTAACAATACATTGCATTCAGCGGTGTCATGAGCTGGCCGCCCATTGGGCAGATATGCTGATACTCTCCCCCACGTGGGTAAGTAGCTCTACACGCATCATTATGCACATAGACAATTACAACACCGCTATAATTTCCCTTCCCGTTTTCACAGCACAACATACTCACAACATATTAATACCCTCTATGGGGGCACACATATGCACGTACCCCAACATGGAGTACTTGCGTCCCTTATTGAATTGTAGATCTCCTCGTACTACCCTCTCCCCTCAACGAGGAACTGCGCGGTGTGTCTTTGAGCTTGCCTGCGATTGTCATTCTGATCTTTGTGTGCCTTTCATTATCGGGTCGGAGAATCTCGTCCAGGAGGCGAGGGGAGATTGCCATTCTGATCATTATTCGCATTACATTATCATGTATGGAGATCTCGTCCATTTATGATTGGATTTTCTGGTTATGAACAGTCAAATTAGGCCACTATGAAAATGGCCTTCCTCTGCCTGAATGTGTACACATCGAGGGGCGCTCATTCGGCTCCATCTAGCGCCATCCTCTCGGACTTGGCGTCGCCCAAGTCCGAGATGTTAGTAACATTAGGAAAGCAACCAAAGAGCCTCAACCAGATAATTAGAATCAGTATCACGCATTATGTTAATATACGAAGACCTCGTGAGGGGTTTAGCTTGGCTTTGTTGTGGTTTGGGATCAATTCTTTTGTATATTTAAGAGCGAATTAAAAGAATATGTTTTTCTCGGCGCTTTGTAAAGGTGGGGATTGTGCTATGGTAACTGAGTGAGCGTTAATTCTGCAAGGTAAGGACATGTAGGAAGAGATATGTTATATTTATTGTAACAAAGAAAATGTACGTGTTTTTTTTATTGGTCCTGGAAGCAGGGTGGAAGTGATTTCATTTTCAGCGCACTTTGAGTCGCGAAAATTGACCTTTGCATCTGTAATCAAGTAATTTTTGAAATGTTAGGTGAGATTATGTTCTGTAAGCAAGGAAGATCCGACAAGAGTCCACTTCTACTCCAGCTACACTCCCATCGGTCCATGTCAGCCATTTTTACCAAAGATTACTCCCATTTAGCCATATTTTCCTTCTTTTAGTTCCCTTCAGCCAATTTGACCTCAGTTCAATCCCTTTTGCCCACCTTGAATGACCTCCTTTAACCAAAATCTTAGGGTTTATAGCCCCCACGCATTTTCACTTGTACTAATTACACCCATATGATTTAACTTATTAGATTAAATAACTAAATTTAATACACACTGGTCTCTAAAAACATATTGTATATATTAAAAAAACTAACGAGGGTATATAAAAATGAATAATTTTATCAAAGACTTCTGATGAAAGTGGTGAAATAAAAAGTGTGAAAGATAGAATTCAGCTACGCACACTGAAACACTCGGTTGCTTCACTCCATTTAATTTGCTCAGGCTTAATCCAGTTACATTTAGTGCCATTTAGCCGTTTCTAGCTTCTTTTAAGCTAACTCAGTACCTTTAAGCTTCTTCGGACACTCCTGTCATATTTAGTTTCATTAGATCCTTCTTTGCATCATAATTCGCTCAGACATCCTTTTAGCTCCATTTAGTCTCTTTTAGTCCTTTTATTTTTATTTTCTCCTTAACCTCTTTTAGCCCTTTTTAGTTCATTTAGTTATTTTAGTTCCTTTAGCAATTTTAGCTCCATTTTTGCCTATTTTATTCCCTTTTAGTCATCTTTACTTCCTTTCAGCTGCAATAACTCATTCTATTCGTTTCAACTCCTTTTAACCCCCTTTTAGATTATTTCAGCCTTCTTCAAATCATCTTTACCTCCCTTTAGTTCATTCTAGGCTTCTTAAACTCATTTTAGCCACGTACTTCCTTTTGTGCCATACAACCAAATCTTTCACCTTACATTCCCCTTTAGTCCCCTTTATCCACCTTTTTTTCCTACTTTTATCCCTTCTAGCCATCTTTCCCTACCTCTAGTCCTGAGAGCCAATTCTTTTAGTCTTTTTCCGCGCATTTTACCTCCGTTTAGTCCCTTCTAGCCACCTTAATTTAGTTTTATCCCCAACTTAGCCACTTTTATATCCTTTCAGCCACACAACTCATTTAATAACTTTAAACCACCTTTACTTTCCTTAAGTCTATTTTAGCTACCTCTGCCTCGCTTTATGAGTAGATTTTAGACACTTTTATGTCCCGTTAGACCATTTTAGCCCCCATTACCTCGTTTTAAACCCTTTTAGCTACGCTTACCTCCTTATCGTCTCTTTAGCTACCTTTATCGCTTTCAAGCCCCTTTACCTCATTCAGACCTTTAGCTCCTTTTAAACTCATTTAGAGACCATTAGTCCCTTTTAGCCACATTTATTCCGTCTTAATTAATTTTAGTTCCTTTTAGCCACCTTTACCTACGTTTACTCTCATCTATACACCTAAACCTCCATGCAGTCCCTTTTAGCTTGCGTTACCTTCTTTTAAGCCTATTTAGCCATCTTTACCTTCTTTTCGTCGCTTTTAGTGAGTTTTACTGCTTTTTTTTACTTTCTTTTAGCCGCATTTACCTCGTTCGATTCCCTTTAGCTACCCCTACATCGCTTTAGCCACTTTATCCACTTTTGCCTTCCTTAAGCCCATTCACTCCACTATTCTTCAGTCCTATTAGTCCCGTTTAGCCATATTTTCTTCCCTTTATTCCATTTGAGCAACCTTTACCTCCTTTTACTCCGTTTCAGACACATTTACCTCCTTTAGTCGTCTTAGCCCCCTCCTTTTAGTTCCATTTAGTCACTTTACGTATTTTTAGTCTTTTCCAAACACTTTTCCTTCCGTTTAGTCCCATTTGGACGCATGGATCGCATTTTAATCCGTTTTAGACCCATTTCCATAATTTCAGTCCCTTTTAGTAATCTTTTCCTCCAATAGTGCTTTTAAGATACCCTGAACTTCCTATAGTCCGCATTAACCTCTCTGATCTTCCTATATTCCGTAATGACCTTCTGTCGTGGTATAGGAAGCACCCCACACCTTGACACCAAACATTTATGTCGTTCATATAGAAAGGACCGAGTGATGGTAGGATGTTCGTACGTATGGGTGGTTTACGTACTACTCCTTGATTAACGTTATATCTCTCTAAGTGTGCTATATATGATTTTATTATTATTATTATCTAGGGTCTGGACTTCTTTAAACTTTAAAGGTTCCCTGTGCCAACGTAGCGATTCGAGGAGAGAATTTTTTTTTGTTAAAACAAACTAAAACTTTAATTAAAACACAAAAAGAAAAATAAACATGAACCACAGAAATATTACGAATTTAAATACACAATAATGACCTCAATAAGTTTTTAAGTAAGGCTTTTTAACTTGACCTACTTGACATTATAGTGGTGGTTAACCCACCACTCACTTCAATATAAAAATATACTAACTGTCTCTTCTGGAGTTTAAATACCTTGGTCCCTCCGGCGATGGGTTTGAGTATGACCTTGAACTCAATGAGCCCAGACAATCAGGAATCCGGTGGGTTCTTTGACGTGTGCCTCGACCAGATGATTGGCGGCGGATGGAATAACTTGACAGTCACAAGGGACTTTGGCGAGTGTGGCAGATGGAGGGCCACACGGTATTCGGGGGGAAGGGGATCTTCTTCAAGTACGAGAACTATCACGGTGCTTTAGGATGCACCAGGATAGGCGGGGTCTCTCTAACGAGAGTAAATTGAACTTAGTTCTTAAACCAAGTTAACTTAGAGTTCGGTGTGACCACTGGGTAACGGGCTCGAGGAGGAGCTTTTTCTTCTTCGTTTCGGAAGTCCCCGAGGGCGAGGACTATCATCACGGTGCTTTAGGATGCACCAGGATAGGTGGGATATCTCTAACGAGAGTAAATTGAACTTGGTTCTTAAACCAAGTTAACTTAGAGTTCGGTGTGACCACCGGGTAACGGGCTCGAGGAGGATATTTTTTTTCGTTTTGGAAGTCCTCAAGGGCGAGGACTATCACGGTACTTTGTGCTACACCAGGATAGTGGGGGAAAGTTTCTTCAAAGGCGAGGAGAGTACTCGGGGGAGGGGGGTCTTCTTCAAGGGCGAGGATAGTGGGGGCGGGGGTTTCTCTGACAAGAATAAGTTGCACTTGAACAAGTTAACTTAAAGTTCGGTTTGATAACCAGGGACTAGCTCGAGGATGAGCTGCTTCTTAGTCCCCTTGGTAGCCCGGCCTCTCTTGCATGGGACTTTGTAGCCTCGTTGACTCACGGATTCTACCCCGTTTTTCCCAAGTCTTTGGTATTTATACCTCGTCACCCCACTGTGGTAGGGGTAGGAGGGGGGGGGGGCTTGTGGACGGGCCGCAAGAAGGTTCTTACTCCAACGGTTTTTCTCAGCAAGTCTTACCTCTGGTCCAGCTGGCCCTTTGAGTTTGAGAGAAACGCGTCTCCAAGTTCGTACTTGAGGTGGAATTGAATACACACTCATAGTGGAGATCTTTCAGTTTAAGCCATTCTGCTTTTCATAGGAACGAGGGGCGAGGGGCGAGGACTGTGGTTACGAGATTGACCCAAGGTGCCTGGCCCGGATGTTTTGCGGTCAACGACCCGTGTCTCAACTGGGAGAGAAGAGAGAGGGTCGGTTGCCCTACACCTTCCTATAGTCCATTTTAGCTACCTTGACCTTCCCCATAGTACATATCATCCACCTCCACCTTCCTCTCGTTCTTATTAGCCACCTTGAACTTCCCCATAGTACATATCATCCAACTCCACCTTCCTCTCGTTCTTATTAGCCACCTTGACCTGTTTAGTGTCCGTATTAGCCACCTTGATCTTCTTCATAGTTCGCACTATCCACATGACCTTCCTAGCGTCCGTATTAGCCACCTTAACCTTACCCATAATTCGTAGTATCCACCTTGACCTTCCCATTGGGCGTTTTAGCCACCTTACCCTTCTTTTAGTCCGTATTAGCTAACTTGACCTTCTCCATAGTTTGTTTTATCCATCATGACTTTCCTATAGGCTTTATTAGACACCTTGACCTTCCCCATAGTTTGTATTATTCAATTTAAACTTCCCATCGGATGTATTCACCAGCTTAACTTTCCTATAGGGCGTATTATCCACCCTGACCTTCCTACACGGCGCATTAGCCACCTTGACCTTCCTATAGGGCGTATTAGCCACCTTGAATTTCCTATAGTTTGCATTTGCCACCTTAACTTTCCTACATGGTGTATTAGCCACCTTGACCTTCCTATAGGGCGTATTAGCCACCTTGAACTCCCTATAGGTTGCATTTGGCACCTTGACCTTCCTCTAGTTTGTATTATTCAATTTGACCTTCCCATCGGAAGTATTAACCACTTTAACCTTCCTATAGGGCATATTATACACCTTGACCTTCCTACAGGGTGTATTAGCTATTTTGACCTTCTTCTAGTTAGTATGACCCACCTCTACCTCCTTTTAGCCCAGCAGAAATCCGATTCCCGAGAATCGCCTGCTAGAGGGGGGCGTGAGGCCCCAGAAGTCGGTGATGCTCGGGCCAGCGTCTTGGTCGGTTCCTAAATTGAAAGCATCCCGGCGCTACGAGAGCCTTTGTGCCACATCCTGGCATTGCATCCACGCCTCTCTCGACACGGGGCGGGGGGTGGAGGACTCCATCATTATTACACTGGTCTGCGTCAAAAATGTACCTTAGGTTTTCTATAGTGTTTCTTAATAAAATTGACCTCCTAAATCCGAATCTGTCATCCGTTTTTCTCTATCACCTCCAGTTTTTGCGCTACAGGGAGTGATAATAATTTTATAGTTTATACATCTCCTATATTACATCAAATTTCAATAGTTTTTGCACTGCTCTATTCACAGTCAATTTTGTATACATTTTAAGTAATTATGCAAATAGGTTTATATTTTGCAGGTTAAAAATTGCTTAGCATTATAATAATAAGAATAATAATAATAATAGTGGTTGAGTTAAAAATGAACAGAAAATGTAAGAATAGCTCCGACAGATTTTGCTATGTTTGCGGCAAAGTGACTTTTTCCGAGCAGCAAAGTACAATCCCTCCTGTAATTAAATCTTTGTATCATGCATATTTTGGAGTAAGGCTGAGAGATCAAGATAAAAGTTTTGCACCACATATCTGCTGCAAGGGATGCTACATAAGTTTAAGACGCTGGAGTCAGGGCGAACAGAAGTCCCTCTCTTTTGGTGTTCTCATGGTGTGGAGAGATGGCAAGGACCACACTACGGACTGCTATTTTTGCATGACAAATCTTAAAGGTGAGCATTGTATCAAGTATTTAAGCTTTCTGTATTATACTGGCTCCTGAAAATGTCATTATTATGCAAAGACTTAGCATAAAATTAAAAACTAACATAGTTCACTTCAGCATGAACATATCCTTTACTAAACATTTATGTACTATCTGCAAATCCAAATCAATTCCTTTATGTAATATGCAATTATATTTTCCACAGGTATAAATAAGAAGAATAAACATAGTGTGGCATATCCGGATGTTCCTTCTGCCATTAAACCCCTGCCCCATGGCCCAGGAATTCCTATACCTTCTCCCCCTGAACATATAGAGGTACATGAAGAGATTAATATGGAAGTTGACCAAGATTATGACACATCTGAGTTTTATCAGGTTTCCACACATGATATGGTCGCAAGACCATTCACTCAAGTTCAGTTAAATGACCTGACCAGGGATCTGGGGGTTTCAAAGGCGAATACACAACTTTTTGGCTCTCGACTTCGTGAAAGTAATCTTCTCGCTTAAGAAACAACATTTAGGGGGGGTACAGAAATAGAGAACAAGAGTTTCGAAGCTATTTTTTACAGCATTCTTCCAGCTCTTTAGTATACTGCGCCAATATTAAAGGACTTGTTGAGGCCCTTGGAATTCCCTACAACCAATTAGAATGGAGACTGTTCATAGATTCCTCCAATAGAAGTTTAAAAGCTGTGTTACTGAATATTGGTAACAAGATAGCTTCCGTTCCTATAGGCCATTCAATCCAACTTACTGAAAGTTATGAAAATATGAAAAAATTGCTGGATGCAATAAATTACTCTAGCTATAAGTGGAGGATATGTGGTGACTTAAAGGTAAGATCATTTTACACTTGGCATTTCTAAGCTTTTTGATATTGACATTTTCATTTTTAATTGTTAATACTTGTATACACCTTTTGGTCAACTTACATTTTACAAGAATGCAAATCTGGAAATCATGAGTCATTTTTGAGTTATATTTTTTGTTGAAGTGTGTCCCTATAGGTTAATGCATCCTATTGGGTTAATGGGGAACTTATCCTAATTGAGAAGGTATACAACACAACTCAATAAACTCAAAATAAGATGTACATATATCCAATTAGTTCCAATACGATGATTTAATGCATCGGCATACAGGATTTTTCAGTACATATTCATATTCTTATCGTTTTAAGAAATATTACTTTGAATTTGTTTTTAGAAATATTACACTGAATTTACATACCGTGCTAAAAATTTTTCAGGTAGTGTCTCCTACGCTTGGGACGCAAACAGGCTACACGAAGCATCCCTGTTTCCTATGTTTATGGGACAGTCGTGCAGATAGTATGCACTATGAGAAGAAGGTTTGGCCTCCACGAGAAGCATTTAGAATTAGATCAAACAATGTGATAGCTGAACCTTTAGTGCCTCCTCAAAAAATACTCCTCCCTCCACTGCATATAAAGCTTGGCATAATGAAAAATTATGCCAAAACCCTTAATAAAGTAGGCCAAGCTTTTAAATTTCTTCTTCAAAAATTTCCACAAATCAGTGACGCTAAGCTCCATGGGGGAATTTTTGATGGACTTCAAATCAGGAACTTGTTCAGCAATTTGATGCATCAATGAAGGACATAGAAAAAGATGCCTGGAAAGCTTTCAAAGCTCTAGTTAACAATTTTCTAGGCAATAAAAGAAGCCTAGAAGAATATGTTGCCCTGGTCAATCAGCTCTTAACAAGTCTCTAACATTTGGGAGCTCAAATGTCTATAAAGATACACTTTTTACAGTCCCATCTGGATTATTTTCCCGACAACTGAGGGGATTACAGTAAAGAACAGGGGCAAAGATTCCACCAGGACATAAAAACAATGGAATCCAGGTACCAGTGTAAATGGAACGAAAACATGCTTGCTGACTACTGTTGGTGTTTGAAGCGTGATGCACCAGATGACAGGCACAAACGAAAATCGTCAAGGGCGTCTGTTCTTCGAAATTATAAGTATTTTCTTTATTATGTTGCATTCTTTTATTTTTTGTTTATTAAAAGAATTATAGTTTACATACGTGTATTCCTGTTTATATGATATAACAGTAATAATGCATTATTAGATAGAAAAAGGTTGTTTTTTTTTAAATTCAGAAAAAATGAGGTAATCTCAATGAAAATGGTGTATGCTGTACTGAGAAAATCTGACCTGATTGAACAAATATACATTCATTTTTGAGCTCAGGAGGTTGGATTCATTAAGAAACCACAAAAAAATCCTGTGGAACATAAATTTTTTTTTCAAACGCAGGCCTGTGTTATTATTCAAAAGTAAGAAACAGATAGCAACGAGGGTAACTTCCACCGATTGAGAAGAGATGGTGGTTAAAAAGCAGTCAAGTTGGTGAAAATGCATGATATAGCCCGAGTAGTGTAAAAGGAGATATTTAAATGGGAGTGTAAATAGATGTGCAGCGGGCGGCAGGTATTTGAGGACAAATTACAATTTGTGGACAAAACAGGGATATTGGTATACATTTTTTAACATAGAAGTTGTTATACATGTTTTATTTTATATTTAAATACGGATGTATTTTTAGCAACGGTATGGTAAAATGTTCTGCCTAATAAAACAGCCTTCAGCAACCTCCATGTCTGCCCCAGGAACGAGTGGATGCCCAGATCAGGTGGTTCTCATTCACGTCTTCGAGGGCCGCCTTCACGAACCCTTGGTTTTGTGGGGACGATGGTTGGTCTTTCCTTCAATGACGCTCCGGATGAAGTAGTGCACTGGTTCAAATTTGTTTAGACTGAAAGGAGAGATAATAGAGCAAGGACATTTATGGCTTGGTAAATTACAGAATTGCAAACTAGCAAAGACCATAAAAACTACTCGATGGTAGTTCTAAAAAGAGAGGGAAAGGAGGAAAATCATAGGGTTAAGAGAGGTAAAGGAGGAAAGAATATGGGTAAAGAATTTGTTTTCACACATCTTATTTCTGCAAGGTCATATTTAAAGTTATATTTATCGATTCTATTCTTAAACATATTTCCCGTCGTTCCTTTAATGCCACAAGACATTGCAAGTTTGTGTTATTTTATAAGAAAATAAATTTGGGGCCATCGCAGAGTTAAATCTTTTGCTGACAAGCTTGGAAACGCTATTCCTAGTTACCCTTAGAGTATCTAACTCAAATATTGTCATAATTTATATTAGTAAAACCGATTAGTATTTTGCATACTTCTTTAAGTTGACCGAAGAGATGTCGATCTTGCAGTGAAAGTAAATTGACGTACCTCAACTTTTCTTTGTACGATCTATTTCTAAGTTCAGGAATTAATTTCATTGCTTGACGCTGGACAAGTTCCAATATTAGAATCATCTTTTCTATAGAATCACCTTCTCAATATGAGCTCTTATAAGCGCTCTATATAAGAGAAAAATAATATATTTCGATATAAATACAAAATGTTTAGCAATGTATTCTAGAACCCTATTGAGATTATTAGGACTTGTGTGCATTAACTTACGCTGGTCAACTTTGAAATGCATCTACCATCCTTACGACCATTTTACTCCACTATTAAATTCTTTTTGCAAGTTTTCACTGCAACTATGATATTTTGCCTTGGCGCCAAGTTTCGTGGTATCAGCAAATTTTGAAATTTTACACAATAAATTCGTGTCAAGTGCGTTTATATATATATATATATATATATATATATATATATATATATATATATATATATATATATATATATAAACGGGTGCGGCAACAGATCCTTGAGGATCACCGTCAGTGAGTGATTTCTACGATGAACTTTTTCTATTGACAACAAATCTCTCCCATGTTTTTTTTAGCTAATCTTTAATCTATTTTAATGCCCAGCTCCATTTTCTCAAATGCCATTTAGAAATAGAAAGATACCACATCTACAGCTTTATATTGATCAAAGGTTGTGATCATTTTGTGAACATCAATTAGCAAATTAGTTACACATGAGCGTCCGTGTCAAGAGCTATGTTTCGTGCGATTTATTAAGTTATTTACCTCCAGATGCTTCACGATCCTATCTATAACAATGGACTTCAAAAGTTTACCAACGACCGAAGTAAGAGAGATGAGGCGATAATTTCAAGGATCAGTTTTTATGCATTTTTTATAACAAGAATTTTTCATAAAAGTTTTCAATTTTATCAAAATACGCACTCAATTTTTGGACACCAGGTATTTCGTGTTACATTTGCCTCTTTGAAGATCTTAGGAACTATGACCTCGCTAAGAGTTTTAAAAATTGTATAACGAAATTTAACAGTCCGCTTTCTAATTATTTATGGTGAATCGGATATATTTTATTGTGACCCGGGGTTTGGAAATTTTATTTTTCTTAATATAAAAATTAATTTAATTTTCGGTTGTCAATATTTATTAGAGTAGTCTTCGCCAAAATTAATTACATCTTTTATCGTAAGTAAGTTATTTATATCTTTGACAGTAAAAACATTTACAAAATGTTCATTTAATGTCTTCACCACGTGGATTAGATCGTCACTAAAGGAACCCTCGTCAACCTGAGCGGGACAGACACACTTTTTGATTGGTTTACAAATATTTACAAATTTATAAAAACGCTTTGGCTTGATTTTATCAAAGAAACTAGTTCTTTTCCATAATTACTTTTGTCTTTTTTTATTTTGCATTTGACAAGGCAATGATGATAAAGTTTTCGGTTTCGATTCTCAACACTATTGCTGGTTTTCGGAATTTTGTACAATCGGTTACGTTCCCTTAGAAACTTCTCAACTTCAGTATTTATCTTTGGTACCTATTTTGATCTATCAGTACCTTTAACTTTATAGTGCACTATTTCGACATTTCTATTGAAAAACGAACACTGGAAATAATTATAATTAGCTGGGCGTTTTCAACGTTTACAATTCTTCCAATTTAAATGTTTTATATTTAAAGTTCGGGATGAGATGAGAGCACTCATGGACATTTGTAAGAATGTTTAGATTGAATCGAATTATATTATGATCGCTGTTCCCAAATGTTTAGCGAAAGAAGTGGAAAATCCGGACAAATAAGGAGAAATTTAAAATTCTCCCGCTGAGCCGCACGTTAACGTGGCCTATTATAATAGATGGGAGGAGTATACGGCTACTCCGCCGAAGGCACCATCCTGGGCCTAAAAATCTCCGACCACGGATACTCGAGTCAATACAAGGAAAGGCAGAATAGGGCTAGGAGAGAAATCCCCAAGCTGTATAGGTTCCGTAATCTTAGCTCGGTGAACATCAGGAAATTATACCTGATGTTCATCCGGGCTAAGCTCATCTACCCTCCAGTAGTGACTCAAGCGGCCAGCAAGACCAGTATGAGGAGGCTCCAGCGAGTGCAGAACTCTGCATCCCTCTGCATCAATAAAACCAGACGAAGAGAGCATCTTCGGCAGAGGGAACTGCACCGCAGACAACGTTTGAAGCCCATTAATGTCGTTGCGCAGAAACTGGCCAAAAAGGTCTGGTCTACAATGGCCAATGATATCATCCCAAAACTAAGAAGAACTGGCGCCAGTATTAACATCCATGCCAGATTACGCGGGAAGGTCGCTCGAAACCGACGTTTCCCAAGTACTAGACACTGCTCTGAGGAGAATATAGCACCAAGATACACATAAAACATAAAAATCACTGAGCACAAAACACACAACTACGAGACAGATAGCAAATCTACAAGTAAACACGAAAAAACAAACACAACAGAACAAAAACGCGAAGTGACGAACTAACTTTGAGCACCAATAAAGGCTCGAATGCTCAACATCGCGCCAATACTAGAACTTAAAACAAAAAGACAAATAGAGAGAAGAACACAAAAGAAGAACGAACACAAAGTCAAACAACAGACAACAACAACAAAACCAAAAGGAAAATTAAATAACTAAAGAATAAAAACGCCTGCGATGCCCCTCAAACAAGGGCAACCCTACCTCACTTTCACCATCTATCATCTACCAGTATCTAAATTCTTCAACTATTGAGTACACCAGAATGTTTAGCGATCGTGTACACTTTCAACTAACTTCTCTTTATTTGTCAAAACTAAATTTAGGATATTCCGTTCGCGTGTCGGTTCGTCTACTTTTTGATGCAGGAATTTATTTATCATCTAGAAATTCCAGTTGTCGATTTCCCGCAGTGTCCGCAGTTTCATGTAGAAAATTTACGTTTGGAAAATTTAAGTCACCACTTATAACTGTTACTTTTTGTCTAACTAAGGCTGAAGGCGTTTTAAAAAGTATAATATCCTATTCTTCTCTTTGTTATGGTGACTCATATAGCAGGACGAGTTTTATTTTATTATTATTTATCATAAACTCGATAGCTAAAATTTCAGACATAATATCTACATCAATGTCTTTCATTATCGCTACAAGTTCTTTTTGTATGTATAAAATTACACCTCTACTGCTTCCTCTAGGCTAGAGGAAGAGGTGGAGGCGTTATTTTCCCAACGTATATTTTGGAAATAAAAGGGTAGAGAAGGAAGAGTATATTAGTATTAAAATGAACCTCACCATGTATATAGACCACCAAAACAAATATATAAATAGGATATACCTTTTGAAATGCTTTTGGCCTTAATTAGACAAAAAGAAAGGGTTATAAGGGGTGACTTAAATTTTGTCAAAGTAGATTGCAGAGTATAGACCTATCCTTATTAAAAGTTTATAGGGAGGTACGTTAAATTCTTCAATAATGTCCCTTTGACATTTTCTATCCATGTCTCCGTAAATGGGATAATATCAAAATCTTCTATCGCAACTAAGCCCAGCAATTCAACGATCTTGTTTCCCAAACTGCGCAATTTCGTGTTAAAACATGCTAAAATCGTGTTAGATTTGTAGTCCTTCGAAAAATCTATCGAAAGATATTTAAAAACCTTCCCAGTCTCTCAGAGCCTACCGCGCTCAGGCGTATCCCGTCTCTCCTTAATCGCTCACTACCTTCGTAAAACTCCTCCCATAGACTAATGAATTGCACCCTTTCTTCCTGGCAGAGAACGTTAAGAGAGTTGTTAATGCATGTTCTTCCATAGAAAACATTTGCCACACCTTTCTCAGAACAATAATCGTTATATCTTCTTGTGCTACTTTCCTTCAGCTTTCTCACCAGTTGAGCTCTCAACATACCTGGTTCTGAAAAGTAAAGAAAAGGAGAGAAAAGGCCATGGCCATGTATGGAGCTTGAAATTAGGGTTCTCAAATATCTGACCCACCCTGTAAATTAGTTATAGGAGAGTTGTCTTTTTTCCCATATGCTCCGAGTAGTCTCCTCTTTAGGCTAGTTGCTTTATGTACTTTTTACCCTATTTTTGCTTCCCATATCTTCGCTCCTATCACTACAACCTCTTGCCGAATAAACAAATAAATACATGAACGAATGAATATATAAATAAATAAATTGAATCAGAGCTTGAAAATCAATATAGCACGAATAAAATTCCACAAGGGTGGGGGGGAGGGGCTTGATCAAGAATCTTTTACCCGATCATCATTCAAATTTAATCGAATGATTGTTAAGGGCAAGATCAACTTCTCCACAATTTAAAGAACTTTCCATAAACATAATTTTTCACAATCTTTGTGACAAACAAAAAGACAAAAAGTGCCTCGATGATACCAAGACATTCAGAAATGTAAGGAAAATATTATAGTACAAACACTGCCCATTTATGCGCCCAAAATTATACCCACCTTTTGGTTTCTCCTTTATATAAAAAAGTCCCAAATTTGGCAAAGGGATGGGGGGGTATCATATATTAAAAGTAAAATTATAACTTATGATTAGGGTATGACATCATGATATATTTTATCTAGATTTTTGAAAAAGTACAGTACCAGTATCCATGGAAACGCGCCTTTTCTTTTTGATTAAGCAACCTAAATTCAACCTTACTTTTTAAAGTTTCTAACCGAACTTTAAAAAAAAGAAGTGTAATATAATGAGAGGTTTATTCACGTATGAGCGACTCACCCGTGATAACGGTATCGCAAGGTCAGCTCAAACAGGTATTTAGAATAATGAAATGGCTCGACAAAGTGGAGCCCCAAGGAATGTTCCAGCTTAGAGAAGGCCATACCCGAAACCATGGCGACAAACTTGAAATGAAGCGATTCGTACAAGATCTGCCTCAATTGAAATGCTCTCTCCGCAGAAGGTCTCAATGGCAGTTAAAGGAACATCCAGACAAGGTCATACAAAGGCCTTAGGTCTGTTGAAGTCACACTATGTCTATTCATAATCGGTCAACAGTACTCCCATGAAATGGGCCGAAAGGGCTTCTGGAGGAGTGTATATTCCGTGTTACTGCTTGTAACCTTGTAAAGAACGCGTTTCCTTGTAACTTTGTAAAGAGTGTGTTTCCTTTTAAATCCTTTAAAAAGCGTGTTTCCTTGTAACTCCTTGTAAAGAGTGTGTTTACTTATAACAGGCAAACACGTGCTGATTGAATCGATTCCCTTCTGAAGAAGGAGGAGAGATGGGGAAGGTAGTGTAAGGTTTCAACGTGGTTGGGCCTCAGTTTGAAACCCCAAACGATGGTTTCAGGCTTAATTCTCTCACTATTAATTCACGATATTACGTTTAAATCAGGTACACGGGAATTCTCGCCGTATTTTTAAACATTATAATCAGTATTTATAAATGTATTAAAGCAAACCGCTGGCGACATTTGGCAATTATTTCCTGTAGCACGAAATCAACAGGGTTCATTTTTTAGCAGACATCAGCATTAAGAGAGTTCGTAAACGAACAACAAATAAAGGCATGATGACCACTCATTTGCGAGAGGGTCCCCTGTATGAGTTTAAATTCGGATGGAAGGGGGGACAAGCGGTCCTCAGGATACACGACTATTTGAAGATAAACCTGCAGGATCAGCGAAAAGCAGGAATGAAAAGGAATTGAAGTTTCGTACTGTATTAAATCCAGTCCAAATATATCGAATATTACTGGTTAACACAAAGGACGAAACTATCTACCTGCCCCTACGCCCCATCAGCAAAAGAACTTCATCAAAATTCCTTCACATGGGCACTCAAAACTGTGTGTACGTTTTCGGACACCTGGTAGATGGAATTTGTGACTCCACCCCACTGTATAGCCACTGGCGCGAAACTACTCTCTCATTTGGATATTTCCTTATGTTGCATTATGATTCCATTATGTTGCATTATGATGCATTATGATTCATTGTTCCCAATAGTTTTCTCACAGAAGCTTTTTAACATTCTTTGTTTACAGCGATGAAATCTAGTTTGCCATTGTGCTGACTCTACAAAATATTATGCCCAGCTTTGCTTCCTGTTTGTGTTTTTTTGTAACACTGTCCAGAAAATGACGTCACAATAAAGTTTTACATCATATATGTATACTAGCATTTGTACCTGGCGTTGCTCGGGATATTCGGAGAGTTGCGCACTCTCCCTATAATATAATATTTAGACTTAGAATGTGTAAACGTTTCACATCGTGCGCCCGGCAGTTTACGCGCACGCGTGAATGACCGTTAGTTATGAGCTAACAACGTCATGGCCACAGGAACAGATCAAGGCTCTTATACATGCAAATAATAGGTTGTTAAGAAATGTTTTTGTTTTTTAAGGAAAACCAAATCAGTTTTGGCCTAGAAAAAAATGAATAAGCAAATTATTTCCCATTATTGACAATATTCTCCGATCGTTTAACACAGCAGGGGGGATTCCCTCTCATGAAGAATTTATTCGGTTTTGATGAAATGTTTTGATATCCTTTGTCCCCTTCATATCATTGTAAACCTTGTCCTTTAAAAGAATGTCGTAATGAATTAAATAAATATTAACCTGATGGTGGAAGAACCAGTGAATATGGAGTATGAGAAAGAACTTTCTAACCTAACTCATAAGTTACTTCTTGGGTGAAACGTGCCAAGTGTGGCCGTGCATTGTCATGTAAGAGGAAGACATTCGATCGACTGGTGAAGGAAATATTTGTCGAAGATCTTTGTGTAAATGTTGCACTTGTTGAACATATATGCACGTGCGTAGTAACAGTTTGCTCATTATTGAGGAACACATAATGAATAACGTCTTTCATATCTGACCAAATGCAATTATATATATATATATATATATATATATATATATATATATATATATATATATATATATATATATATATATATATTTATATGGGAAATATCACGAAACTTAGCACGTGATAACTATAAATATGAATATGTACCACGGAAGGAAACTGAATAAAAAGCGGATTGAAGTTAGTACTTTCGTCTATTCGACATTTTCAAACTGAGAAGACGGAAAATGTAACAGATTAAAAGCATTGAAGATAGCCTACCTGTTTCTTGTAATTCTTAATGTGAATCTTTACCTTTCCCCTTCCGTCTTCCTCATTGGTGATTTCTTGTTTTTGAGGCGGTCTTTCATACTTTTCTTTCGTATATATACCTCTAATATAATATTATTTCTTGTAGTTATCCTTGATAAGGAACTTAATAAATTTCGAAAGTACTTGGAAACACCTTTTCATTTTTTTCCTGCGGGACATTGCATTCATTTGCTACCCTCACGTGATACTTTGTGAGTTTTTCATATATATATATATATATATATATATATATATATATATATATATATATATATATATGATGAAAATTAATGCAATATCGCAAGAAAAGATGAGGAATTAAACCACATTCTCCGAAGACAATTTAATTCAGAACAGTTTCGGTGTATCTCACACCGTGTGAGATACACCGAAACTGTTCTGAATTAAATTGTCTTCGGAGAATGTGGTTTAATTCCTCATATATATATATATATATATATATATATATATATAAATAAAAAAACTAAATGGTAAGTTATGGTATATGATAGAGAAACCACTATCATAAAGGATTATCCATGCTAAGACCATACTTTTGACGGAAAAAAAACCATATCGCTGATAAATACATTGTCAGTAACACAAAGTTTAACAAGATTTATAATTTTATTTTTGCCTAGAGGGAGGTTTAATTTTTGATTATCTAATACCTTAGATAGAACATTAAAAGCTTCGTTGACTGGGACATTTAGCGAACAGGTTGTATACATCAAAGCTTATTAAGCGGCTTCCTTTTATGTTGATTTTCCTAAATTTTTCAATGAAATCAGAGGAATGGAGTATGTGTGAAGGAGAGGTCAATCCAACAGCGTCAGCAAGAAGGAAGGATACACGATATAATAGGTATTTTTTTGAGAGCACTTAGGTTATGTGACCCTTGCTTTCTAGAACACGAGATTACATATATAACCTGCAGTTTCATTGAATTAAATTATCCCCTCCACGTGATCAATAAAAGTTTGTCTAAAGCAAAATCTACTCATTACCGGCCCACTGATAAAAACAAATTTAGTAATACGAAATGTCTATCCCTTCCCTTTTCTCCCCTCCTTAAAGGAGTGAACAAAGTTATTTCTCCAGGCCTAACCACATTTAAATATCCCTTTTCTATCCTTAAATCTTTCCCTTCGACCAAGCCCGTAGATCAACCAAATGAAGCAGGTATATATATTTAATCCCGTGTGGCTCTACAAACTCTCCTTCATTTTACATAGGAGAGACCGGAAGAACCTTAACAAAACGAATTTATGAACATAAAGGTGATGTCAGACGAGGCAGTACCACATCCAGTATTTTTAATCATATTAGCAATTTCAACCATCAAATTGACTATTCAAAGGCACAAATCATATATAATTGTAAAGATTTCCGTAAAGGAAAAATAGTAGAATAGTAGGAGAAATTCCAAATTTTAATTTGTCAGGTTGGCAATTGAAATGCCGCCCCCATTCTCGTAACCTCATCGTGAACAGCTTAGACTTACACCCCCTGATTAATGAATGACCTTTTTCCCCCGTTTTGTGTTTCTTTGTGTTTTTTTTCTGATCTGTACGCTATTTATAGACTTTTGTAACAATTGCATTATCAGTATACGACTGAAGAGGGTATGATAAACTACATACTGAAACTAGTCTCGAAAACTTTTAGCTCCTATACAGTGGTTTCACTATCATTTATATATATATATATATATATATATATATATATATATATATATATATATATATATATATATATATATATATACCGGGTGTGTCCCCAAAATGTATACACACTTTAAATAATTGTAAAGTAGGTGTTTATTAAACTACATTTCATTTTAAAAATTTAATGAATCTACAAACATTATTTTATTGTTTTGTCAACGCCTGTTCTCAAATTGACGTCCGTTCTGGTCCAGACGCTGCTGACAACGCGAAGCAATGGAATCGCAAACATCACAAAACAATTCGTTTGGTGTTTGCGTCCATCCACGTTAAATGGCTGCTTTCATTTCAGTGACAGTTTCAGGTTTCATAGCGTAGACTTTGTCTTTTAGGTATCCTCATAAAAAAGTCTAGTAGTGTGTCTACCTGCTTTGGCAAGTTTTCGTCAATGAAGGATCTGACATCGTGATGGTAGTGTGGGGGTGCCCCATCTTGCTGAAAATAAAACTCCTCATCTTCAAAGTTATTCCTAATACTTGGCATGGCAGACTGTTGCAGCAAGTTCAAGTAAACTGGACCAGTCACAGTATCATCAAAAACGAATTGTCCAATTAATCCTCTTGATGATAAGCCACACCACACTGTAACTCCTGGTAAATTAACATGGTGTTCCACCATAACATGCGGATTCTCAGATCCCCAATAGGTGCGTGCAATTGTGGCAGTTAATTGGACCATTTAATTTGAATGTGGCCTCATCACTCCACACAATCTTTGTTTGAAAGTGTGCATTTTCGACACATCGTTCCAAGTACCACTCGCAATACTGCACTCTTCGGTCTGGATCGTCGCCATTACGAGCATGGACTAATCTTGGAACGTAACTTTTCCATTGACAACGCTTCATAATGCGATGGACAGACGATTTTGAAATGCCTACCTCACGACTGGCTTGCCGCACAGATTTTATTGGACTTTGGTGATACGTTTCCAACACTCTTTCTTACTTTGTAGGGGATGACGATGTTCGTGGTCTTCCGGAACGCTTTTCGTGGACGTTCTGAACAGTTCCATCGACTTCAAACTCATCTCTAATTCGACTGATGATAAGGCACGTTGGTGGTATTTTTGAAACTCCCTCCTAAATTGCCTTTGTACTTCCACTGCGTTTTGAGACTTCCAGTAACATTTTAGAATGAACTTCCTTTCTTCAAAGTTTAGTCTGACTGCCATCATTAATTCTGAAAAGAAAAAAAATCATTTAAATAAACACTTACTTTACAATTATTTAAACTGTGTATACATTTTTATTTTATGGAAAAAACAATAAAATAATGTTTGTAGATTCCATTAAATTTTGAAAATGAATTATTTAAAGTATGTATACATTTTTGGGGGACACCCGGTATATATATATATATATATATATATATATATATATATATATATATATATATATATATATATATATATATATATATATATATATATATATACATGGGAAATATCACGAAAGTTAGCGCGTGATAAAATATGAATATGTGGTACATATTCATATATATATATAACTTGACTTGAATTAAGGGCGCAGGTTATAACGACCCCTTGCTCTGCCTCTGCCTGCTCCCTCCACCCCCGCAGTCCACTCTTCCCCGAGCCAGCTGTTCACACTCGTTCAAAGGCAGCCCAACATCTACATGAATCTGGTCACATCATCTCTTGGGTGGATAACCTCTCGGTCTTCTACCTTGAAAGCTGCCTTTTTTAGGCTTGTCGTACATAGGTTCCTCACGGTCTTCTCATAAAATGTCCAAACCACTTGATTCTCTTTCTTCTGATTACATCCGTAATGGTCTCATCCATATTCAACTTTTCTCTTACACTAACATTTGCCCTTCTATGTCTCCAGGTGCTGCCGATGATACTCTTGAGGTACCTCAGTTCAAAGGCATTCACTTTCCTCTCATCTTCATCTTCAGCGAGCAGATTTCAGGTTTCCAAAGCATAGATAGCAATAAGAACTATTGAACATTTATATAATCTTATCTTTAACTTCTGTGGTATATTTCTACTGGACCACATAGTGTTTTTTAGCTTCCCAAATGCCACAGCATCCATGGATATTCTCATTCTTACATCATCTGAAGATAACACTTTCCCAAAAAGAAAATTGCTCTACCTTCTCCACCACATTACCGTCTATCCGGGTATTTCCATCAGCTGGGGACAATACCTTACACTTGTTACTGTTGATCTTGAGCCCCCCATTTCTAGTTGTTCCGTTGACATGTGTAATTTGCCAAATGTGGTTGCCAACAAGGTGGTATCATCAGCACACCTCACATCTAGAGACATTTTTTCTTTAAAATTCATTCACATTATGATTCAGCTTATTAAGTTCATCCTTTACAAACTCAAGGAAGATGTTGAAAAGTGTAGGCGAGAGGATACACTCCGGCCTCACCCCCAACTTCGACGCAGAACCACTCTGTGAGTGGGCCGCCCACCATCACTGCACACACTGTATTGTCATACAAACTTTTAACTTTATGCACTCTCTTCCTGCTGACACCAACAGCATCCAAGAATTTCCAAAGAGCCTCTTTCCAAACTATATCAAATTGCTTCTTTAAAATCTATGAAATTAAAATGCACTTGCACCTGGTGTTCCCTGGCTTTCTCCAAAACCTGTCTGGCAATAAATATTGCATCAATGGTACCTCCTGTGGGCCGAGAACCATATTGACTTTCTCCTAGGAATTCTTCTATCTGGGCATTTCTCTTCTTTAGAATGATCTGGCAGAAAACTTTACACGGGACAGAATTCAATGAAATGGCTCTGTATTTCTTGAGGTTTAACCTGTCTCCTTTTTTGAACACAGGATTGTTAAGCATCCTTTCACCAGTCCTTAGGAGTATTTCCCTTCTCCCATATCTTGTGAAAAATATGGTGAACAGTCTCCACCATCCGCACTCCACCAATTTTCAGAACTTCTGCAGTTATTTGGTCAAATACTGGAGCTTTCTTGTTTTTCATATCTTTAATTGCCTCTCGTTTTTCTTCCACACTCGGTGGAGCAACCTCAACATCCTCTCCCTGTTGTACTACATCTAAAGCATTCTCTTCACTAGTATAAAAAAAATTACGACTTAGGTGCTGGGAGAAATTATCTTTTCAACGTCTCAGAACATCCTTCTTGTTGCATAGTTCCTTTCCATATACACCCTTGATGCTTACCAGAGATTGGTATGTTTTTCCGTCCAGATGCCTTACAGCTTTTGAACAGATTATGGCTGTTATTTTCTCTGAATTCCCTCTTCAATTGCTCAATCTTCTCATGTAGGATTCTCTCTTTTTCAATTTCACACCCTGCTTAACTTCTTTACTAAGCCTTCTATATTTTTCTCTTGCTGCCTCATTTTCCAGTCTCGCTAAAGATTCTAGTCTTGCAGCTCTTCTCTTTGCACATTTTGCTTCCAGTTCTCTTGAGAGTCCTTCCACCTGCTTTCTCCTTTGAAAGCCAACCATCTCTTCTGTTACCTTGTTTGATGACTCTACAAATCGACGATAGATGCTTTCCACACTGACCTCTGGATCAGATGTTCAAATGATCCACTAATTCTTTGTTCAAATACAGCTGCTATCTCTCTATCTTACAGGCTGTTCACATTATATCGTCTAGGTGATTTACCAGTTTTCCTTTCCTTTCTCAGACGAACATTAACATCAGCCATCAATAGTGAGTGGTCAGGTCCAACTTCTGCCGAGTTTTAGACTACAATTATTAATATTTTTAATGAAATCCTTTCTGACAAATATGAAGTTTATCTGGTTTCTTATTTGGCCATCAGGAGACACCCATGTTACCCTCCTACAAGGTTTATGCTTAAAGAAGGTATTATTAATGACTAAACTATTTATGGCACAAAACTGCAGCAGCATACCTCCTCGTTCATTTCTTTGTCCGAGGCCATACTTTCCCAGCTCTCCAACTTTTGCATTGAAGTCTCCTAGAATCAAAATTTAATTATGCCGGGGTATTGAGGTCACATGCCCCTGTATTCCATCCAAAAATGTTTCATATTCCTCATCCTGATAACTTATGTCTGGTCCATATACTTATAGCACCGACAATGGTCCACTCTCCTGCTTGAATGTAGCTGCCACTAACTTCTCTGATATTTGCTCGTATTCGGTCATCACTTCTGCCATCCTCCTGATGGCAATAAGCGCCACACCCTGACGTCTTATTTCATCTGATCTACTTGAAGCTACGACAGAAAAGCCTACAACTTCAAAAATATTCTCCATGTCGGATTTCCGATGCATCTCTGCCACGCCCAACAGTTCTACTCCAAACCGTCTCATCTCGCCCACCAACATCTTTAGTTTGCTTTCCTCATTCAATGTTCTAACGTTCCATGTTGCTACCGGGAGATTCTTCGCATCCTCTCTCTTTAGAGTGCCTGGGACTGAGAGTCATTGGTTATTTCTAGCAGACATGAAACAGAATTTGAGCGGGGTATAATTGAGCACTTACCAAAGACTTCCCAAGCGCAGTGCTCTACTAACTCGAGCGTGTTCCCCCTCTCTATGAAAAGAGGCGGAGTAGAGGAGACAGCCTAGGTATAAGTCTGTTTATACTTGCCCATCCCCTCTGGCGAAATCCATCATCATTAACAAAGTTGATAATTTCAATTTATCTGAAGGACAATACAAATTTAACAAATATATAACGAATAGAATCACTAATTGTATCTATAAGCCTCTAGATGCAATGAGTCTTGGGGATTAGCAACTCTCCAAATTGTTTCTGGCCCCATTTCATTTTGTTTAGCTTGTCATTCACGCCAGATTTACTTGAGTATATATTTTTTTCCAGATTGTTTCCTGCTGTTTCATTTTGTTTAGGATGCGTCTTACCTTATATATACTGTGCTCCTTGTCTATCACACGACACACAAAAATCTTCATATTTACACTCTACGAGAAGTTATAGCCGGCAAAGGAGGAAAATTAGAGGGAGACTTTCCAAGCTTACGAAAGCCTTACCGTAGACGGCAATTTACAGGCAGCCAGCTATCCACGGGACCTACGAGATCTTCGAGCCAATTTCCCCCTGCCTCCATCCCCCTGAATAAAAATTCCTTTATTTCCCTGGCACGTCATAGTGATATGACGTGCCGTGATCTGGCTCTGTGAATGTGACTCTAGACATAAAGCTCCGTTGAAACTATGCCGTTCCACTTAAAAAAGGCATAATTTCAAACTTTGGGGAAACGAGGTCTGAGGCTTAGCCCGCTGCGGAACCCAAAGGAAGGAGGAACTTTGATTGGGAATCAGTTACCAACGCGGGGAGGTATAACACCCTACCTTACAGTACCGTCCAAAATCACAGAGGGAGACTGTACCCTCTCTGTGAGATGTCGGATGTAACTGTTAAATACCCCAAAACCAATAGAGGGGGTGGCACCCCGACTGGAGTCAGTTGATTCTGGCTTCAGTCATCATTAAATCCGCCATGTTTTCACACCCTCTGAGGAGCCCAACCAGGTCCATACTCACTCATCATTTATCACTACATCCGAGTCATTTTCACAGGGTCGTTACTGGCGAGGCGGGGGGAACCCACAAAAAGAGAGAAAAAGAAAAGGTAAAGCAATATGGCAATTAGCAAGCCACACCTCTCACTATTACACACAAAAGACAAAAGCCCACCACGAACGACCAATATACACTACTAAACTTAGCCGCTACTCATGACACCCCCCATCACAAACATTATAAAAACACATACAGGCCACAAGCTCGTCTTCCGCTCACAGGAGGACGCACTAACATTTAACCAAAACGCAGCTGACACACTCGCCACTCTAGACCTTCAAACAAAACTAACTGACGGAGTACTAAAAAGACACCAGATACGTATTACAAAGACCAACCCCCTATGGCTGGTCTTCTCCAATGATGACCTCCGCACACACGTCAGACAGAAGTATGGAGAGGAGGTCATCACAGACCTGTACTTTAATCGTACTAAACATTGGGCAGTGATCACACTGTCCGACGAAAACAACAAAACACTGCTGCTAGACCAGGGTATCAAGGTCTGCGGCACACTAACATACCCACATAACATAGAGTCACAACATAACATAAGACCAACACAATGCCACCGGTGTTACGAAACCGGACACGTAACACGTACATGTAAAGTAGACCTAATCTGCTTAAAGTGCAGTGTAGTGGGGTACAACTAAACCACCTGCACAGCCACCACACCCCTCTGCTCCAACTGTGGCGGCGACCATGTCGCCGTCAACCCAAAATGCCATTACTTAAGTAAGGCCCGCCATGACGCCGTAACGTCTATACGGCGTCCACAACCTATCCACACAACCACACACTCCGCACTCCCCCCCCCTCCCATCAGAAGAACATTCGCCTCAGCTGCCAGCGCAACGGTGTCCGCACCTCCCCCTGTTCCACCCCAGACAAACTCAAATCCAGCAGCACCCCCAACTCACCCACATATCCCGTCATCCGCCCCCACCCTAGCACCTTACACTCAGAGACCCCCACTACTACCAACATCCCCCCACACTCCACACCACCACCCCACCCCTATTCCACATCACACAGCTAACGAGACCACAAACCCAAAGCTGCACCTGGCCGCCTTGCTCTCAATGTGGCAAAAGACATACGCAAACATACTCAACACACTGTTCGCCTCGCACGGTCTAGAGCAGATCACCTTCCCCGAGAAGGTGTTCGCTCTAATCGACGAGCACACAAATAGAAGACCCGCAGTCCTTCCCATTCCGGTGGGCACACACACCTCTCCACCTGGATCCACCGGCTCTCGCCCTTCTGTCCCTGCACCTCTCGCCACTGCACCTCTCGCCACTGCACCTTCTCTCTCTTTTCTAAAAGAAAGTAGAGGGAGAGGTGACGCCTCCTTGTCGCAGGAAGAGAGCTTGTGTGTACCTTTGACTTTTCGAGCTATGTCGGTGGTGGTACCTCTTCTGGGTACCCATGCTCCGAGATCTTGGCCGTCGTGAAGGGAACTAGTAGGAGTTTAGTACGGGGTGCGCTCCATTGTTCACCTGGTGAGAAATCGATGGCCCCTTCGGGGACCGTCAGTGCTGCTTGGTTGGGAGCCACGGCACGCCGAGGTTTGACGACTCGGTCGGACGAACAGCAGAACAAGGAGCGTGCCTTCTGAAAGATCCGAAAACTCTCCGATCGATAGGCGGGAGCGACTCACGCGGGGCGAACTCACCACCCCCTTTCTTTTTTATTGAGTGGTCACAAAGTATTCAGAGATATAAAGTGTTCAGCATGACTGGAAATAAAGGACCTAGTGCGTTAAAGTATACCTGCTTGACATGCCAAAAGAACAAGTGGTGCGTAGATTTTCCGGAGGGGTGTTTCTCAAAATGCCACCCTGGAAGTATCTGCACGGACTGCGTCCTAAGGGCAGAACTTCAGGAGCTTAAGGAACTTTTTAAATCTTCTGAGGAAAAAACACGACGGCTATAAGAAAAGGGGAAAATCCTCGAATCTGAGCATGTGACTCAAATCCGTCATCTCAAAGCCATCATTGTAGAGATTAAAGCCACCAATGGACAGCAACAGCAACAAGAAACTCCCAACGACGCGGATGGCTCCTCTGTTGGGCCCTCATGCACCGCGTTCGCGATAGAGATAGGCCAACCATCCGACGTCCCAGAGCCAGCAGCTGCTGGGGTTACTCAGGGCGTCAAAAAGAAGAAAAGGAAGAGTAAGAAAGGAAAATCAGTAGATAAAACAGAAGAGAAAGTAGAAACGGAAGAAAAAACGAAGAAGAAAAAAACAAAAAAGTGGGGAAGAAAGAGGAATCAAAAAAGCCCATACTGAAAGGGAAGCCTCTGTCCTCGGAACCTAAATGCGCGAGGGTCATCGTGATCGGTGACTCCCAAGCGCATGATCTAGAACCCTTGCTAGCAGCCCGCCTTCGCACCAGTGTGAAGGTAAGCTGCCTTCCAGGGAAGGGCAACGGAGAAATAAGGGTGGAGGCTGAGAAATCTCAGATCTCCGAGAACTCAGTAGTTGCCCTCATGGCAAGTGGCAACGATCTCTACATACGAGGAGGCAAAGTAGGCGCCAGCGGAAAGATCCTGAGCACGGTTATGGTAGGAGTTGACAACTGTGGGCTAAAAACCCGCAGACGTGTTGTGGTCGGGATACTCCCAAGACTATGTCCATCCCGCAATGCTTACGCGAGGAACGTCTCAATAAACCAACGCCTGGGAGATCTTTGTACGGCGGAAGGAGTCTTTTTTGTAGACCCCTACCGCACTTTTTACGGGAGAAATGACCTGTACAAAAAGGACATGGTGCATCTTTCCTTTAAAGGGAAAGTTGCACTCGCGAACATGATCCAGGATGTTGTGGAGTGGACCCAAAGAAGTGTCAGACCCCGAGTAAAGGAGGACGTACGCCAGTACACCCGGGCTACTCCAGGAGCGACCTTTTCTGAAGTCACAAAGAGGGGAGTAACCCCGCCACAGAGAAAGAAAGCGGGGAACGGAAGAGCGTAGGGAGTCCTACAGTCGGGGACCCCCTCAAAGTTCTTCTGTGTAATGCGAGGTCTATCAGAAACAAGTTTCTAGAACCTCGTGGCCTCGTAGCAACAGAAGAACCGGAGATAGTGGCCATAACGGAGTCGTGGATAAAAACCTCAAGCCGAGATTTTGAAGGTAAATTCACGATTCCCGGTTACCAGCTTTTCCTGAAAGATAGGCCAGACAGAGAAGGTGGCGGTGTGATGTTGTATGTCAAGGATACTTTTAACTTGACGGATTGCAACATCGTATCGGACCATGAACTACTAGGTGTTGACCTAGAGATAGGTCCTGCGAAATACAGGAACCTGGTGCTTTATAGACCTCCTGCCGAACTCCTTGACAAGGACAGAGATATGTACCAGGTACTAGGAGAACTTGTCGAAGATGGAGTGTGCATCGTCATGGGTGATTTCAACACACAAGTTGACTGGGAAACCAGAGAACCCTGTGGCGCAAACGCACTAATCCTGGAGTTCTTGAACAACGAGTTGCTGACTCAATGGGTGAGAGAACAACGAGAGTGAAGTCCAGCATAAGGGCGGCTAAGCGGTCTGAGGAACTCTGAGTGGCGAAACTTTGTAAAGAGAATCCCAAGGAGTTTTTTGGATATGTGAACAGCCGTAAACCAATCCGTCGAACGATTGGCCCTTTGAGAAATGAGGAGGGGACATTAAAGCACTTAGATGCAGAAAATGCTAACCTCCTCAACGACTACTTCTCTTCAGTGTTTACTGAAGAATGTGGTCCCATCCTCCATCCAACGGATTCCTACTCGGGGGAAAAGCTGGAGGATATGGACTTCACCAAAGTTGAAATCAAAAAGAAGATCAGTGACCTAATGACGAATAAGTCACCTGGCCCGGATGGGTTTCTACCTAAAGTGTTGAAAGAAGTGCGCGATCAAGTGTCACGACACCTGAGTGCAATCTTCAACATGTCAATCCGGACCGAATGCGTTTCTAGAGACTGGCGTGAAGCGGAGTTGACTTCTATCTTCAAGAAAGGAGACCGTAGCCAACCGTCAAACTACCGACCTATCAGTCTGACTTTGATAGTCGGTAAACTCATGGAAAGCATGATGGTAGACAAAATGACGTCGTATTTAGAGTCAGCCCATACTAATGAGGAGTTCACAGCACGGCTTCCGAAGGCAACGGTCATGCCTGACGAACCTTGTAGAATTCTTCCACTTCGTGTTCAGTGAGCACGATCTGGACAAGGCGGTGGATGTGGTGAACTTAGACTTTCAGAAAGCCTTTGATAAGGTACCACACCGCCGCCTTCTTCGGAAAGTGCGAGCGCTGGGCATAGACAAAAAAGTAGCCGGCTGGATAGAGAAGTGGCTAAATGGCAGACGGCAACGGGTAGTGGTGAATGGACAGGCTTCTGAGTGGATGCCCGTTACTAGCGGGGTGCCTCAAGGTTCTTTCCTGGGACCACTAAGATTCATCATCTACGTCAACGACATGGACGGTGACATGGTCGACAAGATTTACAAATTTGCCGACGATACCAAGCTTGGTATGAACGTTGCAAAGGATGGAAATACTGCCCGCCTGCAGGAAGATCTTGGGAAGATTAGGGAGTGGTCGGACACGTGGCAAATGCATTTTAACGTGAACAAATGCAAAGTGATGCATATCGGCCACCGAAACCCCCAATCTCAGTATATCCTTAAGGGCACTGCTCTTGAATCGAGTGACACTGAGAAGGACTTGGGTGTAACTATCACTAGTGCCTTTAAGTTCTCAAAACAGTGCATCAAGGCAGAAAAGAAAGCCCAAATGATTTTAGGCTACATAAAGCGCCATTTTGGATACCGTAACAAAGAGATAGTACTTTGTCTGTACAGCTCCCTCGCTCGGCCGCACCTGGAGTACGCCATACAATTTTGGACTCCTTCGTTTCGAAAGGACATCGCAAGGTTGGAACGCGTACAAGCTCGGGCAACCAAACTGATTCCCTCTATCCGACATAAAAGTTATGAGGATAGACTAAGGGAATTAGATCTGTTCTCGCTGGAAACCCGTAGACTGCGTGGTCAGCTCATCGAAGTTTTCAAAATACTTCGAGGGTTCGACAATGTTGACTATCGGGATATTTTCACACTGAGTGAGAACAGAACGCGCAATCACGGCTTCAAACTTGAACTGAAGCGTTACAACCGCAATCTGTGTGGAAATTTTTTCACCTACAGTATTTGCGGTAAGTGGAACGCACTTCCAGTGTAAGTTGTCAACAGTGAATCTGTTGACCAGTTCAAGTCGAGACTAGACAAAGTCTTGAAAAGTGGCCGTTTAGGGACGCAAAACAATTGAGCAGTCCTGTGCCCGCTCGATTGCTAGTCCAAAGGTACCCTCTTTGAATGGACCGTAAGGTCCCCTAGTGTACTTTCTTTCCTTGTTACTTCTTATTACTCCATCTGCCTACTACTCCCACCTCTCTCCCAACTTCCTCTCCTGCTCCCCCCCCTACAGCTCCCATTCCTTCCACCGCTTTATCTAAACTCCCTCCCACCTCCAGAACTCCTTCCTCAGCAACCTATACTCCTCCCCCTACTGCTACCAACCCCCCTTCAACTGTCCCCAACCCCCCTCCCACAGCCTCCAACCCCACTCCCACCACAACTTCCACCTCCGCTAAGCCCCCACACCCCCCACAACACCCCGTACAAACAACCTCCCCCTACAACCACGGGTAAATCCGACTACCTCCCCCCTCCTGCTGTTCCTACTCCTTCTCCTTCCACCCGTCCTTCGTCCCACCCTCCTCTCTCTCCCGACACCCCACCTCTCATAATCTGCAACTCTCCTACTATCTCTAGACCATCATCTCCTAGCTCTGAGCCTTCCACCTCTGCTACTAACTTCCCCCTCCTAGACTCTACCCTATCCAACCCTGCTTCCAAGACTGCTACCCCGAAACCTCCTTCCACAGAACACACTCTCCCCTCCACCACGTCTTGCTGACCCAACAACACCGCTGACAACTCCTATAAACAGCAGCCGACACGGGTAAAGGTACTGGCTCCTCACGCCTCCTGGGCAATAACCAAGGAGAGAGAAACGATACCGGGAAAATCAGCCTCCCGCGCACTCCGCCCACGACAATAGGTCGCTTCAACGTGACACAGCTAAACGTACGCAGTTGGGACGGTATTCGCCATACGGTTGCTAACTGGATGTTAAACACACAAAGACCGGACGTAGTACTCCTGAACTCAACCAGCCTACATCCTTCCAACAACAGACTCCGCATCGCAGGATACCACACTTACCTATCTCCACAGGTGCAGAACTTAGGATCAGCGATTCTAGTAAAGCGCTCCATACACCACTCCTTCATCCAAACACAAGACGACTTCTTTCTAGCCTTCAAGATAGAGACAAGCTCCAGCCCCATTTAGTAGCCACACACTACAGACTACCACGCCAACAGTTAAATAGAAGCCCCACTCCGGTCTCTATCTAACCACAACCTCCCTATTTTCTTCGCGGTGGACCTCAACGCCTTTCACCCGACACTCCTTTCAAACAGCACGAATGACGCAGGAAGGTACCTGGCCGGTGTCTTGTGGCGTTATCGCTGCGAACACATCGGCTATGCCTTCCCCACATTCTTTGGTCCTCATAGAGGTACCGACCACGCTAAACGCTTCTACACGCACATATCACCGGGTCCCCACGTACTATCTGACCACATACCGATATGCCTCATCATATACACATCTCCCATACTCATACCTACACCACCTCTCTACGATTGCTTAAACACAAACTGGGAAGAGTCCAGGAGACACATAAAAGATAACCTCGGGCACAAAACCTCGACCTGGAGTACACCAATCAAAACCTGTTAGAGGACCACTGGTACTCAATCTTAAAAACTATGACCACAGCACGCAACCTACACTCACCACAAAAAAAACTACACTTGCATAAAACATTTAACATTTTCCATACACACTCAGAGAGTCATCACACAGTACAATAATCATTACACTAGAGGCCTACGCAAACACAACATAAATCACTTACGTGCCCGCATCCTACAGTGCGTGCAGCTAGATAGGAACCAGCAGTCACGAGAAGTCGTCCACATCGCGGACGATACCCGTTGTACGGACCCTTCCTTCTTCTGGCGGCACGTAAAAAGGATGTTAGGCACTGATCCACGCAAACCCATCACCTTCCAAGTAAACAACCAAACACTTACAGACACTAACGTCATCCTCGACGCATTTAGGTCCCACTGGGACACTGTACACACACACAACCCACCCAAACCAAACGCGCGGGAGCACTTCCAGGAAGTCCAGGAGTGGTGTCGGGCCCACGCTCACGAGCTAAGGCCCACCCCCCTGATACGAATGGAGCTGCTTGACTACACATCCACACTGACCACTCCTATCACCGTCGAGGAAACAAAACACTACATAAAAACGACACCAAAACGTGCCCCTGGCCCCTCCGGTCTACCAGCTACACTAATACACAACCTCCCCGCAAATATATACCCCACACTTACACACATATTCAACGCCTCACTAGCCTCAGTCCACTTCCCTAAAATATTCAAAGTCTCTAACAACATACTTCTACACAAACCGAACAAAGACCCAAACAACTAGAGTCCTATTGCTCTATAACAACACCTAGGCAAAATACTCGAACGAATGGTCAACTGCCGCCTACGGGAATACCTGGAAGAGAGGGACTGGTTCTCACCCTACTAATATAGGTTCAGGAGTGGCCGGTTCACTCAGGCGGATGTGAGCATCGTTCACGACAGAATAAAAAAAAAAACGCCAGGTACATCAGAAGACTCTCTACATCAGCAAGGACGGGGAGAAGGCCTTCGATAAAGTGTGGCAAGAGGGACTCCGTTGGAAACTCGCCAACAATACGGAGTTACCTCTCTGCACCAGAAGGCTCCTCTCGCACTACCTCACTGAACAGAGATGCTACATAAAATACAACAATACCCTCTCACAACCCTTCATACCACGCCCAGGCGCTCCCCAAGGAAGCGTAATGGCACCCACACTATACATCATGTACACAAACGACACCTCACACCCACCCAAAAACTGCTTTCACACATACACAGGGGCCTACGCCGATGACGAGACCATTCTCGTTAGCGGCCGTGGACCAGAAGAAACTGCGCTCCACGCACAAACAATACTAGACGATAAGACAGATTACGAGGATAAATGGCTGATTGCCACGAATTCTCAGAAGACACAGATGACGCTCTACGGCGCAAGAGATCACTTCATGCGCAACTTACAAATCTTCTCACACACACCAGACATGAACCACCTAAACCCAACAAGGCTCGAATATACACAATGTACAAAAATCCTTGGGGTAACTTTCGAAAAGACCCTCAGGTTCAATATACACCAGAACATAATACAAGCCAGAGCCTCACGAACAAACACATCACTTAGCAGGTTCTACCCTGTGGGCAAAAATCTAAAGTTACACCTTTACAAAACACTCGTGCGACCTATTCTCACTTAAGCCCCACTGTCACTCGTAGCCGTGAGTGACACGTGGAAGCGGAAGGCTCAATGCATTCAGAACTCTGCTCTGAAGCGCGCTTGCCGCTCTCCTGTACTCGAGAATAGCCGCACTACACGACAACAACAAATTAGTACCCCTCAACACATATGCTCACACTAGTCTCACAAAACAACTCGGGAAACTCGCCAGAGACCCATTATACACAGCACTACATGTAAGAAGGTATGTGATGGCACCGCGATACCCCGCGGCCCATTACTCTCCGCAACCCATACCGTTCTTCGCATAAACTAAAGGCATCATTAATAACGCATTTCCGACTGAGCAGACACGCTCTCCTTCCTGACCAAACTCCAACCGTCGTCGTCACAAAACTTCGAGACCAACGAAACCACACCAACACCACGCATCGGTGTCTAGCCACCGGCCTATCAACTCTTGCTATCTTTTTTCAAGTGATTTCCGCAACCTTTCCTCTACTACTGCCTGTTCGCCTGTGTTACACAGTGATGCCTCTCTTTCCTTTCTATACACAAAAGCAAGCTATCGTCTTCATTATTAGTTTAAAATGGCATGTTGCCGAAACTAGTCCCATAGTTATAAATAAAATCTTGATTCAAATATTGTGGTTTACTATTATCTTCCATATATATATATATATATATATATATATATATATATATATATAAGTGGTAAAAGTTTATTTTATTTTATTGCGTTTACTCTTCCCCTCTCTCTCTCTCTCTCTCTCTCTCTCTCTCTCTCTCTCTCTCTCTCTCTCTCTCTCTCTCTCTCTCTCTCTTTCCTTATTTTTTAATCTATGTATAATCTTTGATCTTGTAAAAAGGCGAAATTATAAAATAAGGTAAGACAGGGAGTTCATTTCTACCGATCTATATTTAGCGAAGTTACACCTTAGGGATCTGAAGGATTGGATTGCTGGCCTCTTCATTTTATTCAAAGAAATCGCCGTCGGACTCAAACACGGCCTCCAGGCGGTTTTGAGACCTACTGCAGGCCTTCTCAAACGGTCTCCCTGTTTAACTGGGTAAAAATTGGAGTTATCTTTGATATAAGCTCCACCTTGGTGGTACGCAAGGAACTTGTGTGTCTCTCACTAAACCACAACCCACACATAATAGTCCAGGATGTTGCAGTCTGGGGAGTTGGGATGCCAGATGTTCAGAGTGATGTGGTCAAGGAAATTGTCTGATATCCAAGACTGAGTGATCCTGCTTGTGCGGCAGGGTGCAGTATCCTGCTGTCACTCATACGACCTTTTATGAGCCTTAGTCGAGTTACAGCGTACACCGTGAAGTCCCTCCTTACTGGGAAGACGGAAAGTCCGCTGACTAAGGCAAGTATTAGGTACGAGGTGTGCTGGACCGTCGAATCTGCTCACCTCCCTCCATATACATACGAGGGGCGGTCAATAAGTTTTGCGAATCGGTGGGGCAAAACAGAGGAAGGGGCATGGCTGTTTTGGGGATTGTTAGGACAAGTTATGACAAGTCAGGACCTGCAGCCGCACGCTCCTGCCTCGTCTCTTTAAGAAGCAGTAGCTGATCGCAGATCATCAGTCACAAATTTTTCAACAATAGAGAAGGTTGAGCACCGCGCAGTGATCAAATCTTTGACCAAGGAAGGCAAGAATGCAAAAGAGATCCATGAACGGATGGTTGCAGTGTACACCGACACCGCCCCTTCCTATGCAACCATTGCTCGCTGGAATAGGGAGTTCCACCATGGTCGCGAGTCCCTTGAAGATGACGCCCGTCCAGGACGCCCGTCAGACGTGACCAACGAGGACAATGTGGCCCGTGTGGAGAGGATGATCCTCGAAAATCGACGGGTGAAGGTCGAAGAAATAGAGCGAGAACTTGGAATATCACATGTAAGTGTTATCAACATCATCTACGACAATTTGGCCATGACCAAGGTCTCTGCCCGTTGGGTCCTTAGAAACCTCACGTCCCATGATCGACTTCAAAGTTGTCAAAGGTTGGAGATGCTGCTGCTCCTGTACAACCAATACCCGGCGGGATTCGAGTCACGCATAGTGACAGGTGATGAAATGGGGGTCCATCACTGGGATCCCGACACCAAGCTCGAAAGCATGGCTTGGAAGCACAGGGGCTCTCCGACCCCCATCAAGTTCCGGACCCAACCCTCAGCCGGGAAGATCATAGCCACCATCTTCTGGGATTCTGAGGGAGTGTTGATGGTAGACTATGCACCTCGTGGAAGGACCATCACAGGCCAATATTACGCCGAGGAACTGGCTGGGTTGAAGAAGTGCATCCGTCAGAAGCGGTGCGGCAAGTTGACACGCGGTGTCCTGCTCCTCCACGAGAAGTCTCCTGTCCACAAGGCCAGAGTTGCACAAGCTGCCCTGCGCGAGTGCGGATTCGAGGAGCTCAACCATCCCCTCTACAGTCCAGATCTGGCCCCTTGCGACTACTTTTTATTCCGCCAGCTCAAGGCTGCACTGCGTGGACGCCGGTTTGGAGACGATGAAGATGTCCAGTTCGCCGTCCAGGAGGGGATTGAACAGCAGTCGGGAGATTTCTGCTTGTCGGGAATTTGAAGCCTCAGGGACAAGTGGCGCAAGTGCATTGAAGTCAAGAGTAGTTATATTGAAAAATAATAAAACACTTTTCCTCATATCCGAATTGCAAAACTTATTGACCGCTCCTCGTATATAAGGTGGCTACGCCGGCACCATCTTTTATGGTTAAAAGTTCTAGGATAATTTCGCCTGAATGGTAGACCAGGTTGGCAAAGCCCATTAATGCTGAACCAGGACCGATTATGTGTAAATGATTATTTTCGGGAATTTCTCCTCCTCTGGAGACTTTTCTTTAACCCCCCTCCCCTCATAGGGAGGTCATAGTATCTACTTTCCATGAAGCCCTCCTTTTTTTCAATCTAATCATGGTAACAACTAGAAGCAATAGTGAGAAAGCTCATGGAGATTCATCTCCAAGCGCACCCTCGTCCTCCTTTGGTGTTGGGGAGGATGGAGGAAATCGAGGCACCTCTTAGACCAGTGGAAGGGGGTGCCCCTCTCAACATCGCCATGCGGCAAAAGGGTTTTCCCTGTGCCATCTTTAGAGTCGCTCTCGGGCATCTCCACCTTTGAAAAGGTGGACCCCTTCTTCTCAGGGTCTCATCTAACCATCTACTCCCCTCCTAGGCCTACGGGTGCGGTCGTTTTCCCTACACTCCTGTAGAGTCTCTTATGAACGACTCCATCCTTAGACAAATTGCAGTCCCTCCAATTCTATCACAGGGGACCTCCAAGAGAGTAAGCAGGCGGCCCAAAATTGACCGCCCTCGGTGGGAGCGACATGATAAGACCAACCCACATCGAGGGACGCGTTGGGTGGTGCCCCCTGCAGTCCTGCAACCACGCATCTTGGATATCCCTCAAATAAATTGTATCCAAACCCAAACCACATTCTTCGAAACTAGAAACACTAAAAGAGAGATTAGTTACCAAAGGATCCATTGTGAGAAACAACAAGGAAATAATCCACTTTAGAGAACTCAGAAACAAATTAATCAGGGACTTGGGTTTGGAGGAGTTCTCAGTGCATAAAGAGAACCTCGGAGGAGCCTACCTTGTATTGATGCTACACTTGGCACCTGGATGAGCGTCGCGTCATCCCACTGCAGGCGCCAGTCGTACACATTGGTTTCCCGGCCCCACTGCACGTACACTCTCCCTGCCCCACTGTTTACAGGACCTCCGGCTTTGTATCTTTCACTATTTTCACCGTTTACCATCACCATTTTCCTTTACAACTCTCTCTTGACTAAATTCCCACGTGATACGGCCTCGTTGATATTGCGCATTAAAGAATTAAAAGAAAAGTACAAAAAAATTAAAATAAAAAGGAAATATGAATCTTTTAGATTTTCAAAAGAATTCGATGTTTATTGATAATTACCAACACTAAGTCATTTATCTTACATTTTAATATTTATAATATTTTATAATCGTTGGAAGGGGTTCTTTGAATTATGTTTTTTTTTCGGAGCATAAATCTGGGGTGGGGGGGGGATTTCCTTAAGCCCCCATTGGCAGCCCTGGTCCCCCCCTGATTTGAGGCCTGAGTTACGTGGATCAGTTGGTATTTAGCTGTTGCGTGTATTGCATGTAACAGGGTGGTGACAATACATGAGATGAATTTAGTACTTTTATAATCAATAGAAAATCATTCCCTCTTTGTTCACGCCATTTTAGCTAAAGGGATATCACCGACTTCTAAATGACCTCCATCCTAGTCATGTTTACACACACACACATGTCTATCCTTGACGCAGTTATCCGTGACCAGATTTGGAATAATTTCCTCCTCGACTACACTTCGCTCGACTTCCTTCGCTCATTCGCCTCTCAGGAATATGGAATATGTGAGATGGCATTACGAATGGTAGTGGCACCAACTCAGTGCCAGGAGCAATAACGTGCCACGAAAACAAACGAACCGAGTAATTACGAATCTCAAGATGACTCATACAAGAGCCTCACATTATTATACTTTTTAGATTTCAATTCCAATTATTAAATATTATTATTATTCTTTTCTTTTGAATTTCCACTTATTGTATTTTTTTTAAACTTCTATGTTTTTAAAAGGAAATGAAGAGAAGGCTTTAATTTTGTACCTTATGTTTAGTGTAAGCTTTCGCCACACACCTATGATGAAATCGGCACATAATTTTCATTTGATAAGGTCCTGATACAAGCGAGTATAAATGGTCAATTAAAAGGAGGTAGGGTGAGGCGAGTGTCCATTGGTCGGTCGTGTCATTGAACTGTAAGATTCGTGTTCATCTACGATTTGTGAACTACCTAATATAGGTACTTCAAGAGACATTGGCTATAATTTCTACTCGTTTGTGGAAGAACGGTATGAAATCAAATTCTGTGGAGATGTCGTCATAGATGTGTGACGAAAGATTAGATTAAAAAGAAGGTACAAAATTGAAGCCTTCTCTTCATTTCCTTTAAAAACATAGAAGTTTTAAAAAAAATACAATATGTGGAAGTTCAAAAGAAAAGAATAATATCAAAGCTGATATCGACCTTCTAAATATTTTTATTATTATTATTATGGCTGTTATACGGGTGAAACTTGCTACCGACCACGAACGTTGAGGTTCATGGTTACTTGAGGTTCTTTAGGAATTACCTAAAATATGATCTCGTTTGGGTTGTTCATCCGTAGATTTACCCCATATCCTTCTCGCTAAATCTAATTCATCCTTTTCCCGCACCATTCACAAATATGTTCTTTACGGATTAGGCCGCGGATTGACAAAAATAAATTATATTTTATAAGCAATCATAACATTCACGCGAGAATTAAAGTACAGTAATTTATTTCATAACCATCACAAAGAGCAGTCATTTTGGACTAATGGCTATGCTACGGTGTATCGCTAGAAGAGGCTTCTTGTTTGGTTCCTTTCCAGCGGGAAAAACAGCACACAAAACCTAAATATTTACTAAAAAAAACAAAAATTATCCCGCAAAAATTAACATAACCTAAAAACAAACTAAAAAAATTACTAACTTACCTAGCTTACCCTAACCCAGGCATTATTTGGGGGACTCAAATCAAACTTTCAATGCCAAGATGCCGCCAATCTATTTTTAGTTATAACATCCTAGGTATAAATATTTAATCTATTTTGTAAAAGAAATTGTAAAATAATTTTTATTTATATTTTAGGAAAAAAAAAATCTACATATTTATTATCTAATGATTTGCTTTCCTTCAGTTTTACCACTTTAGCCCTGAAGTAGGGCCGGCGCAGGGCTATGTGCTGCAGCATCTGTTCCCTCCGGGTTCAGCCATGGGCAAAAGGCCTTTCACAAACTCCTCCCATGCACATTTCATCTACTTCCTCATCGGTCAGCTCCTTCTCTCACAAACACTCTTTCACACAATCATCCCACCTTCTACGCAGATTTCTAGCCCTCCCCACACCCTGACACTTACTCTTTTATATTCCCTACAAACGTCTACTTCCAACCATTCTACTTAGATCCACATAGCACGCCAGAACAATTTCCGTAACAACCTCATTCACACCATTCTTCACTCTACATTTCGTCCGCCAAACACCCCTCTCAAGTTGTCCATTTGCACAACAGCTCATGAGATCTTTTTTTTTCCTTCCATAATCTCACTCCTATAGACTAAGGTTGACACCACCATACTCTCATGCAGCTTCATGGCACATTCTACACTCAACTTCTTACCATTCCCTCACGATCTTTTGGTCCCAACGGCTTTGCTACCATTTAAAATCTTGTGGTCGCAATCTGCTTCAACTCTACCATTATCAATCTATACCAGAGTGGTTAGGAAAGTTTTCCTCTCTTGAAGGCCGGATTAAGTTATCTGTAGGCCGCATTCAGTAAATTTTAATTAGATATTCTGCAACTTGCCGATTATTTTGGATATAACAACTATGACTAAATAGCTTAAAATTTCTTAAAGTTAATTGACCTTTTAAAGACACATTTGCGAGAAGGTAAACAATAAAATTATTTGATCTGAAAAAAATTGACTTTATTCAGAAGGCCACAGGCTCCCTAGACTTATTTAAGGGTGACACTTATTCAAGTGTGACACTTATTCAATGGTGACACTTATTCAAGTGTGACACTCATTCAATAGGGACACTTATTTAAGGGTGACACTTATTGAAAAGTGACATTGAAGAGTGACACTTATTGAAGAGTGACACTTATTCAAGTGTGACACTTATTCAATAGGGACACTTATTCAAGGGTGACACTTATTGAAAAGTGACACTTATTTAAGGGTGACACTTATTGAAGAGTGACACTTATTCAAGGGTAGCACTTATTCAAGGGTGACACCTATTGAGTAACACTTATTCAAGGGTGACACTTATTCAAGGGTGACACTTATTGAAGAGTGACATGTATTCAAGGGTGACACTTATTGAAGAGTGACACTTATTTAAGAGTGACACTTATTGAAGAGTGGAACTTATTCAAGGGTGACACTTACTCAAGGGTGACACTTATTCAAGGGTGACACTTATTGAAGAGTGGAACTTATTCAAGGGTGACACTCATTCGGGAGTAACACTTATTCAATGGTGACACTTATTCAAGGGTGACACTTATTCGGGAGTAACACTTATTCAAGGGTGACACTTATTCAAGGGTGACACTTATTCAAGGGTGAAAATTATTCAAGGATCACAATTATTCAAGTGTGATACTGCTGATTCTAATATCCTACCTCAATCCAACCTCAGCTCCAAACCCCATCACCTCTTTTCCTCATTTAATTTTAGCTCTTTTACACATACCAATTCCCTCTCACTCTCCATCATCACCACGAGGTTATCAACTCCTCACCATTCCTCATCAATCTAACAACTCTTTCTCTCATTTTCATTTCTGCCTCTCTCACTACTCCACCCATCAATAAATATTAAACAGCGTTGGCAACATCATACACCCTTGCCTTAGACTGCCACCTCTATCAAACACTCCACGTCGGCCTTCTTTCCCCCGAAGGCACAGCTTACATCGATATTTCTTTTCACACCATCTGTTTAACAGCCACTTCATACATTCTTATTCCCTGACATAATGCTTCCCTATCAACATGATCTTGGTTTTCTACAGATCTATCAAACAAACATCCACTTCACATCTCTTATGCCTTGTTTATTTAGCTACCTGTTTCAGTCCAAATACTTGATCCGCCACGCGCTGCAACCAGCTACAAGCCCACCACACACCCCAACCAGCTCTAAACCCACCATACACACCAACCAGTTTTAAACCCACCTTGCTCACCCTTATCAATCCCTCATTTATCTTTCGTCTAAGCACATTCAGCCATGTTCTATATACCTCACGTATAACAGTCAACAGACTTACTTCCTTGCATTTATTGCATTCACCTTTCTTCCTTCAGACACTCTTCTACTTTCAAATGCACAATAACACAGCCATTAGACATGATACTCGTTCCACCACATCGTCACATCCACTTTTTAGCATCTTAACAATTATATCATCTATTCCAGCTGTCTACTTTTATTTAGAAATCTCGCAACACTTCAACCTATTTCTCACTTTCATAACCGTATATATATATATCATATTCACACTCTGTTATCTTTCATACACATATTATACAACTCATAAAATTATTGCATTCCATTGCTATTTTTCTTTTCTGCTTCCTTATACTCTCACTTCTTCCAGATTAGCCTCTTCTTCTCATTTATGTCCAGTAAAATTCCTCCTGTATTACTCTTTTTCACTTTTATTTTCGCTTCATTGAATGCATTCTTTCGAACTCTCTGACATTCTCAACTATATCATTAAGCATTTACATCTTAACCTCGAGATTGTTCTCCAACCACACATTGCAAATCGCCATTCGCCATTCCACCATTCAGTTTTCTGTTTTGTCCTTCCAATTCTAGCATAACCACCTCCAGCCCCAGCACTACCTACAATCACTTAAATTTGTTTCACACTCTCTCTCCTACTCTCAATCTTCCTCACATACTCTCCCTTTTCTCTCTGAGTCATTAACCTTTCACTTTTGCCTTTCCCTTCTTTTTGACCTGCTTCACTTCTCCGCATCCATACATCTATCAATTTAACCTTATACAACACATTCATGCGTTCGGATAGTATCATACCCACACCTCTTTAAACTTTCCCATCAAACACTTCCTACAACATATTCATTTTTACTCGGCACGGATCAATAATACACTTCCCTTCTCATCCATACCCCTATTAATTTAACCTCACACAGCAGACAGCCTTGATCGGACAGTTCCATACTCATACACCTCTTACAGCTTTCATATTAAATACACTCCGCAGCATATTCTTTCTTAGTAAGCAAAGACCAATAATTAAGTTCTCTCCCGCTCCCTTCGCCAACTCTTGTGCTTTAGGCGTACCATTATGCTGGAAGAATGTGTATGCTGCTACACACGTTTCCACCAACACAGAACCATATCACCTCTCCATGTGTATAAAAAGATCCAGTTATCTCCTATCTCATTATGTCACCTCTCCGTCCATTCATATATCCTACAACCATCAACCGATTCCCATTCCCACCTCCACCCACCACTCGTCCCAAGTTATTCCAAGACCTTTCTTTCTCCTCTTAACTTCTATTTTTATAAAATTTATACACTGAAGCCACATACAGTTTCTCCATTTAAAATCTCAACTTCACGCACATATCATTAATTCTAAAGCTCACACATTCATACCAATAAAGCATCATGCTTTTCACCAATAAAAAATCACTGCCACACTCTATTTGCCTTTGATCTGATTCACCTCCGAGGACCGAGCCTAACAAGGGTATTAACTGCTCGGGGTGAATTTGGAGGGCGTTGAATGTATACTCTTTACCCTGGACGGCTGCAAGGAGAGAGATTGGGTTTTTGCTTTATTACAGTAAATAACTAGTTTAACGATATTAATTAGATATGCAAAATAATATGGTGACACAATATAGTAACATTAACTTCAATTATGACTTAGCTAGATGTTGCACTAACTTCCCTTGGGCTTTAGCTAGATGTTGTAATTAATTCCATTTTTCCCCGATAAATCATTCTGTTTAGCCTCCAAGACATTCAGAATGACAGGTCAGTTTTGGTACAAAAGATATTCAGAATGAAAGAACTCTGTACATTTGTACCAGAGAAGAATACTAAAAATTGGTTGAGAAGAAACTCTACCAGAATATAAATTAAGTTAATATTTGTGAAAGGAATTCCTTCCTAATATAAATTACCTTAATAGTTACCTTTCTATCTTCAGGTAATTCTCATAAATGAAAAATTGTCGAGGTTGAATTTTTTTTTTTCGAAAATTCATTTCCTGCTTCTGGAATCTATGCGTATGCTGCCTTGCTATTGGTTACTTCCTGGTTCCTGGTGTTATTTTGAAAAGCGGCCCAAGGATCCTGTTCTTTTTTTCTAGTGATTTGACCAGCAGGTAAGCGCACCCCCAGCAGGTCAATGCACACTTTTCATTGCATGAAGGTGCGGTCCCACCAGTATGAGAGTAATAAATACAAATATCGCCCCTGGAGAGTGATTCAACAGAAGGGGTGCGGGACCTTACCTAGCATGTCATATTGTTACCTCTCAGGGCCTATGCCCCCAGACATCTTCATTTTCACTATATTCAGGGCACGGAAATGGCAGTAAACCTGTAAGAAAAAATGACTCCCCCATTGTTTTCATACCTTCAAAAAATATTTCAATGCGCTCGTTGGTTTTCACTTATTTAGTAAATGTAAAAAGAGATTATTTATGTGTGTGATGGAGGTGGGTGTAATGGAGGTTTAGCATTCAAAACAGGGTTGAGCAAACTTTTTGCACTCGCGACAATGAAACTTTTTGCATCTGAATTCAGATCACGCATTCAACCCCCCGATATCTCTCCCTCCCCCCCTCTCTCTCTCTCCAACTATCACCCTCACCAACCATCTCCCTCTCCTATCCCCTCTTTCTTTCTCCCTCTCTCCAACTCTTTCTCTCTTTCTCTTCAAACTCTGTCTTTGTCTGTCGGTTTGTCTGTCTGTTTCTCTCTCTTTATCTCTCTCTTTCTCACTCTTTCTCCATCTCTATCTCTCTCTCCAAACTCCCTAGCTTTGTCTGTTTGCAGGTCTATCTTTTTGTTTGTCTTGTCTGTCTCTCTTTCTCTCCAAACTCTGTCTTTGTTTGTCTGTCTGTCTCCCTGTTTCTCGCTGGCTCTGTCTGTCTGTCTGTCTCTCTATCCAATTCTCTGCCTTTGTCTGTTTGAAGGTCTGTTTGTCTCTCTCTTTCTCTCTCTCTCTCTCTCTCTCTCTCTCTCTCTCTCTCTCTCTCTCTCTCTCTCTCTCTCTCTCTCTCTATATATATATATATATATATATATATATATATATATATATATATATATATATATATATATATATATATATATATAAATATATATATATCTCCAAACCTTTTGTCTTTGTCTGATTGCAGGTTTGTCTTCTGTATGGTATGTTTGTTTGTTTGTCTCTCTGTCTCTTTCCTTCTCTCCAAACTCTGTCTTTGTTTGTCTATTGATCTCTGTCTGTCTCTCTGGGCGTCTCTCTTGTGACGACCCCTTGTCGTAGGGAGAAAACTTGCGTGTACCATAGATTTTTCGAGCTATGTCGTCGGGAAGGGGGGGACCCTTATGGTACCCCTGGGAAGGGGTTACCCTTGTGGAATTAGTCGGAAATGAGGTCCAGACAAAGTGCGTTCATCTTCTACTCCTCCATCCTGTATTCTGTTAGTGTTTTCTCTATCCCTTCGACTGATTAAAAAAAACAAAAAACCTACTACTATCCTTTCAGCTTTATCCTTAATCTATCTAAATTTAAGGACCTGACAGCTACCTCATGCGTCAGAAGAGAGGCTTTGGAGCCCCTAAAAATAACGCCAATCGGCGCTCACTGGTGTGATAGACTAGGACTAGAGGGGTCCTAGGCGCTGGGGCACGATGAATGGGCTGAGGGTAAGTGCCCCGTTAACCCTTTCCCTGGCGCGAAATTACTGACCATTCCCAGTAACCGTTGACGGGTGCCTCTTGTAGCAACTTTCCGAGGTGACGGGGTTTGTTTCCAGGTTGGTTGCCAAGCCAACACAAAGCCTTGGGTCGAGTCTCTTGGTGTGGCGAGATATTCATTGAACGCTACACCGAGATCTTGGCCGCCCTGAAGGGAACTAGTAGGAGTTTAGTACAGGGCATGTTTCGCTGTTCACCTGGTGCGAAATCGCCCCCTAACTTCGGAGGATGTCAGTACTGCTTGGTTGTGAGCAACGGCACGCCGGGTTTGAACGACTCGATTGAACGAACAGCAGTAAAAGGAGCGTGCCTTTTGAAAGATCCGAAACGTCTCCTATGGATAGGCGGGAGCGACTCATGTGGGGCCAACTCACCAACCTCCCTTCTTTTTTTATTGAGTGGTCGCAAAGTATTCAGAGATATAAAGTGTTCAGCATGACTGGAAAGAAAGAACCGGCTGCTCTTAAATACACATGTTCGATGTGCAAATAGGACAAGTGGTGCGTGGACTTGCCGGAGTGGTGTTACTCGAAATGATACCCGGCAAGTATCTGCACTGGCTGTGTCCTTAAAGGAGAAGTGCAAGAGCTCAAGGATCTATATAGATCATCTGAGCAAAAATCTAAAGCACTGGAGAGGAAGCTACAGAACCTAGAGTCTGAACACGCGCGTCAGCTTCGCCATCTCGAGGACAGGATCGTCGAGTTGTCCTCAAAACTAGAGGTCCAGTCTGCTCACGATGTATCTTCCACTGACGTGGGTGGATCTGCCGACGAGACCTTTGCCCAATAAGCGAGCACTGCATCGGCAGTGCCACGCCAGCCTTCCAACGTCCCAGAGCTCGAGTCAGCTGCTGCGAGACTGGCTCAACGGGCCAAAAAGAAGAAGAGAAAGAGGAAGAAAGCAAAGAAAAAAAGAGAAAGTGGAAACAGAAGAAGAGAAAGCAGAAACATAAGTTAAACCAGAGAAAGATAGGAAAAAGAAAGAAGAAGAAGAAAAATATGGAGATTAAAGAGGAAACGGACAAGTCAGTTCCGAAAGAGAAGACTCTTTCCTCTTCACTCGAATGTGCGAGAGTCAACCTTATTGGCGTCTCTCAAGCACGGGGTCTGCAACCACTGTTAGCGGCCCGCCTTCGTACCAGTGTGAAGGTAAGCTGCCTGTCAGGACGGGAAAACCACCGAGTCAGGGTAGAGGCAGAGAAATCTCAGATTTCTGAGAACTCGGTCGTTGCACTGATGGTAAGTGGCAACGACCTCTACCTCAAAGGAGGTAAGGTAGGCCCTGAAGGAAGAAAGATTCTACACACGGTCATGGGAGCCACGGAAGACTGTGAGTTGAAAACCCGCAGACGTGTTGTGGTTGGGGTGCTCCCAAGAAGAGGTCCAACCCGGATAGCTCACTCGAGGAACATCTCCTTGAACCGAAGCCTGGCAGATTTATGTACGGCGGAGGATTTTTTTTTTGTTGACCCTTACCGCACCTTTTATGGTAGAAACGATCTCTACCAAAGGGCTGGAATGCATCTTTCCTTTAAGGAAAGGCTGTACTCTGTAACATGATACAGGATGTCGTGGAGCGGACCCAAATGAGCTTCCGGCCCATAGTGAGTGGGGACGTACGTCAGTACGCCAGTGTCACTCCTGGAACAACCTTCCCGGAGGTCACAAAGAGGGTGCCTCCTCGCTAACAAATAAGCCGCGAAATGGAATAGCGTAGGGAGTCCTACATTTGAGGATTCCCTGAAAGTTCTTTTGTTTAATGCGATGTCAATCAGGAACAAGTTTCTTGAACTTCGTTGCCTCGTAGTGACGGAAGAACCTGAAATGTAGCCAAAACAGTGTCATGGGTAGAATCCTCAAACCGAGATTTTGAAGATGAATTAATGCTTCCCGGTTACCAACTCTTGCAAAAAGATAAGCCAGGCAGAGAGGATTTGATGTTGTATGTCAAGGATACGCTGAAATCGACAAACTGCAGCATTGTATCCGACCACGAGGTACTAAGTATTGACTTAGATATAGGTCGTGCTAGATACAGGACCCTGCTGCTTCACAGACCCCCTGCCCAACTCGTTGAAAAGGACAGGGATCTGTATCGGCTGCTAGGAAAACTTGTTCAAGGTTGAGTGTGTATCGCAATGGGTGACTTCAACACCCAAGTTGACTGGGAAACCAGAGAAGCCTGTGGCGAGAACGCACTACTCTTGGAGTTCGTGAACAATGAGTCCCTGACTCAATGGAGAGAGAGCCGACGAGAGGCAATAATACCTTCGACTTAGTTTTCACCTCTGAGGATGACCTCGTTGAGGATCTCTCTGTAGGCGAAGAGCTCGGTTGCAGTTATCACCGACTAGTTAGATTTATAGTCAAGGTTCCCAAGGTAGAGTCTGCGCTAGTAAATTGAGGAAACTTGATTTGAGAAGAGGAGACTTTGCAGGTCTTCGTGCTGGATTGACTGATGCGAGGCTAGAAGTGTGCGAGGATTTTAAAGATTCGTGGAATAGATTCAAAACTACGTTTATGAGTCTTTAAACACGATTCATCCCTTTGAAAATCCTTCGTCGGTCTTCTGTTCAACCAAAGTGGTTTAATCGAGAAATTGGTCAACTGCTGAAGGAGAAGAGAACGGCATACGAGCAGTCAAAGTTTTCTGGTGATTTTAAGGAGTGCAGTAGGCTAGCTTGGAGAGTGAAGTCCAGCATAAAGGCAGCAAAGCGTGCCGAAGAGCTCCGAGTGGTGAGACTTTGCAAGGAGAATCCCAAGGAGTTCTTTGGTTATGTAAACAGCCGTAAACCAATCCATCGCACGATTGGCCCTTTAGTGAATGAGAAGGGGGCATTAAAGCACCCAGAACGGGTTTCGAAGGCAACGGTCATGCCTAACGAATCTTGTGGAATTCTTCCACTTCGTTTTCAGTGAGCACGACCGGGATAAGGCGGTGGATGTTATCTACTTAGACTTTCAAAAAGCCCTCGATAAGGTACCACACCAACGCCCCCTCCGGAAAGTGCGTGCGCTGGGCATAGACGGGAATGTAGCAAGTTGGATAGAGAACTGGCTAAGTGGCAGACGGCAACGGGTGGTGTTGAATGGACAGGCTTCTGAGTGAGTGCCCGTTCCTAGCGGTGGTCCTCAAGGTTCTTTCCACGGAACCACTGCTGTTCATCATCTACGTCAACAACATGAATGGTGACATGGTGGCGAAGATTTCTAAATTTGCCGATGACACCAAGCTTGGTGTGAACGTCGCAAAGGAAGGAAATACTGCCTGCCCGCCTTCAAGATTTTTCTTTTCAGCTCATCTGGCGACTGCCTACTTAAGCATTAGGCGCCGTAAAATTGCCTAGTACTAAGCTACTTTAAAATCGAATGCAATATCACAAAAAAACACAACCCAAACACAAAACCAAAAGCCGCCTTCATGATGATCTTCGGAAGATTGGGGAGTGGTCGGACATGTGGCAAATGCCTTTTAACGTGAAAAAATGCAAAGCAATGCATATCGGCCACCGAAACCACCAATCTCAATATATTCTTAAGGGCACTACTCTTGAATCTACCGACACTGAGAAGGACTTAGAGTAACTATCACTAGTGATCTCAAGTTCTCGAGGTAGTGTATTGAAGCGGAGAAGAAAGCCTAAAGAATATTAAGTTATATAAAGCGACAGTTTGGATAGCGAAACAAGGCTATAGTACTGTGTTTGTATACCTCCCTTGTCTTACCGCACCTGGAGTATTCCGTACAATTTTGGAGTCCTTCGTTTTGAAAGGATATCGCAAGATTAGAACGTATGCAAGTAGAGCAACCAAAGTGATTCCCTCTATCAGACACATGAGTTACGAAGATAGATTACGGGAATTAGACTCGTTCTCGCTGGAGACTCGGAGACTACGTTTATAGCTTATCGAAGTGTTTCAAATACGTCGAGGCTTTGACATTGTATGTAGACTACCGGGATATTTTCCAACTTAGCCAGAGCAGAACAAGAAATCACGGCTACAAAGTTGAATTGAAGCATTACCAGCGTCATATGTGTGGGAAATATTTCACATATAGCATCTGCGGCACTTGGAATACACTTCCAGGGGAAATTGTCAACAGCAATTCTGTTGAGCAGTTTAAGTCAAGACTAGACAAAGTCTTGAAAAGTAGCCGCTTGTAGACTTGAAGCGTGGCGCGAGTGCTCTTCTAGAGCGTCAATCTGACCCTTTAGAGCAGTGGTTCTCAACCTTTTTTTACCCATGGATCCTTTTCCTTTAAAAAGAAATTGGTGGCTCCAAAGCCCCCAAATTTTTCACTAATAAAAAAGCAAAGGAATTATATCAATAAGTAAAAATATAGTAAATAATTATGCTTATTTCGAATGAAAACTTTAAGTTTAAACTAATACAAATAAATTATTTAATAGTTCAATTTTATGGAGCATTTATGTATATTAGTAAATAATTTAGAATATACTTTAAAAAGATAAGTGAGTAATTAAATAAAAAATGTAGATTTATTCAATGAGATCCCTGTGACTGATGTTGCTCAGCGATTTTTTTTATATTCGGCTCCATCGATGTCAATGATAGTCGAAGATCACCCCTTTGCACAATGTCGAGTCTATTACGAGCTTTTGACAATAAGTGAGAAACACGACTAAATCCTGATTCAACATGGTAAGATGATGGAAAAGCAATGACGTAGAGTTGTGCTTTATCCCAGAGTAGTGGATACTTTTTAGCAGCTTCATTTATTTTCCATATATCATGCTTCCCATCTTTAAATTTTGCCTGCAATGTTTCATCACTTTGTAATTCAATGAGGGTTTCCTGTAAAGAAATGTCTACATCGGCAACATTAACTTCGAAAGGAATTGTCACCCAAGTTGGTATATCCATCATGAGTAAGTCACTAAACCGAGCTTGCATATATATTTGTGTAAATTTTCCAAATATTCACCATACCATGCAAGATCATCATCGTGCAGATCGCTGCTAATTGAGGCCAAACGTCTGATATTAATCTTGTATAACTTTAGCTTTTGCAGGAAAGCATTTATTGCACCTTTACTAGATATGAGAGCAGAATTTTTCCTTGGAGCTGTTTATTAAGTAAATTGATTTTTTTAAATATATCTGATAAGTAAAATACATCACATTTAGTTGAAAGCAGTTGTTCTCCAAGATGGGTATTGGACAGAAATAAGACAATAGAATGCCAAAGTGCAATAAAACGATGAAGACAATTCCCCTTTGACAACCATCTCACTTCAGTATGCATTACAAGACGTACAAACTCTTCTCCATTTTGACTACAGAATTCACGAAAGAGGTGGTCTCTTAGAGAATTTGATTTAATATGGTTAACCACTTTTATCCCAACACTAAGGGCATCATGTAGGCGTCCACCCAATTTCTTAGTAACTAAGTGTTGACGGTGTATCACACAGTGTATGAAAAATACTCCGGGGACAGCTTGTTTCAAGTGTGCAATAAAACCTTTGTATCTGCCAGTCATGGATGATGCGCCATCAGTAGCACATGCCATTATGTTTCTGAGTGGAATATTGTTTTCCTTTAAATATGTAACAACTTCATCAAAAATTGTTTTAACTCTTGTGTCTGTCTTAAGACTTCTGGCGAAAAAGCATTTCCTCTCTGGGTCCTTGAACATCCATAAATCTAACATATGTTAGTAGAATTACTTCATTATCTATTAATGTTGATTCATCAAGCTGAAGAGCAAATTGTTTTACTTGCAAATTAGCTATTAATTGCTTTTCAACATCCTCTGCCATTTCATCAATGCGTCGTGACACAGATGAGTTGCTTAACGGGATGGAATTAGTGATTTCACTTGCACATTGTTTCAGAACTGATGAAATTATAACAGACACTGCTGGAAAAATTACTGTTTCACCAATATTATGGGGTTTTCCAGCCTTTGCTATAATCTTGCTAATTTCATAAGATGCTAATAAACCATCATTTAGTTTACTTACTTGGTGGTGAAACACTTGAACCACTGTTTGTCTTTCTTAAAAATCATCACAGGGTTTTCTAAAGTATTCTACTGGTTTGTCTTTCTTTTCATTGTGCTTGGTTTCCAGATGTATTTTAAGTTTACAAGGCCTCATGCTTTCATTTGAAAGTACATCCATGCATATGAGGCACATTGGTTTCGTTGCATTCTGTGGTGATAGAATAAATCCGTAATACAAATATTCAACAGAATACTGTCGGCACTTCTTCTTTGTTAGCGACGCCATGGGTTATCTGTAAAAATATATCAGAAGCTGTTATAGCATATATTAAAGTTTATAGTTAAGAATTATATGTGATTTGTTAACAAAACTAAAAGATAAATTTGCAACAAATACAGAGAGAAGTGAGTGACCTCGATATCTAAGGTGAAATAGGTATGATAATTTGGTCACTTTTTGCTTAAAGTACAGTATATATATATATATATATATATATATATATATATATATATATATATATATATATATATATATATATATATATAAGAAAGGAAGAGAGAAAGAGAGAGTAACAAGGAAAGAAAGTACCGTAGAAGACCTTACGGTCCATTCAGTGAGGGTACCTTTGGACTAGCAGTTGAGCGGGCACATCTCTGATCAAATGCTTTACGGCCTCAAACGGCAACTTTTCAAGACCCTGTCTAGTCTTGACTTGAACTGGTCAACAAATTCACTATTGACAACTTTCACTGGAAGTGCATCCCAACTACCGTAGATACTGTACGTGAACAATTTTCCAAGCAGATCGCGATTGTAACGCTTCAGTTCAAGTTTGAAGCCGTGATTTCTTGTTCTGCTCTCAGCAGTGTGAAAATATCCCTGTAGTCAACATTGTCGAACCGTCGAAGTATTTTGAAAACTTCGATGAGCTGACCACGCAGCCTACGGGTTTCCAAGGAGAACAGATCTAATTCCATTAATCTATCTTCATAACTTTTACTTCTGATAGAAAGAATCAGTTTGGTTGCCCTGGCTTGCACGCGTTCCAATCTCGCGATGTCCTTTCGAAATGACGGACTCCAAAATTGTACGGCATACTCCAGGTGCGGTCGGACAAGTGAGTTGAACAAACACAGTACAATCTCCTTGTTACGATATCCGATATCTAAACTGGTGCTTTATGTAGCCTAGCATCCTTTGGACTTTCTCTCCACCTCAATGCACTGTTTCGAGAACTTGAGGTCACTAGTGATTGTTACACCCAAGTTTTTCTTAGTGTCACTCGATTCAATAACAGTGCCCCTAAGGACATACTGAGATTGGGGGTTTCGGTGGCCGATATGCATCACTTTGCATTTGTTCACGTTAAAAGGTATTTGCCACTTGTCCGACCACTCCCCAATCTTCCGAAGATCTTCTTGCAGGCGGGCAGTATTTCTATCCTTTGCAACGTTCATACCAAGCTTGGTATCGTCGGCAAATTTAGAAATATTGGCAACATGTTGTTGACGTAGATGATGAATACTAGTGGTCCCAGGACAAAACCTTGAGGTAGCCCGCTAGTAACGGACACCCACTCAGAAGCCTGTCCATTCACCACCACCCGTTGCCGTCTGCTATTTAGCCAGTTCTCTATCCGGCCTGCTACTTTTTCGTCTATGCCCATTGCTCACACTTTCGGGTGAAGGAAGCGGTGTAGTACCTTATCAAAAGCTTTCTGAAAGTCTAAGTACACCACATCCACCGCCTTGTCCAGATCGTGCTCACTGAACAGGAAGTGGAAGAATTCGACAAGGTTCGTCAGGCATGACCGTTGCCTTCGGAAGCTTTGCTGGGAACTCCTCAGTAGCAGGTTTGACTCTGAATGCGACGTCATTTTGTCCACCATGGTGCTTTCCATGAGTTTACCGACTATCGAAGTCAGACTGATAGGTCGGTAGTTCGACGGTTGGCTACGGTCTCCTTTCTTGAAGATAGGAGTCACCTCCACTTCACGTCAGTCTCTAGAAACGCATTCGGTCCGGATTGACATGTTGAAGATTGCGCTTAGGTGTCGTGACACTTGATCGCGCACTTCTTTCAACACTTTTGGTAGAAACCCGTCCGGGCCAGGTGACTTATTCGTCATTAGGTCAGTGATCTTCTTTTCTATTTCTCCTTTGGTGAAGTCCATATCCTCCAGCTTTTTCCCCGAGTAGGAATCCGTTGGATGGAGGATGGGACCACACTCTTCAGTAAACTCTGAAGCGAAGTAGTCGTTAAGGAGGTTAGCATTTTCTGCAGGTGAGTGCTTTAATGTCCCCTCCTCATTCCTCAAAGGGCCAATCGTTCGACGGATTGGTTTAAGGCTGTTTACATATCCAAAGAACTCCTTGGGATTCTCTTTACAAAGTTTCGCCACTCGGAGTTCCTCAGACCGCTTAGCCGCCCTTATGCTGGACTTCACTCTCCTGGCTAGCCTCCGGTATTCGTCAAAGTCACCCGAGATCTTCGATTGCCGGTACACATTTCTCTTCTCCCTAAGCAGTTAGCCGATTTCTCGAGTAAACCACTTTGGTTGAACAAAAGACCGACGGGGGCATTTCAGAGTGATGAAACGCGATTAAAGACTCCTGAATGTGGTTTTGAAACTGTTTAAGAGTCTTCAACAGCCTCGCACACTTGTAGCCTCGCGTCAGTCAGTCCAGCACGAAGACCTGCAAAGTTTGCTCTTCTCAAATCAAGTTTCCTCGATCTACTAGTTGCAGGCTGTGCCTTGTGGACTTTTACTACAATTCTAATTAGTCCGTGGTCACTGCCACCGAGCTCTTCGCCAATAGAGAGGTCCTCAACGATGTCATCCTCAGAGGTGAAAACCAAGTCGAGGATATTTTCTCCTCTCGTTGTTCTCTCACCCATTGAGTCAGCAACTCGTTGTTCGCGAACTCCAGGAGTAGTGCCTTCTCGCTACAGGGTTCTCTGGTTTCCCAGTCAACTTGTGTTTTGAAATCCCCCATGACGATACACACTCTGTCTTTTACAAGTTCACCCAACAGCTGCTACAGACTCCTGTCCTGTTCTAAGAGTTGGGCAGGGGTTTGTAAAGCACTAGGGTCCTGTATCTGGTAGGACCTATCTATAGGTCTACACCTACTAGTTCATGGTCGGATACAATGTTGCAATCCGTCGAGTTGAGAGTATCCTTGACATACAACATCACACCGCCACCCTCTCTGTATGGCCGATCTTTCAAGAAGATCTGGTAACCGGGAATCGTGAATTCACCCTCAAAATCTCGGCTTGAGGTTTTTATCCACGACTCCGTTATGGCCACCATCTCCGGTTCTTCTGTTGCTACAAGGCCACGAAGTTCGAGAAACTTGTTTTTGATAGACCTCGCACTAAATAGAAGAACTTTGAGGGAGTCCCCGACTGTAGGACTCCCTACGCTCTTCCGTTTTTTCCCGCTTTGTTTCTCTTTTGCGGGGTCACTCCCCTCTTTGTGACCTCAGAAAAGGTCGTTCCTTGAGTAATACGAGTGTACTGGCGTACGTCCTCCTTTACTCTGGGACTGACACTTCTTTGGGTCCACTCCACAACATCCTGGATCATGTTTGCAAGTACAGCTTTCCCTTTAAAGGAAAGATGCACTCCGTCCCTTTTGTACAGGTCGTTTCTCCCGTAAAAGGTGCGGTAGGGGTTTATGAAAAAAGACTCCTTTCGCCGTACAAAGATCTCCAAGGCGTCAGTTTATGGAGACGTTCCTCGCGTGAGCATTGTGGGATGGACATAGTCTTGGGAGTATCACGACCACGACAAGTCTGCGGCTTTTTAGCCCACAGTCGTCAACTGCTTTCATAACCGTGGTCAGAATCTTCCCGCTGGCGCCGACTTTACCTCCTCGTAGGTAGAGATCGTTGCCGCTTACCATCAGGGCAACTACTGAGCTCTGACAGATCTGAGTTTTCTCAGCATTTACCCTTATTTCTCCGCTCCACTTTTCTAGAAGGCAGCTTACCTTCACACTGGTGCAAAAGCGGGCCGCTAGCAATGGTTGTAGATCCTGCGCCTCGGAGTCACCGATCACGATAACCGTTGCGCATTTGGGTTCAGAGGACAGAGGCTTCCTATTTAGTAGAGGCTCTTTCGATTCGTCTTTCTTCTCTACTTTTTTGTTTTTTCTTCTTCTTTTTTTTCTTCGTTTTTACTTTATCTTCTGTTTTATCTACTGTTTCTGCATAGACGGAAAAGTAGCAGGCTGGATAGAGAACTGGCGGCATGGTTGCCAAGATTTCTAAATTTGCCGACAATACCAAGCTTGGTATGAACGTTGCAAAGGATGGAAATACTGCCCGCCTGCAGGAAGATCTTGTGAAGATTGGGGAGTGGTCGGACACGTGGCAAATGCCTTTTAACGTGTAAAAATGCAAATTAATGCATATCGGCCACAGAAACCCCAAATCTCTTTATATCCTTAAGGGCACTGCTCTTGAATCGAGTGACACTGAGAAGGACTTGAGTGTTACTATCACTAGCGACCTCAAGTTCTCGAAACAGTGCATCGAGGCAGAGAAGAAAGCCCAAAGGATGTTAGGCTACATAAAGCGCAAGTTTGGATACCGTAACAAGGAGATAGTACTTTGTCTGTACAACTCCCTGGTTCGGCCGCACCTGGAATATGCCGTACAATTTTGGAGTCCTTCATTGCGAAAGGACATCGCAAGGTTGGAACGCGTACAAGCTAGGGCAACCAAACTGATTCCCTCTATCCGACATAAAAGTTATGAGGATAGACTAAGGGAATTAGATCTGTTCTCGCTGGAAACCCGTAGACTGCGTGGTCAGCTCATCGAAGTTTCCAAATTCTTCGAGGGTTCGACAATGTTGACTACCGGGATATGTTCACACTGAGTGAGAACAGAACGCGCAATCACGGCTTCAAACTTGAACTGAAGCGTTACAACCGAAATCTGTGTGGAAATTTTTTCCCCCTACAGTATCTGCGGTAAGTGGAACGCACTTCCAGTGGAAGTTGTCAACAGTGAATCTGTTGACCAGTTCAAGTCAAGACTAGACAAAGTCTTGAAAAGTGGCCGTTATGGACGCAAGACAATTGAGCAGACATGTGCCTGCTCGATTGCTAGTCCAAAGGTATCCTCTTTGAATGAACCGTAAGGTCTCCTAGGGTGCTTTCTTTCCTTGTTACTACTTGTTACTCTCTGTCTTTGTCTTTTTGCAGGTCTGTTTTTTTGGTTTGCCTGTCTGTTTCTCTCTTTTTCTCTCCAAACTCTGTCTTTGTTTGTCTGTATGTCTCTGTTTATCTCTCTCTCTTTCTATCTCTCTCTTTCTCACTCTTTTTTTCTCTCTCTCTGCTTAACTGTTAGCTGAAAGGTACCCTCTTTGAATGACCGTAAGGTCTCCTAGGGTACTTCTTGTCCTTGAAGCTCCTTGTAGCGCGTGCTTTCTCTCTCTCTCTCTCTCTCTCTCTCTCTCTCTTTTTCCAACTCTCTGTCTTTGTCTTTTTGCAGGTCTGTCTGTTTGTTTGTTTTGTCTGTCTCTCTTTCTCTCCAAACTCTGTCTTTGTTTGTCTTTCTCTCTCCAAACTCTGTCTTTGTCTGTTTGTTTGTCTGTCTGTCTTTCTTACTATCTTTCCCTATCTCTCTCTCTCTCCCCTTTTTTACTGTTTTCTTAACAGCTTCAACTGTTTCGTTTTTCCTCTATCTTATCTCCCTCCATTTCTTCACACACTTATAGGGATAGATGGCGCTAAATCCTTTGAAAGTCCAATTAAAGAACCAAGTTAACTCCGCTGTCGTTGCGGAGAAGAGTGAAACTTGTTCGCCTCCACACCTACACTCATGATTATTCCAGCAGCTAATCCGTCGTCATTGCGTCAACCGGGTGTTCTGATGAAGACAGGCATATCAATAAGACGAAGTCCTTCGTTGCACGACTCCCTTAAAGGAAAAAGAAAAAGCACCATAATTTGTAACTGTCTCGAATCTTTCTTCTTTCGTATTCTTACTTTAAAAAAAAATTACAAAAGTATTGGCTGAGGTTGAGGTAGGAAAAATACAAATGCCGCCGTGCAGCGGGTGTCATTAAAGAAGGCTAAACCCTGATAGGGGCCGTTAGCCTGAGAAGTCACGCACCTGAAAGATTTATTCCTGCGAGCGAATTATGCAATGGCGGTTAAGGAAGGGCAGTCGCGGCTCCCGTCTCATTTGGTTGCTCCATGTAAATGTGTGAAGTGAGTGTGTGAAATGTGAGATAGAGGGTTATATGCGATAATGGAAAATGTGAGTGAGAGTAAATGTGTTTAATTTATGACGTGAGATTGTAGCTGATTGCGCTATGTGAGACAAACATGAAAGGGAACGAAGGATTTGTGTGGGATGGAGTAAGATCAGTTGAGATGTATGGTTGGAGTAAAAAGAGATGTGTGATAGTGATCTGAGAGAGGAGTAGCATGATTTGGTATACATAAATGTGTAAGCTGAAGAATTATAGGAGTAAATTTGAGAAATGCAAGGGTGAAACTGTGTGGTGGTTGTGTTTTGACTTTGTAATGATAGAAGTGAAGATGAAAAAAACGGTCTTGAAATGCCTTGGGATGAGTGGTTGGTGGAGGTGGAAATGGGAATCGCTTGATGGTTGCAGGAGATATAAATGGGCTGAGAGGTGACAATAACCGGGGATTTTTGTACACATGGAGAGGTGATGTGGTTCTGTGATGGGGGAAACGTGTCTATCAGTATGCACATTCTTCCAGCACCAGGATGTATCAAAATACACATGGGTTGGCGAAGGGAGAGGAGGAGAAGTGAATTATTGATCTTTGCTGACCTTCGAACAGGTAGCACGTGTTTCATAGAGCTCTCAGTCTGTTGATTTATTTTTCAGATTTTTCTACAGTTAGTTTGTTTTATTTTTTTCACCACAATCAGTGAAAGCTAAGTTGCTCTTTTTTATTATTACTACTTAAGTTCTTTCTTTGTTTGAATAAGTGATAGAGTTCGGGGAGGAAAGTGAGCATGAGTGTCGGAATGTATGCATTGGTTGTGGTGTATTTGGTGAGGGATATACATGTGTTGTGTGTGGGCTGCGTGAATGCATTGTAGATTTAGATGGGATGAGAAAGCAGGATTTAGACAGGATATGTAGGCTGGAGGGGTTAGTTGCTGAGCTCAGGAGGGAACTTAGTGTTAGGCCTAGAGCTGGGAATAGGTTAGGTGGTGAGGTAGGCCAGTTAGATGCTTCAAGTGAAGGTAGAGGGCCGGTGGAGGAGGTAGGATATGATAGTTCTAGGGATAGTGAAGTTAGCCCCCTTAGATTAGTTAGAAATAGGCCTAGTGAGGATGGGGGACAGTGGAGAGTGGTTAGGAAACGTGAACATAAGAACATAAGAAAAGAAGGAGACTGCAAAAGACCATTCATGGCCTACACTTGGCAGCTCCTGTTCCATTCAACACACAAAAGATTTCTTACCAGAGAAAAGTCATCAACATTGTCACCCTTAACAGGAGTTCGTCAGATCTAATCTACAATATACATAAAATGCATCCAGAGGATTATGTCCATTCATGCAACCGCAAAATATAATCTTCCCACTCCTTAGAAAAATATATACATATGTACATAAAAAAAAGTCAGTCCCATCTAGCAGCTTCATCCATATATTTATCTAATCTATTCTTAAAACTACCCAGAGAGGAGGCTTTATCACATGCCTAGTGAGCCTATTCCATTCATCTACCACACGATTTGTAAACCAATTCCTCCCAATCTCCTTCCTAAACCTATACTTATCAAGCTTAAACCCATTGCTACGTGTCCTGTCATGTTCACTAAGTATAAGAACCTTACCCAGATCCCCTTTATTATATCCTTTTACCCATTTGAAGACTTCAATCAATTCCCCTCTGACTCTTCTCCTTTCCAATGTATGTAGATTTAGTTTTCTGAGCCTTTCACCATAGGGTAAGTTCCTTAGCCCACCAATCATCTTTGTCATCCTTCTCTGCACAGACTCAAGCAAATCAATATCCTTCCTATAATATGGTGACCAAAATTGTACTGCATAGTCTAGATGAGGCCTAACTAGCGCCAGATACAGTTTTAGAATGACTTCAGCACTCTTATTGCTTACACTCCTCCTAATGAATCCCAATATCCTATTAGCTTTATTCTTAGCATTTAGACATTACTTTCTAGGACGAAGGTCTGAACTTACCAAAATACCCAAGTCTCTCTCACAATCAGTCCTCCCTAAAATTCTGCCATTTAATTTATAACTATTCAATGGATTATTTCTACCTATACTAAGTACACTACATTTGTCTATGTTAAACTTCATTTGCCATTTCTCGGCCCAATTGGACAGAATGGTCAATTCCTCCTGCATTACAACAGCATCAGAATCAGCCCTAATGGCCCTACCTAGCTTAGTATCATCAGCAAATTTACTCAGGTCACTACTTATACCTATGTCAAGATCATTAATATAAATTAAGAATAGCAAGGGACCCAAAACAGATCCTTGAGGAACTCCACTGCTAACACACCCCCACTCAGATTTAACTCCATCTATACTAACTCTTTGCTGTCTGTCACCAAGCCATGACTGAATCCACCTAAATATACTGCCATCGATCCCGTGTGCTTTAACTTTGCTCAGAAGTCGTAAGTGTGGCACTCGATCAAAAGCCTTACTAAAGTCCAAGTATAAAATATCATAGTTTTCATCATTATCTGCTGCTTCATACACCTTACTATAAAAAGACAGCAAATTAGTCAGACAGGATTTACCCTTACTAAAGCCATGCTGTGATTCTTTTATCAACTTATGCTTATCCAAGTGATCTCTAATATTCCTTGCTATAATAGATTCCATCATTTTACCTACCACTGATGTCAAACTTACTGGTCTGTAATTAGACATATTTGTTTTATCCCCTTTCTTAAATATAGGTATCACATTGGCTTTCTTCCATGCCACTGGCACAATGCCACTCTCCAATGATTTTCTAAAGATGCATGCTAGGGGCTCACTTAACACATCCTTACATTCTTTCAAAATTCTAGGAAAGAGCTCATCAGGACCGGGTGCTTTACTACTTTTGATTTTATCAATTTCCTTTGTCACTATCTCCTTTGTGATCAATATATCCTTTAATTTCTCTTCATCATTACCCCGAAAGATCATTGACACCTCAGGTATATTTAGAGTATCCTCCTGTGTAAATACTGAGAGAAAAAGTCATTTAGCATTCCAGCCATTGAGTCCCTATCACTCACTAATTCTCCATTGGAATCTATAAGTGGGCCTATTTTATCTCTAACCTTAGTTTTGTATAATTGATAAAAACTTTTAGGATCTTCCTTTGCCCTATTTGCCACTTTAATTTCATAATTTCTCCTTGCTACTCTAACTAACTTTTTAACATCTCTTGCTAGTTCATTATATCTCTGCCTTAAGTGATCCTCCTCATTTTTTATTTTCCTATAAATGCCCTTTTTAATGCCAATATAATGCTTAATTTTATCTGTCATCCATTTTGGGGCATTATTTTTAGTCCTAATCTCCTTATATGGAATGTTAATCATCTGACCTGTAATTAATTGCTCAATTATTCTTTCATACTCCTCTTCAATTGTAATCTCTTCCTCCTGGTGATTATTGTCTCCACTAACTGATATCATTGAATCTATTCCTGAATTGATTTCATTGCCTGGTTTCTGTACAACTGCCTCCAGGTAAGTCCTGAGCCCATTATAATTTGCTCTTCTAAAGTCAGGAATTTTAACATTGTTCATGCTACTATCAATACCATTCCATTTCATCTTGAATCTAATTTCACAATGGTCACTATTACCCAAATTTCCTCCAATCTCAGTATCCTTAATAACTTCTTCCCTATTTGTCAGAACTAAATCCAGTATATTATTACCTCTAGTGGGTTCGTTAATAATCTGCCTCAGAAAATTATCTTGGACAACATTCAAAAATTCCTCAGCCTCCTGATCACCCACAAGAGCTTCCCAGTCTATATTTTGGTAATTAAAATCGCCCATTATACACACATGCTTACTTCTACATGCCCGTTCAATCTCCTGCCACAGAAGATTTGAAGCTTCCTTACTAAGATTTGGTGGTCTGTATAATAATCCTAAGACAAGCTTGTTTTTACCTTCCTTTACATTTAGCCATAATGACTCTGTGTTATCATCTAATTTAATTGTACTGTTTACACAACACTGGAGATTATCTTTAATATAAATAATAACCCCTCCTCCTCTCTTCCTATTCCTATCTGTATGGAACATGTTAAAGCCCTCAATCTCAACCTCAGGTTTAAAGTGATTACCTGCCAAATCAAGCCATGATTGTGTTATCGCAATTATATCAAAATTCTCTTCACTTGCTAACGCTCTTAAGAGATCTATCTTATTCCTTATACTCCGACCATTTGTGTAGTATATTTTTAAGTTTTTTTATTATTCCCATCTTCATTGCATTGTGCTTTTTTATTCCTAGTTATCTGCTCATTCACTTGTGCATTAGTCCCCCTATAACGCATCAGTATGCCCTCTCCCCTAGCTATTCCTCTATCACTGCATCCCTTCCATTTCCTACACCTGCCCTCTATTCCTGTTATTCCCTTACCTCTAACAGCTTCTAGTTTCCCACCCGTAAGGACCTAATCACACTATCCAGCTCCCCCCATAGAACCTCAACACCTGCCCGACTAAGATGGAGCCCATCCATCGCATACAACCTCCTATTCCCGTAAAACCCTCCCCAGACATCTACAAACACCAATCCTAGCTCCTCACACAGTCCTTTCACAAATTCATTCAAACCAATTGCACGCGACAACCATTCTACCCCCACATCCAATCTCGGAAGCACACCAGAAACAACACCTTTTACCCTGCTTTTACTCATCCTTTCAACTAACCTTTTATACTGCTCACGTAACTCACATGTACCCACCTTCTTTACATCATTCACTCCCACATGCGTAATCACAACTGCATCCCTCTCACACCCAGAAACCAGCCTATCATACCTCTCACAAACATCACTTACACCAGCACCCGGCAGACAAACTCTCATTCCCTTCCACTTGCTATCACTCAACTTCCTATCTAAATACCTAATCTGAGAGTCACCCATCACTAGCACCTCAGTCATTCTCCTATTCTGTCTTGGCCTAACATTACCCTCCCTCCTGCTCTCAGTCACGCTACCACCCATCCTGCTTTCATCCACAATCACACCAGGAAAATCACTTTCACACTCTTCCTCTCTCAGGACATTGAATCTGTTAGTCAACCTAACAGGTTCTATGTCCCTCTCATTCACACACCTAACCTGTCCTAACTTATCTATCCTATCCATTTTCACCCACCATTCATCATCACTCACAACTTCCACACTGTTCCCAGTCCTAGCCCTATCTTCCACCCTCTTAGCACTAATCTCACCCTTCAATCGCACACTTGCATCTCTTCTCACCTCAAACACCAAATCATTCAACCTCTTACATTCCCCACTCAACCTCCTAACCTCCCCTTCCAGAAAACACACACGGGATTCAGTTACATTCACTCTCCTTTCAACTCCACATGCATCACACACCACATACACACTACTTTCAAACGGCATGCTCTCATTATCTATACAAAAAGCCATACTCTCAGAAATTTACTAATGAAAAAGTTAACACTCACCCCCAAAAAATTCTTGCTCAGGATTGCTGCCAGTTATCTTCCCCAAAAGTATTAATCACTAATGTATTTATTATACAGTGATTGATGTATTAAATAAATACAAGAAAAATTACACACCCAAATCAGTATTATATCCCAATCTTACAATGAGAATCAGGAGCTCCTGTAAGACAACCTTCCAGAACAAAGCTAGGGAGGCTTCTCCTGTTCTTTGTGAGAATAGGGTTGCCTTTGTTGAGGTTGTTAGCCAGGGGGAGAATAGGTGTGTGAGTCAGAGAGAAAGTAATTGGAAGTGATATGACTGATGGGGGTGGGGATGGAGGTAGAGTGACTGGTAGTTTGAATGAGAATAGGAGTGGGGATGGAGTTAGGTCTGTGGGGGTTAGGAATAGGAGTCTGACTGAAGTGCTTGTGATGGGTGATTCGCGAGTTAGATATTTAGATAGGAAGTTGAATGCAAGTAGATTGAATGGTTTGAGGGTGTGTTTGCTGGGTGCTGGAGTGAGAGATCTGTCTGATAGGTATGAGGAGCTGGTGTCTGGCTGTGCAAGGGATGCGGTTGTGATAACACATGTAGGAGTGAATGATGTGAAGAAAGTGGGTGCATGTGAGTTACGTGAGAGAAACAAGAGGTTGATTGAAAAGGTGAAAGAAAGTAGAATGAAAGGTGTTGTGACAGGTGTGCTTCCAAGAATGGATGTTAGGGTAGAATGGATGTCTCGTGTGATTGGGCTGAATGATTATGTGAGGAGGATGTGTGAGATGGAAGGTGTCATGTTTGTGGATGTGTGGGATAGGTTTGTTGGAATGAAAGAAATGTATGCGATAGATGGACTGCATTTGAGTAGGAGGGGGGTAGATGTGTTGTGGGAGGAGTATGATCGAGGTATTAGGTCTTTGCGGGCGGGAAACTAGATACTAATAGTGGTCAGGGAATTATGAGAGGACATTATACTACTAAAAGTAGAATGGACTTGGCAGATAACAGAAATAGGTTCCAAGGTGATAGAGGTGAGGTCATTCAGGTTTCAAGAGGTGCTTTAGGGATAGGGGGGTTAAATTGTTTCTATACAAATGCTCGTAGTCTTAGAAACAAGAAGAATGAGCTATTTAGTTATATTAGCGATGAGGATATAGATATATTATGTGTTACTGAATTATGGGTTAATGAAATAGAATTTAGTGACACTATAAGTGAATTTTATTTACAGGGCTATAATATGTACATTAGTCAAAGGACAGGTAGGATTGGGAGGAATAATTATCTATATAAAAAAACATTGTTTCAAGTTTAAATACTTCAATAAAGCAGGATGGAGTTGAGTCACTTTGGATAGATATTAGGTTCAGTAGAAAATAGAATAGTGCATTTGGGAGCTTTTTACAGGCCACCTGGGCAGACTGATGATATGGATGAACTAATGATTAGGGAAATAAGTAAGGGATGTGAAACAGATGCAGTTATTATTGGGGACTTCAACTTAAACTCTGTGGACTGGGAAAATATGATAGGTAGGGATAGAACAAGTGGCAGGTTCATAGAATGCTTTGAGGATAATTTTTTGAATCAATTTGTTAATGAGTCAACGAGGGGGGACAATATATTAGATTTAGTACCTTCTAAGAGTGATCATTTAGTTCAAGAATTGACTGTTGGGGAAGCATTGGGAAATAGTGACCATCAGATAGTTCGTTTTAACTTGGGAATTGATAAGGGTAAAATAACCGAGAATGCTGTAAAAGTTCCAAATTTTCATAAGGGAGATTATGTAAAACTCCGAAGCTTGCTAAATTTTGTAGATAGGATGTAGAATTCAGAGGTAAAAATGCTTATGGGATGTGGGATACTTTCAAGCATATAATAAATGTAGTCCAAGAACAATGTATCCCAATGAAGGCCATTAGGAACAAAAGTAGGAAACCATTATGGTGAAATCAGGAGATAGCTAGAAAAATTTCAGAGAAGAAAAGGGCATATCAAAAATTACAGGTGGAAAATAATATTCAAAATTTAAGTGATTATAGAATGGCTAGGAATGAGTTAAATAAGATTATAAAGAAGAACAAAAGGGTCTCAGCAATTAAATTAGCTCAGGATAGCAACAAAGATCCTAGAAAGTTCTTTAGTTACTATAAAATTAATAACAAGTCTGGCAGAGTTAAAATAGGACCTATCAAATATGAAGGGGTTGTGAGAGAAACTGATGAGGAAATAGTTGAGGTACTAAATGGTCATTTTGCATCAGTATTTACAAAGGAGAAACTAAATAGTCTTATGTATAGTACTCATGGGTCAGGGAAAGAGGTGTTTACTACCATTAGTGTGGATTGGAGGACGATAAAAGAACTAATAGGTGAGTTAGAAACTGCCAAGGCCTCCGGCCCTGATAATATTCATTCTAGGATCTTTAAAGAAGGGGTAGAAAGTATTTCAATAGCTCTGAAGAAGTTGTATACTAGGTCACTGGAATATGGAGAAATACCCGATGATTGGAAGAGAACGAATGTAGTCCCTATTTTCAAGAAGGGTAGTAAAGAGGATCCAAATAACTTTAGACCGGTTAGCCTAACTCCTGTAGTCTGTAAAATTCTTGAGAAAATAGTTAAAAAAGGGATTTGCCAATATCTAGAGAGGGAGGGCTCAATCAGCGATGCTCAGCATGGGTTTAGATCAAGTAGATCATGTTTGACTAATTTACTAGACTTTCTGGAGTTTGTAGCAGATCAAGTAGATAAGGGAGAGAATGTAGATTTTAGTAAAGCATTTGATAAGGTACCACATAGGAGACTAGTTCATAAATTAAAAATGATTGATATATGTGGGGGTGTTTCAAGTTGGATAGCTGAGTGGCTGAAAGACAGGAAGCAAAGGGTAGTGCTAAATGGTGTAAAGTCAGAGTGGAGGGATGTTATCAGTGGGGTTCCTCAGGGATCAGTTCTCGGTCCATTATTATTTGTCATCTATATAAACGATCTTGGGGAGGCAGTTAATAATAAAGTGTCAATTTTTGCGCATGATACCAAATTAGCAGCTGTAGTTAAAGATATTGATGATAATTTTAAAGTGCAGGGGGATTTAAATAAATTGTTATCCTGGGCACATAAGTGGCAAATGACTTTCAACCTTGATAAGTGCAAAGTTATTAACATGGGCTGAGCTCAGTAGAGGATGAGAAAGATCTAGGAGTAGTAATAGATAAGTCATTAAGGTTTTCTAAACAGTGTATTGAAGCAAGAAATAGGGCAAATAGAGTGCTGGCTTTCATTAAGAGAAATGTCAGTTACAAAAGTAAGGAGGTTATTCTTAAACTCTATAACTCTTATGTTAGGCCACATCTAGAGTACTGTATACAGGCATGGTCCCCACATTTTAGACACGATATTAACCTTCTCGAGTCAGTGCAACGAGGGCAACAAAGATTATTCCTTCCCTGAGGCACCTTGAATATATAGATAGACTGAGGGTATTAAATATGTTCTCGTTCAAACGGAGGTGTGTGAGAGGGGATATGATTGAGCTCTTTAAATTTTTTTCTGGGATAGATAAATTGGATGTTAGCAAGTTTTTTGATTAGATGATGGAAATCGGACTAGAGGTCACCACTTGAAAATTAAAAAGCAAGGGTATAGGTTGGATTTAAGAAAATATTTTTTCACCAATAGAGTGGTAGACTTCTGGAACAAATTGCCGCAGAGGGTAGTAGGTAGTCCAAATCTAAATGTATTTAAGAGTAGGTTGGATGAGTTTATGGGAAGGGAAGGTTGTGATGGTTCCTAAGTTTTGTATATATTAATATTGTTTGTATATATCTATAGCTGCATGATTTAGTTCTTGACAAGCCTTGATTGGTGTTCCCCTTGTTTCTGGATGCAGTTTTCCTGGGAGTTTGGGTGCCTTAAAAAAGGGGCCGTTTGACTACGATGACCTATGATGAGCCCTTGTGGCTTTTGTCATCTGTTATATTATATTGTGGGGGACTTTGATTTTGTCTTTCCCTGGTGATGGTGCTTTTTGTGGGTGGGTTTTGACGGATGCGGACGACCTTTGATAGGCCCTTGTTGCTTTTGTCATCCGTGAAATTATGTTATATTATGTTAAGAAAGAATATGCTGTTGGGTGCATTTGATGTGAAATGTGTAAGAGGTGTATGAGTATGGGACTGTCCGATCAAGGCTGTGCAACGGTGAGGAAGGTGGAAAGAAAGAGAGACACTCAGAAGTGAAAGGTTATTGATTGAGAGAGAAAGAGAGAGGGTAGATGAAAGCACGTGGAAGAGAGGAAATAAATAGAGATGAAATGGAGCAAGCTTCCTCATCGGATTAGACGACGATTCTCATTCAACTACTCCAATTCTTCTTTGGATTACCAGAGATTACTATTCAGATTAGCCTACTCTACTCAATGGATTAACCAAATTTACTAATCGGATTACCAGAGCCTCCTCATCGGATGAGCGTATTTATCTCACTGGATTACCCTATTTTCCTGATTGGATTACCTGAGCTTCCTCATCGGATTAGACTAAGTTTCTCATCGGATTACCCAACTCATCTTCGGATTACCAGAGATTCCTCATCGGATTTGGCTACTTTACTCTTTGGATTAACTAAATTTCCTAATCAGATTACCAAAGTTTATTTATTGGATTACCCAATTTATTAGATTATCAAATTATCAATCTCCCTTGTCTTCTATGATTGCACGATTCTCCTCGGATTACCCTAGTTCTCTCATAGGATTACAACACCATCATCCCCATTGGAGTACACACTTCTTCAGAATACACCCTCAGTTTCTCTCCCCCCTCCTAAAGCCTTTCCAACGGGGGTATTCCCCCCATTATCTTGCCACAATCCCTGCATTGCTACAACCTCAATTATATGCTTCACCCTTTCTCCCCCGCTGAGTGGCAAAGGGCGCGGCTGGGCGATACTGCCCCATTAAGGTGGGGGTAGGGGATAAAGGTGGGAGTCTATGACGTCAGAGGGGGGATATTTGGACGGGGAGGTTATTCCTTTTATCACCAGTCCTCACTGTTCGGCGACTATCTCAGTTGTGGAGCATAAAGACCCATTAAAGGATATCAAGGGCTCCCGTCCCTTATCTATTATGGAAGAGGCTAGAGAGGCGGGGGGGGGGGCGTATTTGTAGCCAATAATTTCAACATCATTTTGGGAGTTCTATTTCGCCATTGCAAGATTATTGATACAATTATTATTACCATTACAAGCATTATTAGTATTGCAGGGGAAGATTGGGAAGGTACTAAATGCTGGGGCAAGAGAGGTAGGAGTTAAATACTTCAGGGGAAAGTAATTTAAAGGGATAAATTTGACCTTGGATTAGGTGAGTGGCAGGCAAAAGAGGAACCTTAAAAGACCGCGCGATCCATACCGAAAAGGTGCTTTCCAAGGATATATATATATATATATATATATATATATATATATATATATATATATATATATATATATATATATATATATATATATATATTTATATATATATATATATATAAGGATAGATAGATAAATAAAATTTTGCTTTAAACTAACCGCTATTTAAATGTTTACAGCAGAAATTTTCCTAACTCAAGTATGCAAACTTAAATTTTTATTTTTACATTAACAAAATTGTTAACTGACGTCGGATAACCTAAAATTTTCAAGAGAGCAGCACAATTTGAACTATTCTAAGATTCGATTCATTGACTCTAAAAGTGTCATTTTTTCCTCGATCAATTTTTGATCGAAACTCGGCTGCGTCACGGAACCAACAGAATCTTACTGAAATAAACAAAGCCTATTTAAAAGGCATATGTGGATTTAGACGAGACACGTTAGCCTTACTAACATGTGGAATGAACACAATGCATATTTAAAAGGCATGTGTGGATGTAAACACGAGATGTTAGATAGAGTCCTACATACATCAATTTATGTGGATTGATCGATTCAGCTCAAACGGGTTTGATAATTCATGCAGTCATAGCCCTCTTTAATTCCCCTTCGACTAAAATAGTAGCAGTAATATTTCGTGTTTTTACATACAAATGCATATTACAGTTTGCCCACAGATCACCTAGGGGATGAGAGAGAGTGACCTCGTTGGTCCCCGCCAACTCTACCCGTTTCGTAATTACGAACCGCCTTGCAGGAAAAGGAAAAGCAATGCTTGAGCCGCCACCCAATGCTCGCTCGTTCTTGCCACTTTGGTGATTGGGTGTGACCAACTGATTTCGTTCTTTACCGCCTCTCTTTCTTACCCTACCTCCCCTACCTCCCCCCCTACCCCGTTACTCCCTCCCTAGCGATGGAGTTTCCTGTCCACCAAGTTTCGGGAAAATACGAGGCCATTTTCCCGTTCTCTCAGGCAGATATACACAAAATACGCACATGCACACGGACATGTGTCAAATAAGCACAATTACACCTATATGAAAATACGCGCATATACAGATAAAAATCGTACATATATACACGTACATGTAAACTGGCCACAGGCAGGTAGATGCAAAATACGAATATACAGCTAATAATACACACGTATGTACAAAGTACCCATAAATAGGAGTATGCACATACCTATGAAAGAAAAATTCGCATACATGAATAAACAAAAAATAAGCGCATGTGTGCATACAGACCAATGTTTGCGGTGCGTGTGCGTAAAGCTGGCAAAAACGTGATTTTGGTCAGAAATTTAACTCGCTCATCGCTCGAGTGTGTACGTGTGTCTGTGTGCTCTGAGCTACGGAATCTGTCCTCATGGCGTAATTGAACCCCGTTGGGGCGAGTCGCGCCCCTTTCTTAGCTGGGGCAAGTCTTCACTTTTCTCGGTTTATTTCTCACATTTTCAGTTTCCCTAACTTCACTTTATGTCAAGATGCCCTTGTTTTGTTGCCCTTAATAATAATATAATCAAGGTAATATTAATGCCTCACTTAATTATGATTAATGTTAATAGTATCAGTCCGAAAAGGATGGAGGAGTCCCGGAGGACTTCGAATTGGCCAATGTAATTCTGTTTATTTAAAAAAAAAGGAGCCAAAAGTACCGCCTCTAATTACAAGCTCTTAAGCCTGACCTCGTTTTGGTCAAACGCCTTGCGATGGAAGATCCATAGGTTGCAATAACGCCCACGTTTAGGGATAGATATTTATTAAAGGAGAACAAAGAGTTGAATAAAGAGGGAGATGCTTGTTGGGGTAAGATGGAGGAGCTGGCAGAATTCCTGCCATTGCAATGAGGCGTTCCTGAGGTTAACACATTTTCGAAGGCGCAAGATGTTCAACGGCGTTGTATCGTTGCTTCTAGTAATTTGACGAGGGCAGACGAGGTGAAACAAATGTAACCGTGAAGTTTCGAGGAAACTTGCGACCTTTGGTTGATAATTGCTCCAGTCGAGGGGTGTGAGTGATCTGAAAAAATGGTTGGTTCGGTTGGAGCGAAAACCGACGGCGAGGCCTATGTATGTTTGGAAGGAATTCCGGACAAAATGACGCGCTTGAAGAGTTTTTGAGGTATTGTCTTTATAGTTTCCTAAGTAGCATCTTTTACTTTAGCTTTTTTTTATATTAATCTTATTATAAATTATTATTACTTATTTAAAAAAATCAATCCTAAGTAATGTCCCCATAAAAGATTATTCCTCGATACTGACTCCCCCAAAAGCTCAACCCTAGATAATGACCCCTGAAATAGGCTAGAGCTCATTGGCCAGGATTGATCCATAATCTCTATTAATGATTTTTATTACGATTTACTCTGCAAAATTCGCGGATGATTCGAGGATAGGAAATACTCAGGATAAGGTAAATCTACAACACCGTAATAAGATAGTTTAAATGGAGAAAAAAAAATGACCTAAATAAGTTCAAATATAATGGAAAATTCAAAAGGAAAATCAAATACGAGAAGGAAGCAACGTTTCGTCCCATATTCAGTAATTTCTGGGGCTTGAGGAGTTAAAGAGAACGGAATTAAATGTGGCGTTACCGTATTATTTCATTTTTCCTGTGCGTATTTTTTAGAAATATATATCCAAAATGATGAATTACTCATCAAATTCATATTTATGTTATTTAGAACTATTAATTGTAAATAAAGAGCTGCCATCCTCTGTTCTGGGTCAGGACTATAGGCAGCACTTGGTAGTACACAGGAATTTCACCCTAAGAGTGCTACTTGACCGGAAATGGAACACATTCTTTCAATTGCATCAACACAAAATGTGCTTTAACAAATCCTGAAAAAATATTCTTTGAATGTGATTCTAATTGCTTATCCAATTTATCGTAGTTTAATATTCATTGCAATGGTATTATTTACAATTATTTATTTATTTTTATAGAAATATAATACAGAGAATTGGTTGCAAAATAAGTTGAGGTTAGGTTAGGCCTGGATACCTTTGCTAGCCTCGCACGGACAGAATTTATTCGCAGTACTTTGAAAGCTAATAATTAGCTAGTTTGCCTGTCCACCATTCTCTCCTTTCCTTCTCTAGCTGTCCTTGCTAACCTTAGGTGGATCATAGGGGCGTATATAGTTTAATGTAGTTCTGTAGACTTAGTGCTTTAATAAGCTAAATAATGGCGACCGGCTGATACGCTTAGAGTGGGCGGGAAGTCGAATCTTCCTGGCTTCTAAATGACGCTCACTTTCCCCTCTGAGGGGAGGAGCCGGCACGCCTCGTTTTCCCTCAGACAAATTTAACAGAGTTTCTCTTTGACCTCGCAATTCCTTACCTGATGGCCTTCTCCTATTTTTTCCCTCGGGAGTCGACTGTCCAATTTCGTTTTTCTCTTGAGGGATCCAGGATTTCCCTTCTCCAGAACAAAATGGAATCATATTTCCCCTTCATTTTCCATCTGGATTTTACGGAATTCTACCTCCACTCACCCCTGTCGGGAGATTTGAAGGATAACTTGGTCATGAAGTAATTAGGGCCTACATTACGAACCTTGGAACCACTAAAGATGATGTCCGTTGTGGTAGTTATCTGCCTTAGAATAAGGTAGATGGTAAAGTGGGAGTCAACGAACCGGTACCACATTAGCAAGGGGTAAATCGCCAATGTCGATTGTTTTAGAGACACTTGACAAGGCCTTAAACTCCCCTAGGGGTTGACATCAGCCTCTCCAACCCATCACTCAGACGGAATTCAACCTTGTATTCTGGACTACGCATCCTACCAGTGGAATTCAGTACTTCTGTTCTTATTGGACTCTTAGAGAAAGGCTTTTGTGAAAGGGACATTTTAACACGAAAGATTCTTGGCAGAGGGAGGGAGTGCCACATTAAAATGGATGGTAATCGGTACCAAATCCACAATTAAAATGGATGGTAATTGGTACCAAATCCACAATTAAAATGGATGGTAATTGGTACCAAATCCACAATTAAAATGGATGGTAATTGGTACCAAATCCACAATTAAAATGGATGGTAATCGGTACCAAATCCACAATTAAAATGGATGGTAATCGGTACCAAATCCACAATTAAAATGGATGGTAATCGGTACCAAATCCAAAAAATGAGAGTAACATTCAATGCACTGAAGAAGTGTCAAGTAATCAATCGGCATGAAAGATTGAAATTGTTGCCAAATGAGTAATAGGAAAATCATCGAGGGATAACTCGAGTTCACCCATAATGCCGTGTGTGTGTGTGTGTGTCTGTTTCTATCACTCCATTCCTCCTTTCCCCTCCTCCTTTTTCCTTCTTGTTCTCACTCTCCCTTTCTCCCTCTTCCTCTCCTTTACCTCTCCCTCTACATGTCTCCCTCCCTCTAAATGTTCCACTCCCCCCTCCCCTTCCCACTCCCCCTCTTCTCCCCCCCATCCCCGAATTCTTGTTTTTCCTAGCTTGCTTAGGTAAAATATAAGACCAATTTGCCGTTTATCCTTCAATATCAGATTGCGTAACTTCGTGACAAGAAGAAATGGTATTAATATTTTTACCACAGGAATTATTTCATCAATAATTCACCACGTAATTCGGTTTTGTTTACATGGATTTTTTCATGTTTTTTATATGTATTTTTATGCTGTTGTCTCCAAATATTATCTCAGTTTTGGCATTTAATCAGTATTTTTAGAGATTTTCTTAGGTTTATATAGTTGATCTTCTGATATGTCTATCTTCAATCTATTCCGATTTTGTAAGGCTATTGAGAGAGTAACATGTGTATATTCACGTATTACAACGTATTTAGGAACTGTGAAGAATTACATTAGACGTGCTTTGAAGGTCTTGCTTCTGTTGTGTGAACGCTTTTAGCTTTTCTAACTAGAGACCATATATGTATGTCTCCCATCATGGAAGTATCCATTTTCTTTCGTATAGTATATCAGTTTTAGCGATATCGTGATGGAACTCTTACCATAATTTTCACTAACATCATCCAAGTTATCACGAAAGAAAACTAGATATTAATGCAAAAAATGCACCTTCAAGGACATACGACAGCCCAAGTCATTGAAGCTCTCAATAAGCTACAGGATGCTTGTAGTTTGGATCTTTGTGATTTCCTGAGAATCCATCAACTACACCACGAACTGCCCACTTTGCATCTCTTTCGAATTTGGTCGTTGCTTTTTCAAGTTTCACAGACTTCAACATTGTGTTTATTTGTAGTCCACGAGACGGACTTCTTTCAAGTTCTCTCCTCCAAAATGTAAGGACTTAATAAACTGTTTTAACAGTCTCAATTAAATATAGGAATTCTGGGTAATAAAACCTTGGCAGACTCCACAAGAAGCTTTCTGAACAACAATTAATTTCTTTAGCTGTTAATCATATCGCAGAGGCCACTGAACTTCCGGCAATGATGACAATCAGCTTTGCTATCCCACAAGAAAGGAAAACAAGAATATTTTCGCTCCACCTTGCGGGCCAAGCATGAAGGCAAGTATTTTGAAATCCCCACAAACAATCCCAATTAAATGTAACATAAATGATTATGGTGATCTTCTTTCATATGTACGGAGTGTGCAAAAGGCAAGATGGGTATTGGCTTCCATTGCGTAGTTAGTTAGTCAGCGCCAATCCTCCCATGATACTGGGAGGATCCCCGCCCGGATAATAAAATTTATATAAGGTCAGTATGACAATCGCTGCTCGGCCCGAGGGCCCCGGGGGCCGGTCCTTTTTGGCAAAAGGTGCCATTAAATATTATGTTTTGACACCAAACAGCGTTCAGGGGGAAGCCTTCGTCACCTCGGGGGAGACGGACCTGTTCCGCGTCAGAGGTACGTGGATATAGATACCCATGGGCAGGATTCCTTGGAACAGAGTCTCTGTGTGTGTGTTGTGCTGTGAAGAGGGGAGAGGAAAAAAAGCAGTGTTGTGTTTGTGGTGAGAAGTGAAAGATCTACCCACCTCAGTACGGGGCTGACCACAGCGCGTCCACCAATCGGTAGTCAGATCTCTTCGTACGCTGACGTTTATGTCCGTTCATGCCGGGATTCGGGATCGAACTCGGTACCGCGACGTTGGGAGGCTAACGCCGTATCCACTCGGCTAACATGAGCTCTCAGAACAGATCTCCACTAACATAAAAGTAAATTTTAAATTCATCATGTAGCTTTCGGGACACAGATGTCCTGCAGTCTTTCCCTAGTAAATTCCATTTCTTCAGCCTCGATGTTTTAAAGTTCACCTCCTGACTTATTGAGATCTAAGCCCTTGTTCGAATGATCCAGTTTCTTTGATTTAGAAAGTGGAGATTGGGGGGCCCAGCCCAGAAGGCTAGAAAGTAGTTTACATTTCAAACCTAATTTCACCGTTGCAACGCGGGTAATCAGTAATCTCTAAGCCACAGCGTTTTCCATGTTATCCTAAAATCATATAAACTTTCTAGGAAACAAGAAATATTCATAAATTTAAACCTAAAACTAAGCATAAATCTCCAAAATGAAATGGTTTGTAAAATACTTAAATCTAAATTTTCTTTTGTTTGCAGTTTGTCAAGCTAAAAATAGAACTGTTCAGGGAATTTCTTGCGGAACGGTTTCACCTATTTGACGGAACGGGGCGGAAGTCAGCGTCCTCAATGCATACTTTGCAATCTCATATGTAGTAATTTCAGCCTCGTACCAAAAAAGCTACATAAAGGCTTCATAAAACTGCATAGAAAAGGGCAGTACAAAGACGTATCACTGTTTGAACTAAGGTTAAAGATAGCTCGATTCAACACGACACCTACATCCCCCACTCTCGGCTTCGTTGCCATTGACAAACTGATCTTCACAGCGTCGCGTGAAGTTAGGTACCTGATTTCAAAACTGGGCAAACTGCACACGGTTGGCGATACACTCATCGAACCAATCGTGCTAAAGATGGCGAGCAGCTTGCTGGGAAAAGCTGCGGAGGAAAAGTTCTCTTTCGTTCCACTCGCACAAGAACACCATGAGCTAAGGATCGGCGACATCCTCGTCCATGTTGTTGGAGATTTACTCGCGAGCACGACTAAATTTAGCCTTCAACTCAACGAGACCACTGACCTTTCCAATTTGTGTCAGATCATAGTGATTGTTTCAAAGGAGACGAGATCAAGGAAGAGTTTTTGTTCTGCCATCCTTTCACAACAATAAAGAAATAAGCTGACGTGAAGATGCTTGTGGATGATTTCTTCTGAAGCAACGGCTTTTCGTGGGACATGGTGTCTGAAGTTTGCTCGGATGGAGATCCACCCATGCTTGGGTGCATCTCCAGCTTCAGAGCGCAGGTCAAGACCGATGCAGCACATCTTCGTCACCCACTGCGTCATACATAAAAACGTTGGCATCGAAAACGTTTCCTCTTAACTTTTCCGAAAATCAATGTTGAAACTGTGAGTTGCTTGCGAAACCGTACCACTCTAACGTAGAAGTGTAAGGTTTGTGAAACCCTACCACTCTAACGTTCGGTAGTTCTGAAGAGGAAAGGTATTGAGCGTGTTTTTGCCTTACAGGTAGAATTAGCCTTGTTTTCGCGGGAATACCAGGATCGCCCTGCAACGCACTTCGAAGAGTCAGAATTCATCCTCGTATAGTTTACATGGATGACATCTTTAACGTACTCAATCAACTCAATTACCATATTCAAGGCGGGATAGTGAATGTAATGAAGCTATAAAAACTGAGCGCTTTCCGAAAGTAGCTACCGTTTTGGGGGCGGGCGAAAAAGAACGACAAATTTGCTAACTTTCAGCTCCTGGACAAGTGCTTGAGCGGCTCGAAGATGAGTCTGAAGTTGGAGGTATTCCTCTACCTGGAGAACCTCAGAAAGCGATTATCACGTCATTGATGAACTGGGAAAGTCGTTTAATTTCGACGTTGCAATGGTAGAGGCCAACTATCAATACCTCGACGACCTTATCCAACTTCTGCAGAGCCAGACCCAAGAACGACTCTTCGGCACAAAAATGTTCTCAACATTTTGGTGCCCACTAAATGGAAGGATATCCTCACATCACTAAAATTGCTCTTGATATGCCCATACAGGTCATTATAACGTATCCCTGGGAGTGTGTGTTTTTGAAAGTGCTCTGGTGTACATCAAAACAAAAGAAGAGTAGGTTTGCATGGGAAAATGATATGAGTATGACAGTTGTCAAAACGAAGCAACGAATTTCACATACGAGTATGGCCTCCACAAAACGGATTAAGATGATTATAATTTATCTATTTTTTTAAGATTTCCAAATATTGTCTTGAATTTTGAGACGATTTTAGGGGGGATTAATTTGGGGAGGGTCAAATTTTAGAGGTTCGGTGAGTGTGCGGTGGGTTTCTTTAAGGTTTGGTGCCTCTAAAATAGTTAAAAACCACCGGTCTATTCTGCGAATATGTGTTAACACAATGTTTGCATATACTGTATATGTATATGTTCTATAATATGAATGACTGGTGACAAAATTCAAGATATTTGACTTGCAGCCGGATGAGATACACTCTACGGAGTTACAAACCATGTTTTCGAATGTAATTTGTAATTATTCGTCAATTTCGTCATTAAACACTACACCAAATAAAGTATAAATAGCAGCTTTACATTCCTTGTTAATAAATGGGTTCATCAAGAAAGACCGAAAAAGTTATGGTGAAGGACTGACAAAGTCATGGTGAAGGACCGACATGACTCATGGAGAAGCACCGATAATAGTCATAGATAAGGACCTAGGAGAGTTAAAAATAAGGACCGACTGGATTCATGAAGAAGAACTGAGATGAGTTGTGAAGGACCGACAGGAGTCGTGGAGAATGACCGACACTAGACTTAGCAAATATATTCTCTTCACCGTCTTTTACATTCTTGAAACGTGCGGTTATCATCTCGATTTTCTTATTTGTTACCATGGAAACGCAACTTGTTTCGGTATGTTTTTTAATACTAATTCAATCATGTCTATTGTAGGTAGGGCTTATGGTCCTAACAAGGTCAATGATTTTCAAACATTTTTCAATGACACTCACCTTAACGCCGATGTCAAGTGCCATTGCCCCAATTCCTTCTTCCATCTCTAAATCCACTTCTAAATCAATTTCAATTTTAAATGCACCCTAACAAGTACTCTTTAAAACACAGATTTAGTGGAACAATGCTATTAAATAAAAGAGAAATAGCAGCACATAAACTGAGGCGACTAAATTAAAACGAAACGGTTTGTTTGTATTTTGCAGAGACTTTCTGTTGACATTTCCATTTGTTTTTATCTTGTGTTGATGAACAAATTGTGCAGTTCATTGCAGTTTTACATTCTCCGCCCTTCATTTCAGTTCTCAATAATCCATGCTGCTTCATACAGTTTATAAATGCTAGTGGATTTTCGACAGTAAGCGATTTAATAATATCTTGTTCTTAACAAATGTATGGGAAGAACTAAGCCCCTTCGTTTCAATTTACTTCTCGTGTCTCTCCTAATCTCCCTCTTTAGACTATCGCTTTATCCGTTAATCGTTTTAACCCTTTTGGCTCTGTTCTTGACTCTTTCTGCCTCTCGGTTTGACCTTGATACCTGTTAGAGCTAAATCTTAATGTGAATTTACCCGCCCCTCTCCTACTTCTTCATTGGTGATTTCTTATCTTAGAGGCGATTCTTTATCTTTTACTAGCTTATTTATACTCTCATTATATTATTTTCTCTTGTAGTTATCCTTGAGAGTGAACTGAATAAAGTTCGAAAGTACTTAGAAGCACCTTTTCATTTTTCCTGGGGGACATGGCATTCATTACGAACCTCACGTGCTACTTTGTGAGTTATTCATTTCATATATATATATATATATATATATATATATATATATATATATATATATATATATATATATATATATATACAAGTGTTGGACAAAATTATTGGAACACGTGTTAAATTTAATGAATATTATTTTTAATACGGAGTTGGTCCTTCTTTTGCTTTCTGAACAGTTTCGATGCGCCTTGGAATTGAATCATACAGCTCCCTGAGTTAATTGAAAGGGAAACTTGAGCCATTCCTTTTGCCATTCCTGCTTCATCTGTTTCAGACACGACGGTGGAAGGTAACGACTTCTAACCTGTCGCTCCAAGACTCACTACAAATGCTCAATAATATTAAGATCTTGAGATTATGGGGGCCACTCCATGTGTTGTATTTGACTCCAATGCTCTTAAAACAAATTCTTAACCACATTTGCGGTGTATATTAGGTCATTGCCATCTTGGCAAAAACACTCACCATTTGGGAATAATGTCTGGACCATGGAATGGACTTGATCTTCCAAAATTTTCAGATGTTCGTTGCTGTTGATTCTCTCATGCAGGGCAACGATTGGACCAAGAGAATTCCAAGATATGGCTGCCCAAACCATAACTGACCCTCCTCTGTGATTCACTGTAGGAAGAAGGCAGACAGGATTAAAAGCCTTCCCGGGCTACCTCCACGCATAAACTCGCTCTGCAGTGGGCAAAAGAGAAAAACTGGACTCGTCGCAGAATATTACTTGCTTCAAATGGTCTGTCGACCATCCCTTGTGATCTCTGCACCAGTTCAGCCTTTTCTGAATGTTTTAACGAGAAAGCAGAGGTTTCTTAGAGGCGGCTCTTCCATGATATCCGGCTTTATTGAGCTCACGGCGAACAGTTTTGGTCGAAACTTGGCTAGTGAGATGTTACTGCAGTCATTTTAGAGGCAGTTAGTTGTCCGCAGATTTTTCATCGCAATGTGTTTCAACACTCGTCGGTTTCTTTCAGCCACCTTCGAAGTCCTGCTGAAATTATTCCTTCTGCTGAAGGCTTTGCCCTGGTCTTTGAATTCTGTCATGGTTCTTGATCTGGTAGCTCTCGAAAAACCAAGGAGTTTAGCTGTTCTGGTGACGGAAGCTCCTGCCATTCGAGTTCCAACAATTTGCCCTTTTCGAACTCAGTGAGGTCACGTATCTTAGCATCTATACCACGATCTAAAAAAGAAATACAAATAATTATTAAAGTTAATAAATAAAACTATGTCTCTACAATAAAAACAAAACAATGAAATTTGGATGGATATCCGTAATATAATGGTTCATTGAAATATTGGTGTTAAATTTCTACTGTTTCAATTATTTTGTCCAACTATATATTTAAATTCCTTTGAGTAGCTGCTGATGTTTATTTATCTCTATACATCTATTATAATTTTGATACTATTTTATAATGATATAGCTTGTTAATTATTTTTCATTCTTTCATTCTCAGAATTAGTTTGGAGGAACTGCTGATGCTTATTTATCGCCATACATCTATTTTTTTCATTCTCAGAATTAGTTTGTAAATATCAGCCATCCAAAATATTAGCTGGTAAAGATAAATAACCCTGAGGTACACTGGGGTTCCTGATCTTTACAACGTCCCCCCAAAATACTACATTGTTACAAATTATTAGAAACCATTCGACTACCAACCAACTAACTGGAAAGTCGCATTTAAAGCGTTCTGAGAAAATCGCATTTGATCTTTTCTGTTTTATCTTTTCAACTATATTTTGTCTCGGGCATTTGTGGACTAATTTAGTTTTTAGCATAAAATATTTTGGGGGTGACTGACGTGTTTATTATATATCTATATACATTTTATTCGCTTATTTCCTTAGGTTCTTAAGTTGTATATACGCCTTTTTCTCTTGTACTTCTTTGCAATTGTTTTTATTTTTGCATTTCTGGTTAGAGACTCCGAATGTAAAATTTGCTGCGTTTTGACGTATATATATATATATATATATATATATATATATATATATATATATATATATATATATATGAGTATATATCGTGCCCCAACGGGTAGATGATAACGATCCAGGTTTCTTCCTCTCTGTGAGCGCAAGAGTGACTGCTGATAAAGAGATAAAAAAATGACCGTTGTATTTGGGGCTGATAGATAGATTGGTCTATTTGTTACAGCCCCTCCCAGGTGTGCTCAAGCAGTGTGGAGGCGGCCATACTCTTCTCAATTACATTTAAATCGGGATTCTCATTTTCGCTTCTTCTTCTCGTCGTATACCAATTTAAGTGTCCGAGAGAAGATTGTACATCTTAATATATCGGTTCTACCACAAACTCCCTCAAAACCCGCGCCCAACCACATCGCTCTAAAACTATCAAAATTCAGGACCATCTTAATAGTATCTAGAAAATGAAGCAAAAAAAAACCCCATAAAATTTAACAGTAATTTAGAAACCTCTAAACGACCACAACTTGAAACTCTCAGAAATGGTTGTGGTAAAGTATAATAAACGAGACCTGAACATAAAAACGATTTATTTATGCACAAATTATGCATCACATAAATTAATAATTTAAAAATTAGGTATTTTCCTATATATTTTAAACCTCCCCCCACCTCTATCCCACTACCCTTTTCTATCTTTCCTATATGAAACGAGTTGGCGTCTATAAATTTCAATTTCTCTTTGACAAACGTCACAATAAGAATAGAATGCATTATACATAAAAAGCATCACGTCCTTTCTTCTCTAAAATAATTATGTTGAAATCAAATTTTAATGCTTAAAAGATCTTGTTTAAATTGGATGTAAAATCCGTAAAAGTATAATAAAATAAAGGCTGATATAATTTATTATTAGCAGTAGTAGTATGGTTGTTTTTAGTTATTTATATTATTATTATTATTATTATTATGTAATAAAGTATATCGTCTTAGTTATTATATATGTGAGGTTGAGTTGTGTAAACATAGTTAATCTAATGTCTAGCTGATGCAACCACTAATTATAGATCAATTAAACCTCATAATGTTACAAAATAAATCAAAGTAATCACTTTAGGAAACAATGAGAAGCTTCTTATCCAGGACCTCAAACCACAAAGGAACAGTTGTTTGGAGAAGTGAATTAAGCAGTAGCTTTTACGTCGTTGCGAGCTTGCAACGCACGAGAAGATGTTAAGTCGTAAGTGAAATACAAAGATAACGATCTCGCAGCTAAGTAAAGTCAATAAAATTTGTTTGTTTTATGACGGAAACTTCTTTTGTCTGAGGAAGCGAATACACTATTCAATCCCATCAAGGCCGCAACAATTAATATCGTATTAGCGACTTTATAGGAAATTTCTGAGACCTGCGACATTCAGCTTTACCCGTGGATCAACTTTCCAAGACTCTATCCTCCTTTACCTGGAGCATTTAATTTCTCGCGAATAAAAACTCTCTGCCTTATTATCTGTTTGTCCCAAATGTTTGCCTCCTTTACCCGGAATACTAATCATTTGCTCTTTATTACCCGATTTATATTACATAATTGAATTCATTATATTTATCTCGATGCATTAACTAGATTCCATATAATGAAAGTATTTTACCTTTCAACTGATTAATTGTTCGATGACATGAGTATTTTGATGATAGTCCGGTTCCCCAAGGCTATTTTTCTGAATTTGAATGGAGTGGGGGCATCACCCCAATTTCTTTATACTTCCTTCCTTTTCTAGTTCTTCTATCGCATTTTTTTCCTTAGAAAAAAGAGACAACTAAGGAGGTCATACCTTCCAGAATGAATGATTAATAAAGGCTTAAATAGAAGCCAAATTATATGAAAATTACAGGGGCCGAATGTCAAAAAAAGGCAATTGGTTTGAGAGGGTACGCTTCTCTAATAAATCTCTTCCCGTCCTACAGAGAGGTGAATGAGTAGAAGAGAAATGTATGTTAAGAAGATAAACTTTTACAGACTGACAAGATGCCCAGAGCTATAATACCCGTGAATATTAGACTTACAACAACCCATCTAAAGACGAGAGATGTAAAAAAGGAAGTACGATTAAATGAAAACTAAATACCTATCCCAATATATCTACTTAACTCAAGACACATGTTAAAGTTGAGTCAAGAATGTAATGAAGGATGTTTAGAAGTAGGAAAATGTGTCATTCCACGCGAATAAGCGAGGAACCGCACGCTGGGAGACGCTGAGCTCATGCATGCAACTGAAATATTCGCCACAGATTGGGAAATCGCTCCGTTTGGCCAATCGGGAGAGCATCGAGGCGCCGGAAAAACAAAGCTCGCTGATTATGCACATGGAGAAAAACCGATTGCTCCCGGTCCACTCGGAAAGTGGCGGTCCGTGGAGGGAAGTGGACGGCGGGAAACGTCAGTTAATAATCGCGGCCTCGCAGGAGTACTGAAGACATTTTAAGCCAGGCGAGGGAACAAGTGGAGACCTTCAACATTATTGAGAGCGGAAAGGTCTCCTGAAGTTTAGCCCCCCCTCCCCTGTCCCTGTTGTTTGAAAGAAGGCAATAATAATTTCCTCTTTTGGCTCGATAAATTATGTTTTGCCCGCGGAATTTTCCTCACTTTCAAAAAGCTATTTTGGGTAATCTATAATATTTAAAAACCCGGTTCAGCCAACGGAGACCAAGGTAAGGTCGACATTGATTCCTCCCATCCCCCGGTCCATAGTAAATAATCGGAAAAGGGCAGAAGTCTGCATAACGACTGAATTGCATGACACTTTCGCCCCAACCTCCCAACTCCCATACGAAAAAGAAAGAGGGGAGACAGAAAAGACAAGCTTGTGAGTCCTAAAAAGGCAGCAAATTTTAGATTTGTTTCTCAATGAGTCAAAAAAATGGATTGGAGAAAATGGAAGCAGATTTATGCAGCATTGAGGAAATTGAAAAAACTCCAGATATGATAAGGAATAGTAAGAAGGGATGGGGCAAAGAGGCATATATACTCGTATGTATAAATCTTTCATGAACGCTTCAGTGTGCATGGTTCGAATCCCACCCCTGTACGGATTTTTTGCAAATTAGGAAATAACATTCAGAAGAAAAATTATCCTGTTTTTCTGTTTCTTGCGGTTTGCTGGATATATATATATATATATATATATATATATATATATATATATATATATATATATATATATATATATATAATCAAGACACTGTTTTCACCAATAGCGAGTAAATGAATGTACAATGAAACCACTTTTTGAGCACAAAGTCTATTGAACCGGAACTAGTTTCGGTATGAAGTTTTCCATACCATCTTCAGCCGTTATCTGATTAGTGCAGACGAATCAAAATTGAAAGTAAATTTCTTAAAAAGTGTTAATGTCAGTTGCCGGTTTCAGTATATTTTAGTATTTCTGTTTTCTTTGTCAATTTCTCTCAGTCAACGGCTGAAGATGGTATGTAAAACTTCATGCCGAAACTAGTTCCGGTTCAATAAACTTTGTGCTCAAAAAGTGGTTTCATTGTACATATATATAATCATTTCATGCATATGTCTCTCACTGCTGAGAGAAACTGTTTCTCCTCTTTCTGAACTTTTGTCGGTCTTGTGCTATTTGTTTCGATTTTTAGTCTATTTTTGAAGTTCATTTCTCCATCTTGTTTTCAGTCGTCTTTTATCAAGTGGAGTCCAATCGGTCATTTTTCTGGTCCATCTATCGTCTTGGAAGCTTGCCACATGAATTGCCTAGCTCCATTTCAGGTTTCTAACAGCTTCTAAAATGTCTTGAAGTTTGCTTTGTTCACGTATCCAAATGAGTGATTTTCTGTCACGCCAAATTATCCCAATCATAATGCGTTCATGGGCGGTTTGTGTTGTTTTAAGTTTTAGTGCAAGTTTTTTGGACCAGATTCCAAGTTTCTGCTTCATAGGTCATAGTTGGTATTACGCATTGGTTGAATACTTTTCTTTTAATACCCATGGGCATTTTCCCTTTGGAGGCGATCTTTGCCTTTTCAAATACTTTCCAGCCTAGAGTGATTCTGCATGGAATTTCCTGATATTTTCACGTGTACATTGTAATTTGTTGACCCAGATAGATATATATGTCTACCATTTCAATTTTCTCGTTGTCAATTGTGATGTATATCATTTAGACCTCTGGTTGGTTTTCACTATGAGTAGAATATAATTTGCGAATTTCAGGTGATTGATTCAATTGCGATCGATCTTAATGCCTTTGTTTTGCCAGTTTGACCTCCTAAAGATTTCTTCTAGGCAGGACGTAAACGATTCCGGAGAGAGAGTATCTCCTTGTCTTACACCTTTCTGAAATTGAACGATGTCTGAATCCTTGTGCAATCTAATGTAGACCTGCAATTTTAATATAAGTGTTCTATGATATTTATGTACACCGGATCTATACCTTGATTCTTCAAAGCTGTTGTGACCGCCGGTGTTTCTATTGAATCAACTGCTTTCTGGTAGTCTACAAAGACCAAGTATAGAAGTATATTGTATTCTGAAGATTTCTCTTTCTCAATGAGGTGGTTGAGAGTATGTACTTGGTCAATCGTAAAGAATCATTTTCTGAACACAGCTTGTTCTCTTGGTCGTTGGTCATCTCGCTAGTTTTGCAGTCTGTTAGTAGTGACTCTTGTGAATATGTTATTGATACACGAAAGGAGGCTGATTGGTCTATAGTTTTTAAGGTCTATTTGGTCATCTCTTTTGTGTAGAAGGATTATAATGGAATTGTGCCAGTCTTCCGAAGAGACATGCTAGTTTCTCCACAATGACATCTACGGAATCCCTCAGCAAGTTCGAAGTGATATTGTCCTGATTTGGTATTTTGTGGCCCTTCATTTGATTGATTGAAATTTCACTTTCTAATTTGAGAACGGTGGGAACATTATTGGGTGTTGTTGGATGGTTGTAGTTCTGGATCCTTGATCATTGTACCATTTATTTCTTTTATAGCTACTATGTGAGATTTTCCTTTTTGCAGTTTCATGTTAGCCATTGTGTACCACTTTACTTTTAATGGTGTCTTCAACAATAGTTTTATTATGTATTATATATAGTTTTATATATATTTTCTGATATTAGCTATGTTTCTCTTTAATGAGCTGCTTAGTTCTACTAATTCAATTTGCTTGTTGATTTAAGGTCTTTGCGCTTCTTCATTAGGTTTAGGGTTTCTTCTGAGATTTGTTGTTGGTCTTAATTTGTGTTTCAGAAGTGTATCTCATGTGTTTCATCAAGTCTTTGTTCATCACTTGTATATTGCTGGTGTTACTAGGGTCTGGGAATTTTCATGGTATGCTTTGTGAAAATGGCCCTGGAATTATGAAATGATTTCTTTTCGACATCCTAATGTGCTTATTTTGTTTAATGGAATAGCTTTCTTCTCTCTTTCTGAATGTATTTTTTATCCTACATCTGATCATCTTCTGGTCACTGATTTTGATTTTATTGATGATTTAAAAATTATTGACATAATTTTTTGTCGACCAGCAAATAATCAATTTCATTGTAAATATGATATTTTGTGTTTACCGAAGTCCGTCTTTGATGTTGCTTCGTTTTGAACATAGTGTTGGCAAGTATGAAGTCAACCAGATCTTGTGCTCTTCCATTTCGTTCACCCATTAAGTGTAAGGAAAAGAGAACGCCAAGAAGAATACCCCCTTTTTTTGTTTCTTGAACTCCTTTCCAACCCTATGTCTTCTAACACTCCACGTGGAGTAAAAAGCTCTGTATTCAAGGAGAAAAATAAAAGAAGAAAGAATTTGAATATCAGTTAAGCTGAGCGCTAAAAGCTTTCACCTGCCGATGAAATGCTAATCTCTGTAGTCGGGAAAAGGATAGCTGAAAGTTCCCACCTACATCGTTGGAGAAGATTAAGACCGGGGTCGGTCGACCAAAGCTAATCCCTCTCGGCGCCGGAAGCTTTCGTTCAGACGTCTGTGCATTTCAACAAAGGAGCACCATAAAAATGGCCGTCATATAAATACCCAGAGTTTTTCAAAGATTGACAGATTGAGTTTGAGATCTAGTCGTCTTCGGTTCAGATCGTGTATCTGTTTGAACTGCAACTTGGTAAACTCGAAACGCTATCGGCCCCTGTATTAAAATAACACTCTTATACCTCGTAATCAACGGATTACTTTTACGAAATGAATGTACTTGTACGTAAGGAAGGACGCGTACGTACATTAGAGGATATATGTGTATGTAACTGTATATATAAATATTCTCGTGGCTTTTATCTCTTTCCCCCCAACCAATACATACATATATGTAAAAAAGACGTATTGTCTGGGGAGAGACCTATTCCTCCATAAATATATATATATATATATATATATATATATATATATATATATATATATATATATATATATATATTGTGTGTGTGTGTGTTTATGTGTGTGTATACGAGGGGCGGTCAATAAGTTTTGCGAATCGGTAGGACAAAACAGAGGAAGGGGGATGGCTGTTTGTGGGGGTGTTAGGACAAGTTATGACAAATCAGGACCTGCAGCCGCACGCTCCTGCCTCGTCTATTTAAAAAGCAGTAGCTGATCGCAGATCGTCAGTCACAAATTTTTCACAAATGGTTGCAGTGTACACCGACACCGCCCCTTCTTACGCAACCATTGCTCGCTGGAATAGGGAGTTGTGCCATGGTCGTGAGTCCCTTGAAGATGACGCCCGTCCAGGATACCCATTGGACGTGACCAACGAGGACAATGTGGCCCGTGTGGAGAGGATGATTCTCGAAAATCGACGGGTCAAGGTCGAAGAAATCGAACGAGAACTTGGAATATCACATGGAAGTGTTATCAACATTATCCATGACAATTTGGCCATGTCCAAGGTCTCTGCCCGTTGGGTCCCTAGAAAACTCACGCGCCATGATCGACTTCAACGTCGTCAAAGTCCACAAGGCCAGAGTTGCACAAGCTGCCCTGCGCGAGTGCGGATTCGAAGAGCTCAACCAACTCCCCTACAGTCCAGATCTGGCCCCTAACGACTATTTTTTATTCCGCCAGCTCAAGGCTGCACTGCGTGGACACCGGTTTAGGGACGATGAAGATGTCTAGCTCACCGTCCAGGAGTGGATTGAACAGCAGTTGGGAGATTTCTGGCTGTCTGGAATTCGAAGCCTCAGGGACAAGTGGCGTGAGTGCATTGAATTCGAGGGTAGTTATATTGAAAAATAATATAACACTTTTCCTCATATCTCGTTTCCTTATATCTGAATTGCAAAACTTATTGACCGCCACCCGTGTATTCATTTCGCTACCCGCTGAGGCTAATCTCGACTATTCAACCTTTAAGTCCGAACTCTTGGCTGCAATCAACATGAATCCGGACTTCTACGGGCAAAGTTTCGTCAGGCTAGGTTGCAACCTGGCCAGACTTACCGCCATTTCGGATTCACCCTTAGAAGAAGTATGCAGTTTTGTTTGGACTCCACCCAGGTAAACGGCGACTATGAGTCTCTGCTTGACCTTATTTTTCGGGGTCAATTGATGGCTACCCTACCCTTTGAAATCCGTGCATTCGTGAAGGATCGAAGAGTTGCTTCCTTCAAAGAATGCATCGAAGAAGCGGATTTGCACGCGGCCAGTCATAATCTTTACCCCAAAGATCCCAAGAAGAGTCATCTTACATCTCCCAAGAGTAAAGGCCACTTCTCTAAATTTAAATAGAAGAACGCTCCCAAATTCGTAAAGGTCCCAGGACCCTCCAGACCGAAATATTATCCCTCGTCTGAACTTAGGGATGTTAAGCCACCTGTCTTTATTTCCCCTGCGTCGGATTACCCAATACGACCCATCGTCTGTTTTTCTCGCGGAACCCCCGGGCATGTGGGGACAAACTGTTCCCCAAATTCTTAGTTCCGTTCTGCTCCCAACCACCAAGTTCACTAAGTAAGCGCCTCTCTTGGTCCTTCGTCTGCCCCCTCACCCGCGAATAACCCCCCAGGACCTCTAGTTATTTTTTTATTTAACAAGAGCTCCCCCGCTGGGCTCAAGTTTGAAACCGGTTCGGTTAATGGTTGCCGGGATTCAACCCTGTCCAGAGATACGGGATGCACGTGCATCGTCGTATCGGAAAAGCTGCTGCCCCCAGTGAGCCCTGACCACGATAAATTTGCAGTAGACCAAGGACTACTTGGGACGAACCAACCGCTTCCCATTGGTCCGTTGTTTCATCGAATGCCGATATTTCACCCGTTAGGCTGATGTCGTATCAGCCCCTATTAAATTATTCACCATATTAGTCGGCCAGAGCTCGCAGCTCTCCCCTAGTCCCGTTGCTCAGCCCGCCATCACGAGGGCCCAAGCCCTAAAGAACGAGGCACCTCCCGTGACTTTAGAACCCCCTTTTTTCCCGAGTACGAGACTCTGGACAACGAGTCTTTTTTAAAGGCACAGAATAAGTTCCCTTCCCTACAGCCATTGTGGGAAAAGTCGAGGACCAACGAGCGCGAATCCGTTCGTGGTCAAAAAGAGGTATCCTACCTCGTTGAGGGTAAACTGTTATTTCGTTACACCTCCATTCCTAACCACTCCCCTACGCGCTTGTTATGTATCCCCCTATCCAATGTCCCATAAGTACTCAAAATTGCCCACGATGGGTTGTTAGCTGGCCACTTTAGTCATAACAAGACGGCCCAGCGAATCTTTCGTCATTTCTTTTGGCCTAGCGCTGCCAAAGAAATCGCCGACTTCTGTAGGTCCTGTGACATTTATCAAAAGACTTTGGCGAAAGGCCAATTCCCCCAGCCCCCCTACAGAAGACTCCAATTGTGTCAGAACCTTTTTTTAGAGTGACCATCGACCTAATTGGCCCAATACACCCCTGTCTAGTGAAAGACATTCCTATATCCTAACGCTCGTGGATTTTGAGACCAGATTTCGAGACGCTGTTCCCCTTAAAAAGATAAACAGCATGACTTGCGCGGAGGCCCTGATCTCCATCTTCTCCCGCGTTGGCATCCATAAGGAGATCTTATCAGATAGAGGTAGACAATTTACTTCGGAGCTTATGGAGTATGTGGGAAAACTCCTATTAGTCAAGCCACTTTTCATAACACCGTTCCATCCAGCCGCAAATGGCGTCTGTGAAAAATCAAATGAGACTTTAAAGGCCGTCCTTAAGAAACTGTGCCATGCCTAGCCTCGGGAACGTCATCAATAACCTTCCGGTCGCCCTTTTCACCTGCAAGGAAATTCTTCAACGAACACTGGGGTTCGCTCCCTTCGAACTCCTTTACGGCCGTAATGTTTGCGACCCGAAGAGCATTCTCAATTAATTATTTCCCAACCCCCGGCTAGATGAGGAGGTCAAGTCCTCGTATGCATACGTATTGGACCTTCGAAACCGTTTGGAGGATGCGCGGACATTGCATACAAGAATGCAGACTTGAACCTGGAAAATTACAGGACCTATTTTGACATTAAGTCAAAAGAAAGACGGTTCAAGCCCAGTAACGAGGTCCTGGTTCTCCTGCCCACGGAGACAAATAAACTTCTTTCCCAATGGAAAGGCCCCTTTCCAATCCTCGAAGCCCGTGGCCCCGTGGACTACCTTATCCAAACACCCTCCGGTAACAAATTGTTTCATGTCAACATGCTCAAACGTTACCACCGCCGCACCTGCATCAACAATATTGTTGCCCTGGACGAAGAAGCCGTGATGGAAGCCTCTTATCCTCCCCCGAGCCTCTTAACCTAGTCCAGACAGTTTGCGTAAAATAGAAGCTGATAAGGACTACCCACTCCCGTTGCTCCCCGGAACGTACAGAGACCCCTCTCAGGAGATTGATCTAAATCCCCACCTGGAGCCCGCTCAGAAAGCCCAGTTATCTCGGACGTCATTTCCGAAAAGCCTGGTTGCTCGAACCAATTCGAGCATGACCGATCCGATCCAAGCTGTACCCTTTGCCTATTCATTTGTAATCCGCGTTCAATGCGGAGGTCGTAAACTTGCTAAAATTAGAAATAATCGAACCCTCCTCTTCTGATTACTGTTCCCTCATTGTTATAGTTCGGAAGCCAGACCAGGCCTTTCGAATGTGTGTGGACTTTCAAAAACTTAACGCCGTGACGGTTTTCGATACCGAACAGATCTCGTTGATAGGCCAGAGCCAACATTTGTTCGAGAACGACAAATTTATTTCTGAGATAGATTTGTGCAAGGCGTACTATCAAATTCCCCTCAAGGATAGTGTTCGGAAATACATTGCCTTCCCTACAGAAAAGGGGCTTATGCAATTTAAGCGCCTTCCATTTGGTTTAGTCACTGCTTGTAGTAATTACAACAGAATGATACGCCGCATCTTAGATGGTCTGAACAATGTGTAATTCTATTTTGATAATGTGCACGTAGCTACTTGCACATGGAATAAATATCTAATCTCCCTTCGTTCCCTCTGTAATAGGCTCCGAGAGCATGGTCTGACCATGGGTCCTTCAAAGTGTCATTTTGCTTACGACACCATCAAGTACCTTAGATTTCAAATTGGGGAAAACTAAATAACGCCCCAGCAAGAAAAGGTCAGGGCCATTTTAGATATGCTCCTTCGCCGTACTAAGAAGCAGCTACGTTCCTTCGTGGGCTCAACCTCCTTCTCCCGGCGTTTCGTCCCCAACTTCGCTGCCCTAGCGTCTTCTCTGAACTCCCTCCTTAAGAAAAACTCCCTAGATTCCCTCGTTTGGAGCCTTAAGGCAATTTCCCACTTCCAGCAGATGAAGGATAGTCTCCCGAACAAATTGTTTGGAATCCGTACGGATGCCAGCAACGATGGCATCAGTTGCGTCTCATCAGAATCCCCCCTTCACGGATCTCCAGTTTTCCATGTGAGATTTTGCGTCGAGCGACGTCAGAGTCTCGATTTTTGCAGGTTGCACTTCTCTAGAGCAGAGGTGCCTTCGTCGGTCTTCAAGGAGGATCGTGAACTCGTCTTCTGGTCCACACCCCATTCATCCATTTTCCGTCTCCATTTCCTCGCGCCGACTTGCTAAAGGAGTCCCCTTCCTCGAGGACTCCCTTTAAGGTAAAACGATTGCATCTCCCTTTAATCGACCCGCTTTTCGACTTTTAAATATTCCTTCTGTATATTTGATTTATAGTATCCCATCTAAAAGCTAATTAAGAAGTAATTAACGTTACCCGATTGCCAATTTTCTATAGTCTGTCAGCATTATTCTTATTCACATTTCCTATATTTCCCCTATATATATATATATATATATATATATATATATATATATGAGGAATTAAACCACATTCTCCGAAGACAATTTAATTCAGAACAGTTTCGGTGTATCTCACACCCTTTTTCAACTGACACTGGGTAGAAAATATAAGAGAATGCATATAAGCATAACACAAGATCCCCTCTTTTTTCCCCCAATCCCCTACTTGTGGCTAATCTGGGGGGGGAGTTAAGCCTAAACATATTGAAGGGTTGACATTTAACTATTTTGTTTATTTGCATTCTTATTACAGGATTAAAAGAAAATTGACCCTCAGATAGATTTAAATTAGGAACTGACGATATCAAGCTCGATCCTAATTTAAATCTATCTGAGGGTCAATTTTCTTGTAATCCTGTAATAAGAAAGCATATAAACAAAATAGTTAAATGTCAGCCCTTCAATATGTTTAGGCCTAACCCCCCCTCAGATTAGCCACAAGTAGGGGATTGGGGGAAAAGAGGGGATCTTGTGTTATGCTTATATGCATTCTCTTATATTTTATACCCAGTGTCAGTTGAAAAGGGGCGTGAGATACACCGAAACTGTTCTGAATTAAATTGTCTTCGGAGAATGTGGTTTAATTCCTCATCTTTTCTTGTGATATTGCATTAATTTTCATCATATATATATATATATATATATATATATATATATATATATATATATATATATATATATATATATATATATATATATATATATAATTGTAGTTGGGTAGCAGTCTGTCTTGAATGCAAATTTTGTTGAAGACCATTGTGTATTTTGCCTTAATTAATTTCCTTTGCCAACTTTCTTTTCTTCTAACTATCTTTTTTTATTCCATCTTGTATATGGAGGATCACTTGTCCTGGATTCATCTCTCTTTTAAATGAATGTGTTTGGTACAAACCAAAATAAATTGCTAAGCTTTCGATCTTATTCGATCATCTTGGAGCGTTATGGAATTTCTTGCCTCCTTTACCGATTTACTGAGTGGAGTGAGGATCTGGCAGAAAGTAAAGTGAACGAATTAATTAATTTATTAATTAAGGAAAGTAATGAATTGTGTGGTAGGTCTAAAAATGTGTGAATGTTTTCTAGTTTGCCCTGGTGTTAGGTCATCACCAGCATGCTCGCTTATTATTTTTATTTCATAAAGTTTTCTTCCTCCGTTAGTAATGTTGCTGACTGTCGATGACAGCCAGGTTCCTCCATTGTTATGTATATATATTTTTATTTGTTAAGTTTGATTTAATCCACCGTCGTGGCATTCGAGCCTTTCAATGTTTTTTTTATTATGCTGAATATCTCTAGTTAAATTTGATTAAGTTTCTCATTTATTATTTTCTTTATGAGTAATAGTTTAGGCACTTCGCCTCTTTTCGTTTATTTTATTATGTTTTCCACTTCTTGTTTTAGTTGGTGAATTTTGATGATCTGTGCTTGTTAAATATAAATTTGAATTGGGCACTTCGCCTCTTTTTGTTAATGTGAATTATTTTAATCAAATTTTAAATTGAGTTCAATTTGGGCACTTCGCCTCTTTTTATTTTTAATTTGGGCAATTTGCCTCTTTTTGGTAAAATTAGTTAATTTGGATTTAATTTTGAATTGTATTGAGTTTGGGCACTTCGCCACTTTTTATTTTAATTTTTAATTTGGGCACTTCTGAATCGAGTTATGTTTTGAGTTTTGAGTTAGAGCACTTTGCCTCATTTCATTAAGTATATATCGGTAGTACATTCTCTCTCGCGCAGGTTCTTCTGCTTGGGAACACAGCTTTTCTACAAATTGCACGTCTTCTGTTTCCTCGTTTGTTCAAATCGATGTTTATTGTCGGGAGTATTTCCTGATCGATTTTATCCCAAGTCTTTCTCCCTAGCCTTTGGATCTCCATATTGATCGGTTTTAGTCCAATTCTTTGATGTAGAACCGATTGCCGAATACGGTCGATCCTTTGCGGGCCAGTTATCAGCAGTGTGGCTTTATTCTGCACCCTATGCATCGTTCTGAGAGAGGTACAGCTTGCCATCTGCGTGATCACAGCCGGGTACACTAGGACTTAGCATACCAAGGCCATGTAGAACTTTTTCTTGTTTGACACGCTGAGGCTTCGGAAACGGTAAAGTTTCTTCAGCTCTCTTTTGGCTAGGGAGACTCTGGTATTTACGTGAGCCTTGTAACCTGATTTGTAGAGCCGTAAGCCCAGGACTTTTCCCTCGTTAGAGTACGGATAGAGTTCGTTGTCGACAGACAAGGACGTCGTCTACTTTCAGGCTGTTCATTGGAATTATGGTGAACTTCTGGCGGTTGGTTTTAATCTTCCACTTTTTTTTGTAACGATTGATGTTGTCAATCTCGGCAGCTGCCGCCCTTGCTTGACTTCCAGCGTTCCTGAATGGACTCAGGACGATTTGAGTGATGTCATCTGCGTATTGCAGATACATCGAATCGTACCTCACTGGAGCAGATAGGTCAATTATGTACACGAGATACAGCAAAGGACTCAGACAGCTGCCTTGTGGAACTCACGCCTCGAGTTCGAATTGGGCTCTCCTATCCGTAACATAGTTACAAAGGACCCTTTTCAGGAGTGGGTTTAGCTGGAGGTTAAGGATCTTGAATTGTAGCCCTCTCAGCCATACCTTATCGACGGTTTTCTTTACATCCCGCAGCACCACGTCTACGTACCTTCTCTCAGCTTTACTGCCACGAGTTTTTCCTTTAGGAGGGCAAGAGCTGTTTCCGTTCCTCGTCCCTTGCGGAACCCGTGCTGCTGAGGGTTGTGGGCTCCTAGTTCGGCTAGTTGTTCTTGAAGCCTGTCAGCCAGGAGCTTCTCGTAGACTTTCGCAACGATTTCCAGCAGGGCGATTGGCCTGTAATTTACCAGTTGATCAGATTATTTTAGCAATCTTAAAACCTTCAGGCAAGTAACCCATATTCAGGCAAGCGTTGTAAATGTTTGCAATTCCCTGAATAATCTGCTGTGGGGCATTTACCAAGTTGTTTCTAGTGATTCCCGTCCAGCCTGGTGCCTTTTGTTGGAAGGCTCTTACAGTGGCCATGACCTCCTCTGTTGTTATGGGACGGCCGTGGTCCGCCATCTCCCAGCCTTCGTCGACTCGATGTTGTGGGTGCGTGCGGTGCATAACCTGATTCAGTTCTTCGATCAGTTGGCCTTCGAATTCCTGGTCGAACTCGTTGTTTTCTTCAAAGGTGATCCTGAAGACGTTTTTTCAAAAATTTCTGAACCTGTCTTCCAGAACCGCCAGGTCCTCTATATAGTCCCCGTTCTCTTTTATTCGAGCCTTTTGTCTTGCTGTTAGTCCCTTTAAGTTCTTGACTTGTCCCCAGAACTTATCCGGGTTGAGTTCGCTATCGACTTTGGCTATAAGGTTGTTCCAAATTTCCTCCTGTTGGAGGTTGATAGCCTCTTTTAGCTCTGTGTTTAGGCGTGGAAGGGGCGAGATTCTTTCCCGGTTAGGAACTTCATGCCTTATCTCTTCGTACACTTCCTTGTGAACGCGAGCGATCTGCCTCATCTCTTCTGTCCATCTGGGCTGAGGAGGTGTTTTATACCCAGTTTTTGGTATGCTCTCGCGGTCCGCTTCAAATATGGACGTATTTATCCTCTCCAGCTCCCCGTATATCTCCTCCAGTGGCGCCTCTCTTAGGTCAGCTGGTGCGTAATGACTGAGTCGTCTCTTGTAACGATCCAAGTTGGCCAAGTCGTAGTTTTTTCGGAGAGGGACTGGAAGCTGGATCGGAGCGAGAGATACTGTGGTGAGTATCGCTATGTGATCACTCGGGACTGTTGGACCTGGCTCACTATGGTAGTTGAATGCGAAGCTTTCACTTGTTAAGATTATGTCAGGTTTAGTTGCTGATCTGGAAGTGATATAGGTCGGAAAGTCCGGCCATATTCTCTAGATGTCTTTTCTTCTCATAATAAGTTCCATGTTTCGGTCTCTTTCGTTAGTACTACCATAGCCCGCCGCACGGCATCTGGCATTGAGGCACCCCCTAAGAATGCCATTCTGCGGTGCCTGAACAGTGTGTGGAAGTTATTTAACGGGAGATAGGCTCGACCAGAGGGTTGATAGGCTTCAGCTATCACGAAGTCTCCTACCAGTGTGTGGAGCTCGATCACCACAAAGCATTCATTAAGTTCTGGTAATTGTTTGAACGAGATGTTCCTCTTGACAGCTATTGCAACACCATCGAACCTTTCCTGAGAATGATTTTTCATGACTACTCTGTAGCCCGGTATTTTAATTAGACCAGCTGTAGTTTTGATTCCATGCTCAGTTATAAGCATGATATCGGGGTCAAGCACTCGGAATATGTTTCCATATGCCGTAGCTTTCCCCTCCCATCCATCTTTAGTGTTTGGGGTGATGTTTTTCTTCCTCCCACTTCTCTTTTTCCTGAACTCAGCGTTTGAAAGCTGCTTGCAGGTGCTGTGATGTACGGTCACATTCTGGCTAGGCAAAGCTTCTTCCACCGATTCGGGGTCGACTTCGTAGTCGTATTCCAAATTGTATATTTTGGTTTTAATTCCATGAAAAATATCCCTGGACTCCATCCACTCGGGAAAGGAAAACTGATCGCAAGCGTAGATTTTTAGATTGATGCTATCCACCCGCAATCTTTTGTTTTTCCTTTTCTTTCCCTTGGCTTTCTTGGTTTGAGGAACTTCGGTGTCAGAGGAATCTGAAGATTCCGAAGAACTATTGGTGTTAGTATTTTCTTTCTCTGTTGTGATTTCTTGATTCTGTTTAGGTGCAGGAGTTTTCACATCGACTGCTTGTTTCTTTTCTTTTTTTGTTGGTAATTATTTTGGTAGTGTCTTGCCCATTTGCTTGTTGGTTTGGAATCATCTGCAGTTGCAGGACATCCCCGGAGGGGGGTTGTCTGGGAACCATATTTGTTCCATCCCGTTTTTGGCTAATATTTGGTTTAGCTCAGTTGCGAACATGCTAGGGTGAGTGAGATTCATGACGTGCGCGTGAAGGATGCACGTCATAATCTTCATCGAGCTTTCATTTTTTAATTTAAGATAAGTCTTCTTATTGTCTACTTCAGAGAGGGCCACCTTTGCCGCTTGGGCATAGGACGTGTTTGCTCTACGTGTTTCTTCTCTCTTCTTTTTTCTTGTTTGTTTTTCATTATTTCTTTTTCAACGGGACATGACATGGCCATTGTTTTGTGTCCTTGGCCGCAGTTAAGGCACTTTTCAAGGTTACTAGTGCATGACCTCCAATTGTGCCCTTTATCGCTGCATTTAGAGCATGTTTCTTGTGGCTATTTGCAGTCTTTAGTGGCGTGTGCTTCCATCTTATAACATCTGAAACAGAATTAGACTGGAGTGTATTCTCCCTTCTCATTCTGTTCCCCACTAATTTTGGCATTGAGCATTAATAGGCCTTGTTCCTTTGCCTTTTGGGCCATAGTTATTTCGGAAAAGACCACCTTGAAGACATAGGTGTATTCGCTTTCATCCCTTCTATTTTTAAACTTTATAACTTTGGCTACCTTGGCCGAGGTTTGCCGAAGCTGAATCTCCTCCATGATTTCATCCTTGGAATGTTGTCCAAACCACGGATTGATTCGCCGGCACACCACGCTCCTGTGGGCCAGGATCTGTGGTGGTAGTGCTGGCTGAAGGCCAATGCCCCGAAGGACCTTAACTGCCTTCTCATTGGTAATGTCTTTGATATCCTTTTCTTTTTCGCAGATTGCGATGTAACCCGAGGTTATGTCCAGCAGCCTCACCATGGCAATGCCCAAATTGCCATACACAGCTTCGAATACGCTCTCTCTGCTAGGCTTGGGGTGTCCGTCGACTACCCGCAGAGGTATTCTTGTTGTATATTCTTGGGCCATCTCTTTGAGAGAGTGGCACCTCTGCAATGGGTTTACTTTCCCTCCCAAGTCTCTTATTAGTGGTGACTTGATTCTAGTATAATTTCGTGCTCCCTTTCTTCTTATGATGATGTTTCCTTGTTTATTTGTTGATGGCTCCCTCTACTTCGTCTTTCAGCTTTCGTGAACGTGAACTGCCAAATGAGGGGATGAATGATAATGGGTGAACCCGGGGAGGCCCCTCAGACGGGTGAAATGTGGCGGACTTAATGATGGGTGGTGATAGAATCAACTACCACCACCCGGGGGTGCCGCCCTATCTGGGGTTTGGTTATCGATGCTGTTTCCAACTTACACAGGGATGGTTGTATGTCCCCCTGTGGTATTGGTCGGAAGCTACCCTTAGAGATTAGAGCGGACTCTTCCCCAAAGCTTTCAGCATCGCATCGCAACCGGGCGGTCTGTTCCGTAGAGTTCCACAGTGGGCTAGTCCTCAAACCTGCTTTCCTTTACGTCTCCAATTATGTCTATCAAAGTGGACCGACATAGTTGGAGCGAGACTAGATGAATGGCAGTTCAGTTCATTTCAGCTTCGCAACTTCGTCGAGGGAGGGGATGGGGGGGGGGGTAGGCCGACATTAAGTCGCAAAGGAGCTGGTTAATAAAGTCTTCCGGAGAGTCTCCGTAGTGATAGCGAAGTGGATCTTGACGTTTTGAGGCTGCCCTACCTAATCATTTTTCTCCTTTATCGGGTAAGAGATGTAGTTTTAGAGTAGTTTTCTCAATGAAAAAGTAAAAGATGATGATGGTATATTCACTCTTTGAAAATATTGGGATAGTAGTAGATAAAAGTGGGGGGCATCGCAATCTTTTTACTTTTGGAATTTCCTTTTTGTCTTAATTATTTTATGTAGTGTTTTCTATGTATTTGTTAATTTTCGTGTAGCTAGCATGTTCTTCTTATTGTTGATGTTTCTATTGTTATTTTACTTATTTTTTAGTTAAATTCTCGAGCATTCAAGCCTTTGATAGCTTTTGGCTAAGCAATTTACCTGTGTTGTTCTGATGGTTTGTTTTATTGTTACTCTGTTTTTGTTTCGTTTAAACTGTGTTGATTTTATGGGTGCTTGTTATGTGTATATTGATGTAATGTTTTCTTGTGCACTGTGTTTAGTGTTTGGGAACCGCTTACGACGTGTGACTTTCTCTTGTAGTCGTACAGGAATGCTCAGTCTTCCACCTGTTCCCTGTAGTTCCGGAATGACATCATTTGTAAGAGTTAACCAGACCCTTCTTCCCAATTTCTGAGTGAAGATGTTAACGGGGCCCAGATTCTTTCTTGTGTGGATATTCCTCTGTCGGCGTTGGTCTCGCCTTCTGACTTTATTGATCAGTAGGGATGTAGACTTCTGTAATCGCTGCATTTTTCTCATTGAGGTCTTGTTTTTTGCTTGAGTCACTACAGCGGGATAAATGAGCTTAGCCCGGACGTACATCAGGTATATCTTCCTAATGTTGGCCGAGCTAAGATCTCTAAACCTGTATAGCTTGGAGATTTCTCTCCTTTCCAGGTTCCGCCTCTCCGTGTAGTGTCTCGCATATCCGTGTAAAGTGAAAGAAAACGATTTTAAGGGGTATTTATTCGCCGTGGTTAAACGTAACGTTAGAGGAAATAAGCCACTCCTGTGCGTGGAATTTTTAAAATAGTTTTAATGTACGATTCCAGCTTGTCGCTTTACTGTTGATGGCCGGCGTAGTTGGTCTAGACGGCGTAGGATTCTTGATTATAAGCATCCGATAACTACCTCAGAACCCGTAAAGTAGGGAAAGTTTGGGGGAAAATTTCCCCAAAACGCCTCCGAAAAAAACGAAAGAGAGATATTACTAATTTTTTATCACCATTCACCATTTTTCTAATTTCATCTTTCTCTTTTAACGGCCACACTTAAGCAGATGACTGCTTAAGTCCTCCATCCCCCTCCCTGCGTGAACTGCCTTCAGATGTGAGAGCAGATTGCCATTCGTGTTTCGTGCCAACTATGCCGGGCAATACCTCGGCCATAATTGGGGGCATTGGAGGAAGCTGGTTTGTCTAGTTCACAGCTGATAACAATGTCAGAAACAATTACGGACAAGGGACGGACTGCCACCTCCGCTGGTCATTACAGCGGGGGCCCCTTCCAGGACCGTAGAGGCACACACAACCGTCTCTATGGTATGTTGGGATGCGGTCGCGATTAAAATACCCGCGAAGGAGGGGGGCGGCGTTGTCAATAAGTCCGCCATACAATCACACCCCTAAGAGGATCCCACCCGGATTCATCTCATCCATTTTCATCATCAACCCAAAGGCAAATCCCCTTTTCATCCAGGTGGTGGTTTATCAAGGGGGGGGGGGGCTCTTCTCCAAAAAGGTAACAAGTAAATATTTTCTTTCCAAGCAAGTAAAATAACAGATACTCATAAGTAATAGTGAGTCCCAAATAAAAAGAAAAGGCCAAAAAGAAAAAGAAAAAGTGTGCCCCCTCTTCAAGGGGTGGTCACCACCAAAATGGCGACCCAAGATGCCCCGAGGAGCCCGCTAAGGTGTATTAGCGGTCTTGCCATCCGGACAAGGGCACAGTCTACAAGACTCTGTTCCGCAAGCTCTTTGTGGCAATCTTAAGGCTTATTGGAACACCTGCTAGATATGTCGCAGTGTGCGAGCACGAAAAAGAAATTGAGTCTTTAACAAAGGAGGATGGAATAAAACACTTAAGAGATATCAACCTCTAACCGACGACGCCTCCTCAAATTTAAACGCACAGGAGCGTAATGTGCAGAAGGCTGGACCCATTGGTTGGCTAGCACACTAAAGAGAAGATAAAGGAGGAGATAGAAAATAACCAAAAATGGGCGAAAGTGGCCGAGATTATCAAATTTTAAAATAAAAGAGATAACTCGGATTACCAACATATCTTCAAGATTATTTTCATCGACACTGAAATGGCATCCAAGGCGAAAGAGAGAGAGGGCTGCTTCTCTTTAACTCCAAGATTAGTGGTGAACAGATCGAACGCGAAGAATACATCCCCATGCAGATCTTCTTCAAATGTTATCGCCTGGAGCATCACACCACGATGGACTACAAGGAGCAGGAACCAAATTGTTCCAGATGCAGTCAAAAAGGTCACGGCTGGCGCGAATGCCTGGCAAAAGAAGAAAAGTGCCCTAACTGCAGTCAGAGAAATGGGGCAATGGCGATGTCCTGCCCCCCTCCCCTCAAAAAGGAAATACTAAAAAGAAAGGCGGAAGCGAAGAGGGCGGAAGGAATTAGGGGGGCAAACACCACCTACGCCCAAGCAGCTAAAGCCATCCCGTCAGTTAGTGTCCCTAACAGCCCAGCTCCAAGAACATTTATCAAAGTAGGTAAGGAGGACAAAAACTCCAATAAAATCCTTACTTGCATTCTTTATGCACATGTACGGAACCTGACGAACCCGGGCTGCTTTGCCAGTGAAATGAACAATATGCTCAAACACAATGGCTTGGCAGAGATGTGGTTCCCGGAGAACCCGCCTTCAGAGGAAGTCCTACAAATGCAATTCGGAGCAGAGGAAGAGGCACCTGCGACCTCTTTCCCAAGAGATACCGAAGAAAAAGAAAAAAGGAGCAAGAACCCGGAACAGAAACCAGCCCCACATAGGTCCCTAAACAAGGACCCAAGAATAGAAGCGAGAAAGAAAATGGAAGAGAGTGCGAAGAGAGCAGCCAGACGAATCAAGCAGGCTGAAGGTAACCTCCTAAGCTCGGTTTCGTCATCCGAGGATGAGCAGGAGATCACCCAGCACGTGAAAACAAGGAGCAAGAACTGTAAGAAAATCAAAGAATACGATGGTGAGGAAATCAACATCAAATTCTTTAGAAAGTCTGAAACCTTCTTCCCAAAAGACCCCAAGGTTGGGGAGATCATATAAAGAGTAAGAACGGGCCTATTAAAATGGTCTTACGACTCGCCAGACCAAGAAGCGCTAGTAGATTCTGCGCTCATGGAGGAGGCCAGAATAAAACTTTAAAGGGACTCCTGCATCGCCATAAACGAGGCAGAATTCAATAAAATTCGGAACGGAAAATACACACGCAACAAAAACCACTAAAAGAGGAAACTAACACATACAAACACACAAGAAACAGATAACACAAACATGGAAAACAATAACAATACATTAAGAATTCTCACAATTAACGTTGATGGATGGGAAGGGAAACACATTCCTTACGGGAACATATTTCGTAAAGTGGATCCCGACCTAATCTCAATCACCAAACGCGGCATCAACTCAAACATGAACAGCACCAAGATACAGTTATAAGCAAAAACCACACACAGGAACGATACGATGGCGCTGACATCGCGATCTGGAACAACATAACATATAAAACACTTCCAAGCCTAGATGAATCATTGTGCCGGTAGCAATACCTACTTTGGTTGGAAACCTGAGCGTGGCGGCTGCCTATCAACCTCAACGACGAGATTACCTGCCGATCCCTAACTTTTACAACCTCTTCGGGCGCGGAAAAAACTAACATTGCTTGGTGGTGATCTTAATGCCAGATGCCGTGAATCAGGCTACGGTAGTACTGACCAAAGGGGAAGAAACCTGGAGCTGTTACTCGAAAGAGACAGACTCAAGAGGGCCGAGCCAGATTTCCCGACCTTCTTAACGCAACGTTCGGCAACAAAACCGGACATCGTGTTAACATCCAGGAACTTCCCCTTCAACATCGTCAATGAGCCCGGACCAGTGGTACCGATCGAACATATCCTGATTCTCACCACTATCTTGCTTGCCCCAATACTCAAACCCGTTCCACTTAGGAAAAGTTACGCGAAAGCTGACTGAGAGCTATATAGAGAGATACTCAGTACATACCAACCAATTGACCTGGGAGACGCTAACCTCGAAGAGATTGATGAGGAGATTAACAAGATCACCAATACTCAAACCCGTTCCACTTAGGAAAAGTTACGCGAAAGCTGACTGAGAGCTATATAGAGAGATACTCAGTACATACCAACCAATTGACCTGGGAGACGCTAACCTCGAAGAGATTGATGAGGAGATTAACAAGATCACCAATCTCCTCATTCAAGCCGACGAGAGATGCGTTAACAGAATCTCCTATAAAATGCTCCCACAACCTGAGTGGACGGACGAGATGAGAAAAAGTGCCCGAGAACATAGAGAAATCTATGATGAGATCGGCAGGACAGGAACCAATAGGGAAAGGACAGCCAGAATGAGGCATCTAGGCGTGGAACTGAAAGACATTATAATTGAAAAACAAAGAACAATCTGTAATGACATCATTGGGAGGCTGGACAGGGAGAGCAATCCTGTAAAATTTTGGAATAACATCCGAAGAATTAGGGGATTGTCTCCCAGAGCCAGAACCCAAATAAAAGATGGAGACGACATCATAGAAGACCCAGAGTGTCTCAAAAGAAGATTTAGAGCACACTGGCAAGAGATTTTCGCTATATCACCTAAGGAGAACGACGACTTCGACCAGGACTTCGAAGACCAATTACTCGGCACAGTGATACATAGAACCCACCCCCATCCGCAAGTATCTCGGAAAAGAGTGATGGTTGACAACGGATGCCCAATAACTGTCGAAGAGACCTTAAACACCATAAGGTCCTTCAAGTAGAGGGCTCCAGGCTGGTCTGGAATTACGAAGAACAACCTCGTAAATGCCCCAAGGCAAATTATTCAGAGCTTGGCAAACACAATGAACGCTGCCCTGAATACAGGCTACTTCCTTGACGGATACAAGATGGCCAAAATGATCTTTATTCCGAAGGCAAGCAAGTCCCCGGACCAGGTGGCAAACTATCGCCCGATCTCTCTTCTTGAGATACAGGAAAAAATCTTCGAAAAGATTTTAGCGAACAGGCTACAAGCTCAACTGAGCGAGTTAGGAGTGCATAACCAACAACAGTATGGGTTCCGCCAAAAAGGGGCACAGACACCGCCCTGGCGCTCCTAACTGAAAAAGTAGCATACTCCAAAGCGAACAGGTTCTATGTAGACATTGTGTTGAGGGACGTGCTAAAGGCCTTCGATAAGGTCTGGCTGGAAGGACTTCAATACAAGACCCTGAACCTCCGGCTAGACCCAATCCTGGAAAGGATCCTCTGTGACTTCGTCATGGACAGAAGGGCATGTCTCATGATAGAAGGGTACAGAGGCCCCGAATTCGAATTAAAGGCGTGCGTTCTTCAGGGTAGCTACCTGAGTACTCTGCTTTAATTGGTCTTCACAATCGACCTCCCAACTCCGGTGCACAGGGACACGATGTATCTGCAATTCGCAGATGACGTCACTCAAATTGTCCCATGCCCGGAGAGGAAAGCGAGGGCGCAGGCGGCTTGCACAATAGTGAAAGTAAATAACAATAGCCAATACGAGAGACGATGGAAAATCAGGACCAACAGGGACAAATTCAAAATCGTCCCGTTGAGGCGCGAGTTGACATGGCCCATCATCATAGATGGGAGGAGATACGGCTACTCCGCCATAGGCACCGTCCTGGGCATTAAAATCACCGATCATGGATACTCGAGACACCACATGGAGAGGCGGAACCTAGCAAGGAGGAAATCTCCAAGCTTTACAGGTTTAGAGATCTTAGCTCGGCCAACATCAGGAAAATATATCTGATGTATGTCCGGGCTATGTTGATCTACCCCGGTAGTGGTCTCTCAAGCGGCAAATAAAACCTCGATGAAAGGCTCCAACGTATCCAGAACACTACCTCTCTGCTAATCAATAAAGTAAGAAGGCGTGATCACCTTAGGCAAAGTGATTTGCACAGAAGGAAACGTTTGGAGCCCATCAATGTCGTCACCCAGAAACTGGGTAAAAAGATCTGGTCCACTCTAACGATTGGTGTCATTCCAGAGCTACATGGAACAGGCTGCAGGCTTAATATACCTGCAAGACTACGGGCGAAAGTCTCACCCTGAAGTCAATTCCCGAGGACAAAACTATGTACTCAAGAAGTAATCACACCACTATACACATAGAAATAACACAATACAACACATTAAAAACGCTGCAGTAAAACACACAAAAAAATGAGAATAGTAAACAATACGACTATCAATAAACAAGTAATAAAAGGGAAATTGTCGGCAAACAAAGCTATGAAAGGCTTGAATGCTAAATATTTTCCATCAAAAATTAGAACAACAAATCAAAAGAAAAAAAGAATAAGAAGAACACTAAAGAACACACGAAGGAACATAAACAGAAGATAAAAGCATAAACTAACATAACTAGTAAAGGCAAAATGAACAGAAAATAAAATAAAGCGATGCTCTCCCCACTAGGGCAAAATACCCCCTCCCCATCTTTAATTTTCACCTACTATATCTTCCACTATCCCATCTTCTACTAAAACTGAGTATATCATCATCATCGTAGTTGATCTGAAGACCAACTACGCGCAGAAGCCACCAAACAAAGATGCTTTACGGGCAGCAAACTCATAGTACCAGAAATGCGTAAGGCCATCAGCTCTCTAAAAAACAACAAAGAAATAGTTTTAAGAAAAGCTGACAAATCCAACATATATGTCATTCTAAACAAAGAAGAATATAACAACAAATTGAATACCATCTTAAGGACACCGCATAATTTAAACGCTTGAAAAAAGATCCAACAGAAGACTTAAAAAAGAAAAATAAACCGACAAATAACTAAAGCCAATGCACTCATCGGGGGACTTCACTTCCAAAAGATCATCGGTGATTACACACCAGGTTATTTGTAGAGCAATGTAAAAATTCATAAACTGCACAATCCATTGAGGCCCATCATTTCTCAAGTCACGACTCCTACGTACTGTTTAGCTAAAATCCTAAATGCATTAATAAAACCGTACATCCCTTCGAAATATAGCATAAAATCCTCGGAGGGATTCATTGACATACTCGACGCTACAAGACCGTCAGGACTAATATCATCCCTTGACGTAGAAAGCCTGTTCACGAATGTGCCTATTGCTCATACTATCGGCATCATTATAAAAAAAAAACGTGTACCACCGTCCTACAATGTCTCCTCCAAATCTTGACCAAAACATCTTAAGGAGCATGTTACGTTCATGCACATCAGAGGCGCCGTTCACGATACCGGATGGTAATCTATACAGGCAAGTGGATGGAGTGGCTATGGGGTCACCCTTAGGGCTGATCTTCGCCAACTATTACATGGGTCAACTCGAGGAGAGTTTATTGGACACCGTGGAAAATAAGCCACACATATTGCCGATATGTAGATGACATCTAAATCAACGTCCAAAACGAAGAACATCTCGTTAACATCAAGCAACATTTTGAGGAGAACTCCGTGCTAAAATTTACTTAGGAATTGAGCATGGGTAATAAACTTCCTTTCTTGATGTTGAGGTTCATAACATCAATGGCAACTGCATCACTAAAGTACATAGAAAAATTAAGGACATGGGAAGATGCCTCAATGCAGAGAGTGAACTCCCTGAAAGGTACAAAATAAGCGTAAACGGCTCATACATCCGCCGAGCTTATAAATGCTGCTCTACGTGGGAACTTTTCCACCAAGAGATTGCAAGAGTAAGGCAAATACTCGTGAATAATGGTTTCTCAAACAGCATGATTGATAAACAAATCCAATCATTTTTAAATAACCATTACAAACATGCCGATAAAACGGAAAGTAATCATAGGGAAGTCAATAACATCAGAGTGTATTACAGACACTAGATGTCCACGGCCTATAAAATAGATGAAAAAAACATCAAGGATATTATTAACCGTAACATCAAAGCTAAAAATCAAAAGGATAAAATCCAACTCATCATCTATTATAAAACAACAAAAGCCAGCAATCTTCTGATGAAAAATAACATCTGCCCAAACTCCTCGAATCTCAAGTCAACCAACATAGTTTACGAGTTCACCTGCCCCAATAAAGACTGTAAGCTTTATAGTAACTTTAAATATATTGGCATGACAACTACCACACTTTCGAGATGGTTAACTATGCATCTACAGAGCGGAGGGCCAAAAAACCATATGGAGAGTGTACATAATATTAACCTAACGAGAGATACTCGTATGCTCGTTGACAACACCATTATTAAAAGAAAAGAGGTTAATAAAGTGAGGCTTAACATCTTAGAAGCCCTATTAATAAATGAAGATAAGCCGGCCATCAACAGTCAAACGACAAGCTGGAATCGTACATTAAAACTATTTTAAAAATTCCACGCACAAGGGTGGCTTATTTCCTCTAACGTTACGTTTAAACAAGGCGAATAAATACCCATTAAAAATCGTTTTCTTTCCCCTTACTTTCTGCCAGATCCTCACTCCACTCAGTACATCGGTAAAGGAGGCAAGAACATTTCAAAACGCTTCGAAGATGATCGAATAAGATCGAAAGCTTAGCAATTTATTTTGGTTTGTACCAAACACATTAATTTAAAAAAGAGATAAATACTGGACGAGTAATCCACCATCTACAAGATGGAATAAAAAAGATAGTTAGAAGAAAAGAAAGTTGCTAAAGAAAATTAATTAAGGCAAAATACACAAGGGTCTTCAACAAAATTTGCATATATATATATATATATATATATATATATATATATATATATATATATATATATATATATGTGTTATATTTTTGGTTTTCAGTCTTTAAATATATCCTTGAACTGCAACTTGTTAAACTAATTAAACGCTATCGCACCCTGTATTAAAATCGCACTCTTATACCTCGTAATCAACGGATTACTTTTACAAAGTGAACGTAATGTACGTAGCGAAGGACGCGTACGTACATTAAAGGATATATGTGTATGTAACTGTATATATACATATTCTCGTGGCTTTTATTTCTTTCCGCCCAACCAATAAATACATATATGAATGTGGAGGAATTCCACATGGAATTTCATTTCCAGCATGGAAGTTCCATGTGCTGGAGAAGATTCTGTTAGACTTAAATTGGTAAACCTACCCCCCCACCCCTCCCTTCCACAAGAGGTAGCCTCTAACCGCATCCACCACGCTCCATCTTTTCGCGGGTTAGAATACCCTCGGCAAGAAGATTCGAGGCCATTCGAGAGTAGAGCTGCCCCCCCATCCCCCGCGGAGAAAGCCTCAGACGTATATAGTGCTCGTTTCCCATGAGACAAACACAGAGTTGAGAAGTCTCGCCCGGACCCAAGAAGATTCCCCTAGTTCCAAGTCAGGTGCTACCAACACAGCAAAGTGACAGTTGAACTATTTGTGTATTGGAATTAACCCCAACGATCGCTACCGAGTGATTTTTCCGACTTCTCTCATGAACTCCTGTCGAAGCCCTTCTCGTTCGCCCCTCGTTTTCGGGTGGCCGAAATACTCTGTCTTGAGCAGGACGTTCCCCCCCCCCTTCTTCGTTTTTGGGAGAACCGTCATCACTTTAAGTTCCCGCTCAGAAGTTTTGAGCGACCTCACCTCACGTGCAGAGGACATCCGTGAAGCCTTACCCCGTCGTCTCACCCGGAATCCTCCGTAAGCCAACCCCTCTCCCCCTTCAGTAACCCATTTGAGTTAATTCCCCCCTCTTGTACTGATGTAATTTTGCCCATCAATTCTCTCATTATTTTTTTGTAAATTAAATTATATTTTTGCACATGCCTCTGTAAATAACCTTGAGCTTTGCCATTGCCCATATTATACCTGACCTCGTTGCACTCTTATCTAGTTGTTTCGCCCGTCGAAACTCGTGGCGTTCCGTCCCTTTTATCGTTTCGCCTTTAAGTTATTTGTCCCTCCCCAATAGATATAATATGGTATTGATGTAATGTAATGTCATACCACGACATATATATTTATTAATATACATATTATATAATTTTGGTATCAAGTGTGTTTGGAGTTTTTACGAACCCGTGCCATTTTAATTCCGACATTAGAAGTTCACTTGTTATTCACGTCTACCCCTTTTATTTTATTTTTTGTATTTACTGGCAGAAGTCAAGTTCAAGTTAATTGAAGAGCAGTGGAACGTAATCTATTTAGATTTGGTGTTGGACCCCAGGTAATTAATTTGTGTTTTTATTGTGTTTGAATTTTAGAGACTCTCTTGGTTATTAATCCAAAAGAGTTAAGGTCTTTCGTGTCCTAATTCCAGTAGGACCATTTAATTTTTTTTTCCGCTTAGAAACAACAAAGGTAGGTAGCCGTATCATATTTTTTTGGGGGGGAACAAGGCCTTCAGGAATATTCAAGTATTCGTTTAGCGTGGGCAGTGTCCTAGCTCGTTCGCGTATCAGTGTTCCCTCAGTTAACTGCGTTGCAATGTCATCCTTCGAAAAATTCAAGAGTCAGGTTGAAATGTTAGTTCTTTCGGGCAAAGACCAGCTAAATTACGGACAGGGAGAAGAGAGGAATGAACGGGCAGAGCGAAGGGAAGAGGAACTAAGAAAAACGGAGATGGAGAAGAACAAAATGGAGGAGAACAAACTGAAGATGGAGATGGAGATGAACAAAATGGAGGAGAACAAACTGAAGATGGAGATGGAAGAACGTGAAAAAAATTTGGCAGCATGAGCTGGAAATGAGCCGAAATCAAATGGATTCTCAGTCCATCGGTTCCCGGGCTGAAATTCCCCAAACTCCTTTAGTCCACTTTCCCGCTTTTAATGATGGAGATGACTTTGGGTCATTTTTTACCCATTTTGAGAGAATCTTTCAGATGAATAGATGGGATCTCGAAAATGATGGCGTCGCTCGCTTACTTCCCCTCTTAAATGCCAAGTTAAGGGATATCTTCGTATCCCTTTCCCCAGAAGCAACTTTGGACTATTCCACGTTAAAGTCCGAATTGTTAGCCGCTGTTCATATGAATAGCGAATTCTACCGCTCCAGATTACGCCAGGAAAGGATCCGCCCTGGCCAAACATTTCGAAAACACGCCGTACATCCTCCAAAGTCACCTTCAGTGTTGGCTGGATGCGTGCAAGATTCCCCAGGTCTACGAGTCTCTTCTGGACTTCTTCCTTAGGGATCAGCTTTTAGCTGCCGTGGCTCCCGAAATTCGCGCCTTCATTAAGGATAAACGTTGCGCCACTTTCAAGGAGTGCTTGGAAGAGGCCGATGTCTACGTGGGTAGTCACGATTTATACCCTAAGGATGTTAAAAAGGCTCCCCAATCGCGCCACAAAACTATATTTTATGGCCCTAAGACCCCCTTCCCCCTAAATTGGTTCCAAGATTTACCAAAGATCCTAGTCCCTCGAAGCCAAGAAACTTCCATCCATCGGAACACCGAGACGTTAAGCCGCTAGTTTCTTCTGCCCCGGCTGTGCCGTACCAAAAGAACCCGATGGTCTGCTACACCTGCGGAGTCCCCGGCCATTACCGCACGAACTGTCCTCAAAACTCCCAATTCGCAAACTCTCAGTCCCACTAAGTGCACCAAATCATGGCCGCCCCTGATCCTCCTCCGTTGCCTTAGGATACTCCCGATACTCCCTCGCCCACCAAAGACCCAGTCCATCAGGTAAACTTTCTCTTTAATGAGAACAACCCTGGTGGATTGAAGTTCAAGAACGGAAATGTGAACGGTCACCGAGTATCCACCCTCATCCGTGACACCGGGTTCACCTGTATTATAGTGTCTGAGGACCTACTCTCCCCTGTTGGCCCCGACGACAAGAAATTTGCGGTGGTCCACGACTACCTTGGTCAGGCCAGTCGTTTCCCAGTAATTCGTTGCCACATCGAGTGTGACTATACGTCCGGTTGGGCCAAAGTGGTAGCGTCCTCAATCCAGTTCTGCTCCTTTTGTTCGGTCAGAACCCCGTAATCCACGACCATCCCGTGGCCCAGCCCGTGATTACCCGTACACAGGCAGCCCTGTAATCATGTGCATCTGTTCCCCGGAAACCCCCTATCGACCCGGAGTTCCACGCCCTCCGGAGTGATAAGTTTTCCCGCTCCCAGAAGGAGTACGCAACTCTCCCCCTCCCCTTTGGGAGAAAACTAAAGCCCTCGAGCGTGAGTCCACCTGAGGCAACAAACGAGTCTCGTATCATGTGAAAAAGGACTTATTGAGAGGTTTGAGACCTAATTGGACCTTAAGTCACGAGAACGAAAATTCAAGCCTGGCGCGAAGGTGCTGGTGTTACTTCCCACGGGAAGCAACAAAATCCTTAGCCAGTGAAAGGCACCCTACCCCGTCCTCGAGGCTAGAGGACCCGTGGATTACCTCATCCATACTCCGGCGGGAGCGAAAGTTTTCCACGTGAATTGTATATATTATCTCATTAATGTTCTTAATTATGATTTTTTGGGGGGTCCACTAAATTGTTAAGTTTTTTTTGTCCCATATTTATGCCTCCATTTAATTGTATATTTTTGGGGGGTTCCACTGAAATGTCGCCAATGTTCTCCTGTGATTTTTTTTTCGTTTAAAATTGTACGAGTTAAATTCTCTAGAATTGACATGTTTAAGGCTTATGTCCGTAAATTCCCCGCTGAGCTCAGATTGACGTTTTTTTTGTGTGTACACCTGTCGTAGCAGGTCAGAATTTCCCTAGATTCTTGATAATTCTAGTTTGACGGGTTTGGATGATCCTTTCCTACGCAACTACTCTGTAAAGCATCATCTTTCGGTTGGAAGATGTGTGGAGGAATTCCACGTGGAATTTCCTTTCCAGCACGGAAGTTCCATGTGCTGGAGAAGATTCTGTTAGGCTTAAATAGGTAAGCCTACGCCCCCCTCCCTATCCTTTCCACAAGAGGTAGCATCGAACCGCGTCCACCATGGTCCATCTTTACGCGGGTTAGAATACCCTCGGCAAGAAGATTCGAGGCCATTCGAGAGTAGAGCTGTCCCCACCCCCGCGGGGAGAGCCTCAGACGTATATAGTGCTCGTTTCCCATGAGACAGACACATAGTTGAGAAGTCTCGCCCGGACCCAAGAAGATTCCCCTAGTTCCAAGTCAGGTGCTAACAACACAGCAAAGTGACAGTTGAACTATTTGTGTATTGGAATTAGCCCCAGCCAGTGAGATAATTCCATTTAACGATCGCTACCGAGTGATTTTTCCGACTTCTCTCATGAACTCCTGTCGAAGCCCTTCTCGTTTGCCCCTCGTTTTCGGGTGGCTGAAATACTCTCCCCTGCACCGGACGTTACCGCTCCCCCCCCCTTATGGAGAACCGTCATTACTTTAAGTTCCCGCTCAGAAGTTTTGAGCACCCTCGCCTCACGTGCAGAAGACATCCGTGAAGCCTTACCCCGTCGTCTCACCCGGAATCTTCCCTAAGCCAACCCCTCTTCCCCTTCAGTAACTCATTTGAGTTAATTCCTTCCCTCGTGTACTGATGTAATTTTACCCATCACTTCTCTCATTATTTTTTGTAAGTAAAATTATATTTTTGTACATGCCTCTTTAAATAACCTTGAGCTTTGCCATTGCCCATATTATACCTGACCTCGTTGCACTCTTATATAGTTTTTTCACCGGTCGAAACTCGTGGCGTTCCCTCCCTTTTGTCGGTTCGCCTTTAAGTTATTGGTCCCTCCCCCATAGATATAATATGGTATTAATGTAATGCAATGTCATACCAAGACAATGTATATATTGACGTATTGTCTGGGAAACGACCTATTCCTCGACATTAAGAAATTCCCCATTCATGAGTCATTACTTTGCCAGACTTTTGTATTAAAGTCACTCATGACCATGTTAAAATGGGCTTTGTTTTTGTTTAGGCTTGTTCTGATACCATCATAGAATTGTGTAATTCTTTCTGCTTACTAAAAGATGTTGGTGTGTACGCTTGGACTATTTTGTTGTTGTACATACTTCTTAAAGAGACTTAGGTTTACATAAGTTGCTCTTTCAAATCTACCGTGAAATTCTATTATCATTTCTATGAGTTCTCTATAAATCAGGAATCCAATTCAATGCTGTTTTTTATCTGATGGTTACACGTTTGAGTGATAACTTCCCCGTACTATACAGTTTCAAGCATCAAATTTATCCCATTTAATATCCTTGACTTCAATGAGGAGTTCTGTTAAATGTACCACCTCAGATAGTGATCTGTAGTTGTACTCGTAGGTTGCAATGTACAAATATTTGTTTAGGTTTTAGATGTCGTGGTTGGGATTTAAATTGCTGTAGTAAGTGGCCATCTGATTAACAACACCCTTCTCTACACAAACACTGTGGTTGAGCCTTAGTTTAAATATGATGATCCAGCAGGAACGGCCGAACTTTCTCAGAGAGAGAGAGAGAGAGAGAGAGAGAGAGAGAATAAGTTTAAAATTTCAAGCCGTGTTTATTAATTGTTGTTTCTCACTGAAAAAAAAATAGTTTTGTCGCTATTTGTTCCACTCTTTCAATATCTTTTCTCAAATATGGTGACCAATCTTGTCTGCAATACTCTAATTTCGGCCATATCAATTCTTTATACGTGTTTAAAATAATTGCCCCTCCTTTGAAACTGAATTGTCTTTTAATGTAATCTAATATCTTTAAATCCATTTTTGACAACTCTATGCATTGCTACGAAGATTTAAGATCGCTTGACACATAAATGCCGAGGTCATTTTCCTTTTCTGGATTAGATCTATAATTCATGATTTTTTCAAGATTTAATGACAAATCCCACTACAAAGACTACCTAGTCACCTGATCAATATCGAGTTGAAAGTATTTTATATCCTCTTCACTAATTATAACCTTACCCAACTTACATTCATCAGCAAGGGGCTTGTGGAACTCCGCTAGTAGCAGATGTTCAGTCGGACGTTATTTCATTGATTACTACTCGCTCTCTACGGATAGTCAGCCAGTTTTCTATCCAATTTGCTACTTTTCCCACAATTCCTAATTCTCTAACTTAATTAAGACATTAACTTCATTTGTAGTAGCTTATCGAAAGCTTTTGAACGTCTAAATACAAAACATCAACTAACCTTGGGTTATCTTAAATTGAATTTATATAATAGAAAAATTGAGGAGATTAGTTAGACACGATCTATGTTTCCTGAAGTCATGTTGAGAGTCACGCAATATTCCGTTCAGTTCTACATGCTCTAGTATTTTATTTGCAATGAGGCTTTGAACATTTTCCCTAAAAAAAATTCCAGTGTATTGGCTGGTAATTGCTAGATATCTCTTTGCATTCCTTTTTTATATATTAACTTTACATTGTCTATCTTCCAAACTTCAAGGACAGTTACTGTTTCGAGAGAGGAATTAATTATTTTCTCGTTATTCCTTTTACTATTGAATCTTTAACTAATTTTAGGACTCGGGTGATCTTGTCGGGGACAGGCGATTAAAATGTTACTTTTATCAATATATATATATATATATATATATATATATATATATATATATATATATATATATATATATATATATATATATATATATATATATATATATTGAAAAGAGGCCATTTTTTATGCAGGATTCATTGAAGTCGACAGCAACGGCTGCATTGTTTACCTTTGGCTGCAGCTTTCTTATAGCTTTGACTATAGTCTCAACAGATGGCTCCAGGCGAGGAAAATTGCTCGGAAGAGGCATAACTTATTTGCCTAGACGTCTTTCGACCTAACAGTAGGTCATCTTCGGGGCAGAAGGTGAAATTTATTTATTTACTTATTCATGTAGAAAGCTGGTGAAAAAATGAGGGACCACCTCCACACTTACATGGATTGGGGGACAAGGGAAGAGAGAAAAACTGACGAAATTTAAATACAGGAGGAGGTAGAAAGTTGGTCCAGGGATCGGATCATCTCAGTTTTTCGTTAATAATTTACTACAAATTGACATTTGGAGCTAAAAGGAAAAATACTTGTGATATTTTCATACAAAAAATATTTAGGGCGCAAAAAAGTAAAAGATTATATACAACTAGAATAGAACAACACATCTAGTTTAGTCACAATAATAAAGATAAATGGTAGTTAAATTACAAAAACATAATAATTATAGTGTCCAGAGTCAGAAATTTCAAAACAAGTTTTAATCGGTAGATTAGAGGCACTTTCGAGTAGATTTTGATTCACGATTATGATGATATACTTAAAGAAATCAGTTTATAGTCTGTATGCGAGTTGGACGTAGGGTCACCTGCAGATGCCCAGTGTGGCTATGGTTTTGGCGGGAGGCATGTATGTACAACTTGTATCTCTCCCGGTCCTGTCCTGAACATGTCTACAGTGCCTGGTGGGAGAGTAGCCTCCAGGCTGTCCAAGATGGCGTAAATGCAGGAGCATTCACCATCTCCAACCCGAGATCAGGATCGGGATAATATAAAGTGGCGAATATGTACGAGTATAAGATTTAATAAGTAGAAATTATAGTGTATAAAAGAATAAATGACGTTAATGATATGGATGACGAGTTTGGGTGATAATGAACAATTATATGGATGAAAGTGATTATGATATGTACCAGGTTGCCTGGCAATCGCTATATTTCGCTTTTGTTTACTTTGATTCTTTTACTTATTGGTTTATTTTTTATTTAAGCATAGGAGCCTTTGTTTTCATATATATATTTTTTGGCACAGTTAATTCTGTTATAGTCTTTATTTCTTTCTTGGGTGAAAGCCTTCAAGCCTTTGTTCTCTTGCGTTATTCTCTTAAGTATTCTTTATCGTTCAAGTTCTTTGATCATTTTACGGTTGCACTCTCGTGCCTTGTTTTTCGTTTTCTCTATTTTTAGCTTTTTTTCTCTCCTTGCTTTTCCTTAATTCTCTCTCTTCATTTAGAATCTTTCTTCTATTATTTAGCTGTAAATTTGTACTTTTTCCTCTTGTATGATCTTCCTGCTACTTTTAAAATTCTGTTTAAATTGTAGCCTTTTTCTTTCGCGTTCGGCAGGTTTAATTCTGTTCATAATATTGTCAGGGAGTTTTTCTTCTAATATGTGCAATATTTTCTGGGCACGTTCGTGTAGATGTTGGTTCACAGGTTTTAGTTTTGTTCTATAATGTAATTCCATCGATTGGGTTCTTTCTAATATGGAAGTATTCGTTATGAATCTGGTTGCTTTGTCTTGGACCCTTTGGATTTGTAATATTTTGATTTGGGGTAGAATGTGGGTCGGTATGATGGGATACGTTGAAATAGATCGCACAAGGGATAGATATAGTTTGCTTTTATAATTTTCAGAGGGGTTCTTGAATCTATGTAAGAAGGAGAGGGTGGACTTTGCCTGGGCTTTCTTTTCATTAAAGTGTGTACCATACCCATTACTTGTAATTTCAGGCCGAGTGCCTTGCCCCCGTTGTTGTTGTCTGGGTAATCGATGTTATTTGCGTTGACTCGATGCGTTTTCCTTCTGTTTATAGGGGTTTTTTAAAACTTGTTGATGTTAGTTTTTATCTTGTGTACAATGAACTTTCTTCCAAGGGATGGGGGAGGTCTCTAGTATACACGTTGTATAGCTTAGGGCTGAGACATCCCCCTTGCGGGACCCCTGTGGGTGAAGGCATCGCCAGTGTAGTTGTTTATTGTTAATTTTGCCTTCCTCTCTTCGAGATAGCTACAAAGGATTCGGGTCAGGTTTGATTCGAGACCAAGCTGGGCTATTTTTGCTTTTAGTCCCGCTACCCATACCTTGTTAAAGGCTTTGGAAACATCGCGGAGTGTGAGGTCCACTCTGTTGCCTCTTGCAATCTTTTCAGTAGAGTGCCAGAGCTGTTTCTGTTCCCAGCTGTTCCCTAAATCCGTGTTGCTGGTGATTTTGCATCTCGTTTTCTTCTAAGAAGTTTTGTAGCCTCTCGCTGATCAGTTTCTATAAAAGCTTTCCAATGAATTCTGATAATGAGATCGGTCTAAAACTTTCGATGTGGCCTTTGGGTTTTTCGGGGTTAGGAAGGAATATCATCCTCGCTGCCTCCAATGCAGATGGAAAGTGCCTAGTGTTTAGGCATGCATTGAATACTTTGAGTAATGATAGTTTGATGTCGGGCGCGTTTAAAATGTGGTTCTTAGTGATGCCACTAATACTTGGAGTTTTTTGCTTAAATGATGTAAGGGTTGAGTTAAGTTCTATCAAGGTAAAGGGCCTTCCCTCGTTCCTTTGTTCACTGGATTCGTCAACCTGTGTGAAAGGTGAAAGTTCAAGTTCCCTTTCTCATAACTCTTCATTAATATGCTGTTCGTGGGCCACATCGTAGTTTAGGTTTTATTCCGGTGTAATAGAGAAGATCCTAGACCAGTGATCTCTGAATCATTTTTCAATGTCTTTATCATTATTTATTTCCTGAGTTTATTCCTTCAGGTGCATTTTTTTCTTTGGGCCAGAACATTTTAGCTTTTTATATTGGTTCCAGAACTTTCGGGTCCCCGTCTATGTCCATTTTTCTAATTAGGTTGTCCCATGTTAATGTTATATTTTTCTAATTAGTTCGTTTGTTTGGTTTTTGAGTTATCTTAGGTGTGCAAACCTCTCCCTGCTGTTACCATGTCGGCCCATTTCATCGAAAGTATTATAAACTACCTCCATTTTTCTTTTATTTCTTCGGTCCAGCGAGGGGCTGGGATTGTTCTATAACTGGTTTTTGGGGTGTATAGTGTGTCTGCTTCTATAATAAGGTTAGTGATATTCTTTAGGTGTAGATCTATTTCTTCAAGGGGACTGTCTCCAAGGGTGTTGATGTTGTACTCCTCAAGGTGGGTATTATATGCGGTCCAGTTGGTTTTGGATAGTGCTTTCCTTCGGGGAATTTCTATTTGTATGGGCAAGGTGGAGATCTTTGTGACAAATCCTATATGGTCGGACGGTATTGCGGGGCTGGGAGAGGTATGGATATTGAAGGCTATTCACAAACCGTATTCGACTCAATCGTTAAGCGGAAGATAAACTCTACTCTCCTTCCGACGGACATACCAGAAAACCTCACATCAATAGACATATACATACTACCATGTAACAATGAACACAGGCTGTAAGGAAGACGAGGAGATTGTGAAAGCATACACTGCAAAGTTTCGTCAGCCAACCCCGAGCATAAAATAAACTTGGTCATATATTACAAAACTAGAAAAACTCGATCTCTCGCCATGAAGAACAGCTGTCTCCCCGCGTCGAACCATCTACAAGAGGCCAGCCTATTGTATTAATATGTACTCGTGCAATGTCGGTGACTGCGTTCACCGTAACTCTAAATTCATAGGGATGACTTCTACAACCTTGTCGAACAAGTTAACGATACACCTCCAGGACGGAGCTTTCAAGGGACATGCTGCAACGCATCATACGTCAATTAAAAGAGAAACACTTACTCAAAACCCCTCCATCATTTTCCGTGATCCTGACCGTCGAAGACTCCGAATAGCCGAGGCAGTTATCATCTCCCAACGCAGACCTTTAATAAATACACAACTCCAGCCAGAGACTATCCTCCCAACGACTCGCCACCAGGATCTGCAACGCCCCCGCATGGAACCAAAATTAACCTAAACCTTTTCCTCCTTTTGTTTATACCCAACATCATTTTTTGTTTGTTCTCGAACATATTTTTAAACATATCCATGTATTTTCATGTTAGTTGATTGGTCCATTCCCTTATAATAATTTTCAAAATATTTTTTAACATAAATCTATCGATGTATTTTTCGAGTTAGTTGATTGGTCCGTTTTCTTACGGTAATGTTCAAACATATTCAATATATTTTTCTGTAAAATCATGTTCACCGTTGACTGCGCTCCAAGACGATTTTACCTCTAACAAGCAAATTCCTACTTCTACAAATTTCGGAATTCTCCACTGTTCCAGTAGGGGAAAAATTTTTAAGGCTTTTGGACGAAAGCCCTCCGTGGTTCAACGGAAACCGTCTGGTTTTACCAAGACCATACGCGTGTGTGCATGCAAACCCGCGAGGGTAGAAACCCTGCCAACGAGTGAATTTTGGATGAGCTGGAGTTTCTCGCCTGAATCTTGTCTGTTCCCATAACAGCAGTACAACTTTGGTTCTAATAACCTTTCTGCCATTAAGGTCTATAGAAGCCGTCTGCCTATGACGTGTCTGAACCCCGGAAGGAAGCCTCGCAGGAGCGCGAAGAAGGGGGCCCCATTCAGGGGAAGAGTGGTCAGGACGGATAAGAGGACCATATTAGACATTTTCTGACAAGTAGGGCAGAACTGGTGACCCAAAGTCTATTTAGGTACTCGCCCCCGCGATAAGGGCCTGATAGATTCAAGTAGCTCCTGCTGTTGTGGCCGTCATGGACGACCCTAACGGCGAGAAAAGGGTGCCGCTCCATATCAAAGAGCAATGCCAAAAGCCTTCGTGCGAAAAGGTTTTTGAAACTGTCTTCTCAACGCTTGGGATTGCTCTTCGCCGACTTAAAGACCAGTATTATGGTTAGCTGGCCTTTTGCGACTCTAATCAAGATTTGGACAACCTTCGGAGCGCAAACTCAAGAAAGAAATTAGAAGAGATCGGCCTCATACCACGTGTTCCTCGACATGTATCGGCCAAGAGATCGATTATTTGCCAACGTATCGACCCTTACGTTGGTACCCACTCTGCTGAGGAGGTAAAACAAGAAGTTAAGGCGAAGCAAGCTTGGGCAAAAATCGATGATGCAATTAAGTTTAAGATTCGTGAAGTAGAAGAACACACCCATGTGTTTAAAATAATCTTTCAAACTACGAAGGCGGCGGAAAATGGACTGGTCCTATTAAATTCAAAAGTCTCCGCCAGCTGCATTGAGCGAGAGGTTTTTGTGCCGGTGCCGATCTGCTTCTCCTGCTATGCCCTCGAAAATCATGCCACTAAGGACTGTCAGGCTACAGGCAAAATCTGTTCTGAGTGCTCAGAATCTGGCCACATGTGGAGAGAGTGTACTAGTTCCAATAAGAAGTGCATTAATTGTGGCAATTCTCACCATACTCTATCAATGGCTTGCCCAATAAAGAAGGCCTTGATAACGGACAAAAAGAAGACCTTGAACGAGGAGAGAAATAGACGAACAACTACTTCGTATACACAAGCGACAAAAGTTTCCAAATAGAGGACCACGATTCAAATAGACCAGAACATGGGACCAGATCTTATTATGTGTATATTACACGCACACTTCGTGAATATAACGAACCCTGGCAGTTATGCGACGGAATTAAATAAGATGCTGGTACAGAATGGACTAAAGCCGATGTGGTTTCCGGCAACCCGCCATCAGGAGACCTATTTCAAGCTCAATTAAAGAATCTCAAACAACCTGAGACAAGGCCTCGTTCTACTTCTCGCGACCCGCGTTTGTGCAAGAAAGAACCTGCCGTGAATGATGAATCCCAGATGGAGACCAGTAACCAACCGGAAGAGACTCTACAAATAACGATGAGGTTGAACCTGTTGCATCAACATCTGCCTCCGCTACGCCAATCTAGCGGACTATCCACGATCTGCGCATGAGAATCTACGGCTCCGCATCTGCTCCCATACCGAAGAAAGCCAATGTTAATGAACTGATAGAAGGAGTTACTAAAGGGATGTATAAATAGGACTTTGCTGCGGAGGTTACGGAAGAAGAGCTTCTAAACGCCTTCAAAAAAAGGAAAGATAGAAATATGTCCCGAATCCTGCTTTAATCTTAACCAGGATCAATACAGGAAAAAGAGATATGGTAGGGTAAGGTCCCCAGCCAGAGATAAAGGACTTAGGTTAAACAACCGAATATCAATTAACCATGGCTATCTCTACCAAACTCGTCAGACACCTTAAGATCTTCTCGCTGAATGTTAACGGATGGAAGAACAAAAGCAGAATATACAATGACATCATTAGAAACGCTGATTCCGACATCGTGCTTATTTCTGAGCATGGATTAGATGACAACATCGAGCGTATAAAATATATAACTACGAACTATTAATGGCTAGCCACTCAAAGGAAAGATTCGATGGAGTTGCAATTGCCATTAGAAAAGGCATTAGATTTAAAGAGATAAGGGAAGATACCTATGACATATGACGACTTGGCGGTTGCAGTCGGATATCAACCACCCAGGCACCCGTATCTCCCGATTCCCAACTTTAAGCGACTCTTTAGGAGAGAGGCCTCAACGATAATAGTTGGGTATTTGAATGCCTGGTGCAGGCAAGCCGGCTATACGAGGGCTTTTTAGCATACTAATCGATATAGGTGTTGTGCAAAGAGAAGGACTAGATTTCTCCACATTCCATACGGCAAGATCATCGATCACACCGGACATTGTGTTAACAAATCGAAACTTTTCTCTTAACCATGTCACTCTCCCGGACCCTTTCATACCGTCTGATCATATAAGTATGATCACCCACATCTCTACTTCCCAATACAAGTACAAATTCCTAAATGAAGATGCCTAGCAAGAGCTAACTGGGAAATATACCGAAAACACTTGCACCAAGTGCATATTGAACAACTCGATCGTGCTTCCCTAGAAGAGATTGACGAGAAACTAGGTCATCTCACCTCGAAAATCTTAGAAGCTGACTGCTTGGCTATCTCCTGGACGGAACATAAAATTCTTCCATTTCCAAGGTGGGACGAAAACATACAACAGAAAATGGATCAGCTGGAAGCAATAGTTTTCTTTATAAATATGCATGGGATCACGGCACAACGGTACCAGACAACCTGGCACAACTACTATCTCTCTCTCTCTCTCTCTCTCTCTCTCTCTCTCTCTCTCTCTCTCTATTATACACCTATTCTCTCTACTCTATTTACATATTTTCTATCTTTTTCGATCGTTGATCGGTCACCGTTTACAGATCATGGAAAAAGGACTGATTGCCTTTTGTACCAGGATCCCGCAAACCAACATCCAGCGGGACACATTTATTAACATACAGATATGCTTCCGTTGTTTCGTAATGGAAGACCACATAACTGGTGAATGTCCTAAAAAAAACCTCATGATATATTCGGAGTGTGGGAGGGAGGGGCACTCTCACCGCTCATGTCAGAGTACGACTAAAGAATGCATAAACTGTGGAGGACCACATCGGACAATGGCGATGTCATTCTCGAAAAGGAAAGATATAATAAAAGTAGAATGAAGAAAGATTGAAGGGACAGAAGAACATGACCTATGCTTCGGCGACAAAAAAGTATAGCAAATCAACATAAGATGGAAACACAAATAAACATTAATGGAACATTGAATGTCAAGATACTGACCTGTATCTTGCACGCTCATATAATGAATATTGCCAATCCCGGAAGCTACGCGAATACTTTAAACGGAATGCTCAAAGAAAACGGTTCAGAACCCGTGAACTTTTCCAAGGATTTAGACTCGTCAGCCATATCCATGGTGTAGAGGGATCCCCTAGAATAATATTATTTCCCCACTTCCTAAGATATTACTTCGGGAGAGAAAGCGAGCCGTTACTCCCCCTCCCCCCCTCCCTCCGACTTCACCCTTTTTGGACTTGCCGATTGGTCAGTGAAAAATTCACACCGAGGCATGACGCTGAATTTGAAGGCTACCTCCCCGCCGTCTCAATCCCCCCCCCCTCCCCCACACCCCGAGTCAGTAGATTACTCATCTATTTCGTAGGTTTCCCGCGAACAACTTTTATGGCTCCAGACGCTAGTCGTTCGTCTGATCCGCTGATCCCTGTCTCTTACGCTTTCCCGCAAGGAGACGCTCGGTTCTCACGGCCGATAACGAGGGTTCGAGAAGGCCTCTCTCTTCCTGTTTTGGAGAACTCCGGGTATATATGCACCATCCCAAGGATTACAGAGAGATTTGGTTAGACGACATTTCCCCGAAAGGAGTTCGATTCAACGAAGCTCTCTCCCGAGAAGTGTGAGTGACGGTCGCAAGCCACAGAAGAGCTGGACATCACACCCGTATCTTCGTGTCAGGGAGAAGAGTCTTGTGAGGCAACGTCAGCCTTTCTTAAATCGCCTTCGAATCAAGGATTGGAGAAGCCGTCCTCCGAAGTTCTTCTGGTGACCTCTTGAGAGCAAGAGGCCCGATAGCTCGCTCGACTCGAGTTTGTAGAAGTCATCTTCCCTCCCCCTTCGAAGTTCGTTCGGTGACCTCTAGAGGACAAGAGGCCCACAACTCGCAAAACACAAGTTTCGAGAAAGTAGCCCCACCTGCTGCTGGTTTTCGGCTAACTCCGTGAGTAATCAAGGTCACCAAGACCTCCCCGCAAAGTTTGTCCCGCTTTACTCTCGAGTTCAAAGGAACTAAATCACTCACTACCCTAAATCTCCCATTATTACCTGTGAGAGAACCCCACGTGGAATCTCTTGAGCAGAGCGGAACTCTCATGCGCTGCAGAAGGCCCGGTTAGGCCTAAATTGGTAAGCCTAACCCCTCACTTCCACAAGCGGTAGCCTCGAACCGTGTCCACCACGATTCACTTTTACACGGGTAGAATAGCCTCTGCAAGAAGATTCGAGGCCATTCGAGACTAGAGCTGTTTCCCCCTTACCGCCCCCCAACCCTGGGGAGAGCCTCGGACATAAATAGCGCTTGATTCCCATGAAGAGACACAGAGATGAGAAGTCTTGCCCGGACCCCAGAAGATTCCCCATAGTTCCAAGTCAGGTGCTAACAACAAAGCAAAGTGACAGCTGAACTATTTTGTGTATTTGGAATTAGCCCCAGCTATTGAGGTAATTCCACTTAACGATCGCCACCGAGTGATTTTCTGGACTTCTCTCATCAACTCCTGTCAAAGCCCTCCTTCGTTTGCCTCCTTATTTCGGGTGGCCGAAATACTCGCCCCTGGACGAGACGTTAACGCCCCCTCCCTCCCGTGTTTTTGGAAAACTGTCATCACTTCAAGTTCCCGCTCAAAAGTTCCGAGCGGCCTCACCTCACGTGCAGAAGACATCCGTAAGCCAACCCCTCTCCCCTCTTCAGTAACCCATTTGAGTTAATTCCCTCCCTCCCCCATTTAAATAGTCCCTTCCTGTAATACCTTAAGTTCTAACTTCATAGTCTGATTTATAACTACAATTCACCCCTTCGTTTATTGATGTGATTTTGTCCGTTAATTCTCTAAGGTAATTTTACCCATCAATTCTCTCATTATTTTTATGTAAATAAAATGATATTTTTGGTCATGCCTCTTGTGCTTTGCCATTGCCCATTTGATACCTGACCTCGTTGCACTCTCATCTCGCATTTCAGCCCGTCTAAACTAGCGGTGTTCCGTCCCTTCATCGGTTCACCTGTAAGTTATCGGTCCCTCCCCCATAGATATAATATGGTATTGATGTAATATAATGTCATACCACGACATAACCATTCAATAAACCTGTTTATCTAATTAGTATTCGAAACCTAATTCCATCTTATTCATGTACATATATATATATATATATATATATATATATATATATATATATATATATATATATATATTATCCATATTTATTGTTGTTCCTTTTATTTAGTGTGTATTAAATTCTATTTTTGTCGTTATGTTTTGAATATTCATTGGTCTCGCAGCTGCAGCTATCTATTCAAATCGCACTCTTAGAACAATAACAGTTGTCGTCTTGCTTGGCCTACAATAGAGCCTGTGTGCGCATATTCTCGTACACTTGGTCTTACTTCGACACAAGGTGAAGATTAATGACTAGACAACAAAAGCACTATCGAAGAAACAAAACCCCAAGACGAAAACAATGAAGACACAAACACCGAGGAAACTGATTTGGACAGTAGCACTGAAGAATTCGCCCAGGAGGTAAGAGTCACAAGAAGGAAATCCCAAAAGAATAGAAGATCCAGCTCACACAAGACATCAACCCAACGGCAGCAATTCCCGATCCCGTCGGCATCACTATCACAGAAAGGAAAGGAGGTAATCATGTGTAGACGTGAACAGAATGAGAGAAAGAAGAAAAAACGTTAAACACGTTCTAAAGAGACAAACGGAAACCCATAAAAGAATATCAAAGTGGACAAACGTAAATTGAAAATGCTACAAATTAATACTAACGGTTGGAGAGGTAAAAAATTCATATACCGAAATATCTTTAGAGAGTAGACCTAGATGTCATTTTAATATCTGGTCACGGATTAGACCTAGAAATAGAAAAAAAATAAACAATGTTGTAGCAACGAATTCTTCGAGACAAAGATTTGACGGAGCAGCAATTGCGATCAAAAAGGAACTAGACTACAAGACTCACCAAGGATTAACCGAATCATAGGCAGCAGTAGAGATACAATTAGAACTAACTAGTCTAACAATAGCCACCGGGTACCAACCCCCAAGAAGAGACGGATTACCGTTTGCCAACTTCACTAAACTTTTCAATAACAGGAACCCAGTCATATTTATGGGAGACTTGAATGCCCACTGCGCTGAAAACGGATATAGAAGAAGCAACAAGACGGGCAGGCATTTGAAAACGATGCTAGATAGGAGAATGCTCCCAAGACTGGGGTTAGAATTCCCCACCTACTTAAATAACAATGCGGCAAGTACGCCAGATATCTGCCTCGCAAACTTTAACTATTTAATTATTACTTCGAGCCGGTTGACATACCGGTCAGCGACCACATACTCGTAGCTACACTACTAACCCTTAACCAGAATCCCATACAGATGCCATTTAAGAAATGGAAAGCCTATCACCAGGCAGATTGGACCAAGTACAAAGAAGTATTAAGAGAATATGAACCAAGGACTTTCACCGAGGTGACTATAGAAGAAATCGACGAGGGACTTAGAATAATTAGGAGTACGCTGATTAGAGCAGACGAAAAGGCAGTTCCGAAAAAAGCCTTTAGAACCATTTAAAACTTTAGATGGTCACAGGAAATGATAAATAAAAATACGGAAATAAGACTTATCTCTGAACAAATTCGGAGAGAAGAACATAGTAGGGACCTATACAGCCAACTTAGAAGAAATAAAAGAGAATTAACGCAAATGATATGCGACAAGCAACAAGAATATTGGAACAACCATGTCAGGAAGTTAGATGTCGAAGAATCCCCAAAGAAATTTTGAAAATGGGTAGATAGAATAAAGGAAAAACTGGCAAAGGAGAAGATCAAAGTTAAAGGTGAGAGAGTTTTTAAAGAATACTGGAGAAATGTTTTTCGAATCAGCGAAGAAGAAAAGGAAAATTTCGACACTGATTTTGAGAACGTAATTGTCAAAGAACTCAACTAGACAACCGCTAGGAGTCAACACTAATATTCGGTTGACATCATGAGGAACAACAATAAAAGAAATGACGCTACATTACCCGTTCAAGAGCTAAAAGATAACATAAACAGCTTCAAACAAAAGGCGCCGAGAGTCTCAGGACTCACAAAGAGAAATTACACAGAAGCGAATAATAACATCTTGGAGGGATTGAAGAACCTATTCAATGCTACTACCCTAAAGATCTAAAGCTAGCAAAATGAACTCTATCCCAAAGCCAGGAAAATCTCCATACAGGGTTGAAAACTATAGACCAATATCTCTGCTTGACTTCATCGGAAAAGTATACGAAAAGATTCTAAAGTTGAAACTCGATCAACATTTTGTGGATAACGGCCTGTACAATGAGTGCCAATTCGGGTTCCGGAAGAACAGGAGCACGGATATGGTATTTTGTTTAATTATAAGGAAAATAGCCAGGGTCAAAGGTGAAAAGATGAGTGTGGACATTGTATGTAGGGACGTGTCCAAAGCGTTCGACAAAGTATGGCAGCAAGGCGTACAATATAAGATACTTCGGCTCGCATTAAGCAATCAACTAAAAAGGTTGCTATGCACCTACGAGGGGCGGTCAATGAGTTTTGCAATTCGAATATAAGAAAACGAGATATGAGGAAAAGTGTTTTATTATTCTTCAAGAAACTACACTCGACTTCAATGCAATTGCGCCACTTGTCCCTGAGGCTTCGAATTCGCGACAACCAGAAATCTCCCGACTGCTGTTCAATCCACTCCTGGACGGCGAACTGGACATCTTCATCTTCCCCAAACTGGCGTCTACGCAGTGCAGCCTTGAGCTGGCGGAATAAAAAGTAGTCGCTATAGGCCAGACCTGGACTGTAGAGGGGGATGGTTGAGCTCCTCGAATCCGCACTAGCGCAGGGCAGCTTGTGCAACTCTGGCCTTGTGGACAGGGGCATTGTCGTGGAGGAGTAAGACACCGCGTGTCTACTTGTCGCGCTGCTTCTGACGGATGCACTTCTTCAACCCAGCCAGTTACTCGGCGTAATATTGGCCTGTGATGGTCCTTCCACGAGGCGCATAGTCCACCATCAACACTCCCTTAGAATCCCAGAAGATGGTGGCCATGATCTTCCCGGCTGAGGGTTGGGTCCGGAACTTGATGGGGGTCGGAGAGCCCCTGTGCTCCCAGGCCATGCTTTCGATCGAGTTTGGTGTCAGGATCCCAGTGATGGACCCACGTTTCATCACTTGCCACTGTGCGTGACTCGAATCCCGCCGGGTCTTGGTTGTACAGGAGCAGCAGCTCCTCTGAACTTTGAGACGTTGAAGTCAATCATGGGGCGTGAAGTTTCTAGGAACCCAACGGGCAGAGAACTTGGTCATAGCCAAATTGTCGTGGATGATGTTGATAACACTTCCATGTGATATTCCAAGTTCTCGCTCGATTTCTTCGACCTTCACCCGTTGATTTTCGAGGATCATCCTCTCCACACGGGCCACATTGTCTTCGTTAGTCACGTTTGACGGGCGTCCTGGACGGGGGTCATCTTCAAGGGACTCACGACCATGGCAAAATTCCATATTCCAGCGAGCAATGGTTGCATAGGAAGGGGCGGTGTCGGTGTACACTGCAACCATGCGTTCATGGATCTCTTTTGCATTCTTGCCTTTCTTAGTCAAAAATTTGATCACTGCGCGGTGCTCAACCTTCTCCATTGTTGTCAAATTTGTGACTGACGATCTGCGATCAGCTACTACTTCTTAAATAGACGAGGCAAGAGCGTGCGGCTGCAGGTATTGACCTGTCATAACTTGTCCTAACACCCCCACAAACAGCCATCTCCCTTCCTCTGTTTTGCCCTACCGATTTGCAAAACGTATTGACCGCCCCTCGTATGTATCTGATACATACGCGTATATAGACATGGGTAATCACCAGTGGAAACCCTTTAACCGGGAGTTTCCCAGGGTGGTTGCCCCAGTCCGTTATTATACGCTATTTATACAGCGGACATCCCCCCTCCAATGACGGAGGGATGTATGAATATACAATTTGCGGATATCACCCAAGTTGTGGTGTTTCCATACAGGCACGCTCAAAGTTAAGAAAGTTAAGTCAAGAGAATAAAAAGATTTACAATGCGATTATCCAACCACCACTGATCTATCTTTTAATCGCAATGTGTACATTGTCAAGAACTAAACTGCTCGAACTACAAAGAGTCCAGAATAAAGCAATGTACTTTGTGACAAATACAAGAAGGGCAGATAGGAAAAAGATCGAAGAGCTACACAGAGAAGCCAACGTCGAGCCCATAATCAAGATAATCATGAAGAGAGCAAAAGGAGTCATTGAGATGACACAAATAGAACTAGGAGTAGACTGAAGGCCTCACCGACTCTTCCCAAGCAGGGCGAGGAGCGGAAATGAGGGCTTAGAAGAAAACATCTACACGTAGTCGGAAGGATATAACACCGGATTTGACAACCGATTAAGAGATAAAACACCAAATTAGACAAAGGGCTAAGAGAACAGATTTGCGACGAAGGAAAGATAACAAAAACCCTTGAGTAACAACAAATGTGAAAGCGAAAGAAAAAAAGGTTCAAAAAAGGGAAAACATACATGCAATAATAGTCAGTTAGAATACAACACAACATGCGAGAAAAGCAAATAAATTCTTTTTAAAAACAAACGCACACACTAATAACGGTTTGAACGTCAACTATAAGTACTAGGTAACAAAAACGGAAAGCACAGGTACCTGGATCTCAGGTACTTCCTCTGTAACTATAATTCTAACTTCTAACTACTTAAAATGGACAGAGATTAGCTTGACCTCCAAGAAACTTGCGACTCACTGCACATCTCTAACTTCTTTCCATTCCTCACTAACTCTTGGTTACTGTTTTTCTTAACGGGTTTTACAAATATACGTGGTTGGGTGATACACACCGTGGTATTAGCACCGCGTTTTAGAGCTAGGGTTAAAACCACCTAGGTCATCTGTTTGATCTTCTACTTGTTTCTTGCTGTACTATCACTCCTTTTCCTTTTCCTCTCTCTCTCTCTCTCTCTCTTTTTCTCTCTCTCTCCTCCTCCTCTCTTCCCTGTTACCTTATCCCCTGTACCGTAAGGCACAGGAAGTGGGGAAAGGGGGAAAAGGAAGAGTCCGGGCTCTCTCGCCCCTTCTGCTCTCTTATGGCCCCGATAGTGGGCCAGATGAGAGGGGAAGGGGTGAGATAGCTGTGGACGCACTAGCCTTTTACACTCTCTCACACCTTTTCTTCTTCTTATTCACCATTCTACGCTAGCTCGGAAATCTTGGTTGAACAACTCTAGCAGATTTACCTCACATTGCCCGTGAGATAAACTCCTCCAAAATCTGCTTTTCTATTTATAGACACCAGCTTTAAGAAAAAGAAATACTGTTGTTGTATTCACCATCACCATCATCATCACAAATCCTAATCTTTTCTATTCTAGCGACCTCACTTAGGCAGATAACTGCTTAAGTTCCCGCCCACACCCCCGGGTGGAAAGGGGGATTGCCATTCATGTTTCCTCCCAACTATGCCGGGCAGTTGACCTAGCATGATTGGGGGCATTGAAGGAAGCTGGTTTGAGGAGTAGCCCACAGCCGATAACAATGTCAGAATCTATTCCGGACAAGGGGCGGACTGCTACCTCCGCTGTTCATTACAGCGGGGGCCCCTTCCCGGACTATAGAGGGATATAAAACCGTCTCTATGATATGTTGGGATGCGGTCGCGATTAAAACACCCTCGCGGGGGACGGCGTTGAAAATAAGTATGCCATATAATCAAACCCTCGAGAGGATCACCCCGTATTCATCTCATTCATCCGAACCGCAATTCATTTTTTCCATCTAGGCAGCAGATAAACGAGGAGGGGTAATTTCAACCCCCAAGGTAAATAACAAACGAAACCATAAAAAAGTAAAATTAATACTCACACATCAATTATTTAGTCCGTGTAATTGTCGCAAGGCAAAAAAAAACAGGTTTTTTGCAGAAAGCAAGTTTATTCCCCCCCCCCTCACTAGTGGGGCTGCAAACCGAAAAAATGGCGTTCACCCCGCCACACGAGTCCCCCTGAGGACCAAAGGTGGGAAGCAAAAGCCGCAGCGAGGTAAAGTCTTTGAGACGGTCTTTGGTAAGCTAAAAGTAGTTATCCTTAGGCTAATTGAGACCCCAACCGGTTACGTCGCAATCTGCGAGAAGGAATCAGGCGTGGAAGCCCTGACAAAGCAAACGGGGCAAAGTGTGCTAAAGGAGATAAATCTCCAGCCAAACAGAACCACCTCAGATCCAGGCACATCGTAGCATGATCTGTAGACAGCTAGATCTCTGGATAGGGCAGCACACGAGGGAAGAAATAGCTGAAGAAATCAACCGAAACCAGCAATTTGCCAAAGTTGTGGAGGTGGTGAAGTTCCTTAACAAACGAGATAACACCGAATACCAATACGTATTCAAGGTCATTTTCAGCGAGACACAAATGGCCCAAAAGGCGAAAAAGAAAAAGGGCTGCTACCTTTCAATGCGAAAGTCAGCGGAAAGCAGATTGAGATGGAGGAATTTACCCCCATTCAATTATGTTTCCGCTGCTTCAAAATGGAACACCATTCGACTAATGAATGTAAAGAACGGGAAATGACCTGTTCGAAGTGCAGCGGGAAAGGACATGAGTGGAGAGAGTGTACCGCACAGACCGAGAAATGCCCTAACTGCGGGATGAATCATGGGGCTATGACCATGTTTTGCCCGAGAAAGAAGGAAATAATAAAAAGAAAGAACAACGAAAAGAAAACCGAAGAGAGGAGAAGGACAGACACCTCCTACGCCCAGGCAACAAAAGCCGTCCCAGCCAGAAATCCAGAGCAACAACAGAAAACTTATCTCAAGCTTGAGAATGAAAACTCCACAAAGATTCTCACGTGCATATTTTTTTGCACACGTGAGGAATCTTACACAACTAGGAACATTCCCAAAGGCTCTGAATCTTATGCTAAAGAAAAACGGCTTGCCGGAGATGTGGTTCTCGGACGACCCCCCATCGGGAGACGCCCTGCAATTGCAGTTCCTGCCCAAGGACGCATCAGAAGCACCGGCTACCCCATTTTCAACAGATGAGAAAACATCAAACGCTGTGACAGTACCGGAGGCCAAGCCAGGACCCAAGAAGTCCGTCAGGAAGGACCCAAGGGTGTAGGCACGAAGGCACCGCGAACAGCAAGAGAAAAAAAAGCGTCAAAAAGAATTAGATAAGCAGAAATAAATCTCTTGTGCTCATCATCCTCAGAATCTGATGCTGAGGAAGTCAAATCCAAGGCTCCTAAGAGCTCAGCAAGATCAAGAAGTAGGGCAAGAACCGCGATACGTACTTACGAGTACGAAGGGGAGGCGATCGACCTCAAGCTCGACACGACGGAACAAGAACCATTCCCAGAAACATCCTCCACCACGGAGATCTAACGTGGTATCCGATAAAGAAGATATAAATGGACCTACTCAGCATCAGTACAAGAATCAGTAGTTGAACAAACCCTCCCCAAAAACAAAATTAAACTCTACAAGGATTCCTGCTTCACCCTCAGTGAAGCAGAATACAAAAGGCTCCGGAACGGAAAAACACGCGACAGTTAATAAAACAACCCAAACAAAGAAACGCACTCAAGCAGAACAGATAAAATGGAGAACACAAACAATGCCCTAACAATACTCACGCTGAATGTGGACGGATGGAAAGGAAAATCCATTGTGTATGGAAATATCTTCCGTACAGTGGACCCGGACATCATCCTCATTTCAGAATATGGTATTAACACTAACACAGACACGCTAAAAATACACAACTACACAGTAATACAGAAAAATCACATACAGGAACGATTTGATGGCGCTGCCATCGCAATCCGAAAAAAAAACATTAAATTCAAAACACTACCGGACTTAGACGAATCATTCATGGCCTTCAAAATCCCAACCCTAGTTGGATGCCTAACAGTGGCGGCAGCCTATCAACCGCCTATACGCCAATACCTGATGATCAACAACTTCTTCACCCTCTCCGGGCACAGGAGGCTGGTGTTGTTAGGAGGCGACCTAAACGCCAGATGAAGGGCTTCTGGCTACAGGCGTGCCGATGCAAGGGGAAGTAACCTGGAGCTATTGTTTGAAAGAAATAGGCTCAAGAGGGTCGGGCCAGATTATTTCTTCCTCTACATATGATGCACAACTGATTCTACTATGATAGGAAGAAGAGAGAAAAGACACAAGACAACACGAATGAGCGGAATTTAGATTTGCCAACGGCTAAATTTGATGGTTTGCATAAAGGAAAAATTCCCGCACGATCTCAACCAAAAATTGATGCATTTTAAAAATACAAACAATATCAACTAGATTATGACTGGGCGATAATAGTTAACTGTTCGCTAATACGTCAACGTGTTCCTGAAACAAAAGAGACATTAAAATCCTCAAATTTGATCTCAGTTAAAAGTATGCCGTTAGTATACTACGCGTAGTGTACTAACGGCATACTTTTAACTGTGATCAAAGCGGTGCTCGCTGCCTCAGTGTGCCTGGTTCGAATCTCTTCCATGCACGGATTTTTCGAAAAAAGGTAATAAAAATATTACTGCAAGGAAAAATTATTCCGTTTTCTCTTTCAATGTGGTTTAATGGATTCATTTTCATCATTCTCTCGTGCTACTTTGAGAGAAATATACATATATATATATATATATATATATATATATATATATATATATATATATATATATATATATATATATATATATATGGGGTGTTCGTGCTAAATTTGAGGATTTTAATGTCTCTTTTGTTTCAGGAACACGTTGACGCATTAGCGAACAGTTAACTATTATCGCCCAGTCATAATCTAGTTGATATTGTTTGTATTTTTAAAATGCATCAATTTTTGGTTGAGATCGTGCGGGAATTTTTCCGTTATGCAAACCATCAAATTTAGCCGTTGGCAAATCTAAATTCCGCTCATTCGTGTTGTCTTGCGTCTTTTCTCTCTTCTTCCTATCATAGTAGAATCAGTTGTGCATCATATGTAGAGGAAGAAATAACTGGGTGAATTGAATCCTCCAAGGATTTGTAAAAGGCAAGTTGTGTTGCCCTTAGATTCAGGCCGGGAGCTCCAATGCTAAGATCTCCGTGTGCTTCAGTGTCGATTTGTGGACGGTGCAGAGGATGATCCCGCCTCTCATCCCCATATTCTCTTTATTTTTTTTTTACTTCTTTTACTTTGTCTTTATTCATCTGTCTATCTCCACACGATATTAAATGGATACATCTAATAAATAATGATTAATGGCATTAAACCACTGGTACTAGAAGGGGCTAGGGCTGATATCCTTAGCAGTGCAGGCGAAGAAGACGGGAGTACTGCAACGGTACTGAAGTCCTTTGTGTTCATGGACGGGGAAAGGGGATGGTGAAGCACTCTCCATACATTCAGCCAATCACCCTTTGTTCAGATCGTTTCTCAGAGACAAGTCTCTAAAACCGACCCTGCCTGAGGGAGGCGTGGGGCTAGGGTTAACACCCTTAGAAGTTCAGGCGAAGAGGACAGGAGGAGGAAATGGGGTGGTGACACCTTCCATAAAATTCAGACCATCACCCTTTCTAAAGATCGTTTGTTTCAGGAAGACAAGTCTCTGAAATCCCACCGCCCTTCCCTACCTGAGGGAGGCGTGGGAGCTGATGGGGCGTGATGGTTAGTCGCGTTTGAAGACTTAACCTTGAAAGCGGCAGTCGAGGCCATCTCGAGATGACTTAGAATGACATTTCTGGGCCGTTTCGTCGTTCGCGTCGAATCGTTCCGTCAACCTGCCATGGATCGAGCGTTGAGGCGAGCTTTTGTTTACGCGGTCGCCCACGTAGTCGCTCCGGTGGTGATATTGCGTGTAATTACGCTCGGATGAATACAACTGCTACTCGAGCTTGAAATATTGCATAGTTTTACGGTTTAAAGTATCTTGTTTATTTCGATTCTCCGATCCCACCACAACTCTACCTTTGCTGCACAATATATATATATATATATATATATATATATATATATATATATATATATATATATATATATATATATATATATATATATATATATATTAAATTAAATTATTCCCTCCACGTGATCAATGAAAGTTTATATAAAGTAAATCTCCTCATTACTGTCCCAAGGATAAAAACAAGAAGTTTAGTAATACGAAGTATCTTTCCCTCCCTTTTTCACCCCTCCTCAAGGGAGTGAACAAAGTTATTTCTCCAAGCCTAACCACATTTAAATAGCATTTTTTCTATCCTTAAATCTTTCCCTTCAACCAAGCCCGGGGATCAGCCAAATGAATCAGGTGTATATTTAGTCCCGTATGTGTGTGTGTGTGTGTGTGTGTGTGTGCCGATGAAATAAATTGGAAAATTCTAAATAACTAATTTATACCCCGTAATAATTGACAGAAGAATTAAGGTAATAAGAACACTGGGCAAGACCAACTTCATTGTCTAAGTTTTAGGGAGGGGCTGATTTAAGACAAATGAATTAAAAAATCACATTGGGTTTGCGTTATTCCTAACAGGAATCCAGTCACAGGTTTCATAAATTGTACTTACCAAGCTTATTTTGATACGAAACTTGGTGACCAGGATAAAGCTTGGGCTCCATACCGGGGTTTGCAAAAGTTCTGTTACACTCGGGATTTTTCTTTTCTTTTGAGAGCTTTGCGTGTGTGATAGAAATATTTCAATAAAAAACCCCTTAAATTTCTATTTATCCAGCACGTGTTATTAAAACGTCTTTTGCATTGTGTGCGGTGTGTCAAGATGGAAGTTAAAAGAATCGAGATCTCTTCTCTCTGCTTCAGGCAGATCTCAAATAGTCCACCATTTAGCTGTGAAAAGGCCTACTAAAGTGTTCCTAAGCTCAAAGTGATTGTCTTTGCGAAAAAGAACATCTCGGTGGCCACGATACCCAAGACCATCAAGGAAGCAGGCAACCAGAGATTGAGGTGCGTGGAAAGGCCTCCTCTGCTCACCGACCCTATGTGAGAACAACTCTAGAGCGCTGCCGTCGCCTTTTCAACGACTTGAAGAGTCATACAAATCGAATTCTCAATTTTTCTGATGAAAAAACATTCACAGTTGATCCGGTCATCAACAAGCAGAACGACCGCATGGTAAGTTTTGGCCTATGATGCTGCATGTTGATATGGTATCATGGAGACTCTCCACACTCTTGGAACTAGAAGATGTCTCCCAATCTTTATATCTGAGCTTTTGTGAGATCGTCCATTCTATGTACAGCTGGGGGAAGTCTTATTCGGCTCAATGGGGCAGGAAGAAAGTATCTCTCAGGGAAGTGTCCTTAGTGCCACACTCTGTCCTGATCATTAACGGAATCGGGTCGGTGCTGTCGGAAGATGTTATCGATACGCCCTACGTGGACGATCTTTCGATCTCTTTTGCTGCGGCCCAGTTGCCAACTCTGGAGCTTCGAATCCAAAAGACACTGAACTGCGTCTCTCGCTATGCCTAAGCGCACAGGTTTCGGTTTTCCTTGTTGAAGGCTAAGGTGGTGAACTTCTGCCGCCATCCACGACTCGAATTTGTTTCTCAACGTAGCTACCATGAAAGTGGTATAGTCCCACCGTTTTCTTGGTCTTGTTTTCAACCAACGCCTCACCTGGGAGGCTCATACAGTATTTGCAGCCTCAGGGTTGTAGCGCGCAGAGAAGGGCAAGAAAGCGGATTAAAAGCTTCGCTTGAATGAGTATTTTTGAGACTCAGGGTGGCGCAGTGGATTCATCACTCGCCAACAGCGGTCCAGCGACGCGAGAAGTTGTTCGCAACTCGCCTACACTACTTCCCTTCTTTATTTTTCCTTTGCTTTTTCCTACTTTTCTCTATCTACAATATTGTAGATAAAGGGGAGTTCTTACCAACGCCCCATTTCAATCTCAACCTCAACATAAAACCAGGACTCCAAACACATCTGTCCATCCAAGCATGGTTATTACAATAGCCACATCTCCCATCCAAATAAGATCCCAGTAAGAAAAACTATCGGCAAGAAAAACTGAAACAGATATAAGGAACAACTGAATACAATAGAAATCCGATCTCTAAACAACCTATCAAAAGAGGAAATAGAAGTACACTTAGAACGAACAATCGCAAAAATAACAGAAGCCGACAAACTAGATATACAAAAAAAAATGATCACAGAATTTGTACCTCCACCATGATGGAACGAGGAAATTGAACAGGAAATGCAAGAGTTTCAGGCTTTAACGAGAGAAATAATAGAACATGAAAATATATCGCAGGCTAAGAAATACCAGAAGGGAAGTAGGAACAATGATAAAACACAAGTCAGATCTGGTTTGGAAATTCTCGAATCAAGACAGAAGACTACGAGGATCGCAACCCAAAAAAACACACATACAAATTAAAGAAGAACAAAAGGAAGTGCACCAGAACGACGAACTAAAAGAACAATTAAAAAGATACTCGGCAAAATCCTTTTCATCTCACTGGGTGAAAATCAGGAATACGACATGGAACACCAAGAAGAAAAAACACAAACACTGCAAGAAAACATCGCACCCTAGCCACGCGTCGTCGATGCGAGACACAACCCGCAACCCCGTAAGGGGCACGCCGATATATTTTTCTGGTCGCCGTGCTGACGGGACTTAGCTCCCCGTCCGGCCCAACTTAACTTCTCTCTCCTCCTTCGCCAGCCTCAAATCCCTGTCTCGTATACCAACTCTCCCTCATTGTGCCCCTGCTTTTCCGTCGTCCTTTTACAATCATCATTTCTCTACCCTTTTGTTGGCCCCTTCTTCTCCTGCCCATGGAACTCCCCGATCATGACCCTTGGCTCATTTGGATTACGGAACCGAGCCCTCCTACGACAAGATATTAGGCGTTGTGACCCTAATCACTCAGAAGCCGGCCATCAAGCTGGATCGGTCATCCCCACCTACATACCACGCAAAGTGTAGGATTTGGTCCGGGTTTACCCAAAGGATGGAGGAGAAGGCGTATACCATCCCGCCTAGTGATAGCAGTCATGGCCAATCAAAGGCACCCAGTAGTGCCGTTCCCTTGTAGGGGTCAGTGTTGGCCGTCACAGGCAGGGGTGGCGAAATGTTCCTAAATGGCTTTGGACAATATATATATATATATATATATATATATATATATATATATATATATTTACCATCATCGGAGCCACTCTCGAGGAGCGCCAAATCAGAAAAGGGGGTCCCCCCTCTTGCTCTCTCAGGGGCCCCACAAACTCTTCTAACGAAGAGGAGGCTTACTACTCTCCTAGGCCTACGGATGCGAGGAACTCCCCCTCACACCCTTATCTGGAGGTGTCCTTGGGAGACTCCATCTCCTTTCCAGCGGCACTACACCCTTTACTTTCACAGGGGACTGCCAAGAGAGCAAGCCAGCGGCCCAAGATTGACCGTTTCCGGTGGGAGCGGGTCAATAGGTCCAACCCCCTTAGGGGGGAGGGAAGCTGCGTGGTAGGCCCCATTGAGATGGAAATGATCCCGGAGATGACATAGTCCCAGACGGCAGGATCTTCCATGGGGTCGAACCCTGTGCGAGATTTTCCTGAGACGGCTTAGGCACCTGAGGACTCACAAGGAGACGGGAGACCTCCTCCGGCGGCAAGTGCCCCTTCGACAGCCAAGATTTTCTCCATTTCAGAAAAGGATCTTGCTGAAGCCGGTCCGTGCGGTCTAAAGGCTCCTTCCGGCGTTGAAGAGAAACGAGTTCATCCCCCCCCCTCCTCTCCTAAAAATAAAAAAATAGGAAAAGGGCAAAGAAGTCTAAAGGTTCCTCTCCCTCCGCGGGAGCTCTGGAGATGGAAGGGTCCGCTGCCGTTTCGACAAGGGACCAGGCCAAGATCTACACGTTCGTGAAAGGAGTAGTTTATGCGAGAGAAGTCGTGGACTACTCAATAGATGACATAAACTCAGAGCTTGCCGACCATGAAGTGGTCAAGGTCGAACATGTAATGTGAAAAGGGAGTTACTCAAGACCGACCCCTACACTGTTCGCACATTCGACTTCAACAGTCTCACTGAGTCAGTGCATACCGGTTGGTATCGCTAAAGCATGAAGATAGTAGTGTAACTGCCGCGGAAGTTCTACTACTCTTACCCCTTCGGCCATACTATTCGCTCCTGTAGATTTAAAAAGTCTGGGTTACCCGAAGAATGTGTAGGTTACTCCAAGACCGCATACGATAAGTCAAAATCAAGTATGGCCAAGTGTTACAATTTCGAAGAGCCGCACACCGCTTCTTCGAAGTAATGTGGGGCGTATCTCATGAAGAAGAGAATCCAGGCCGTTCAGGCTACGAATAGTCTCTAATATCGCGAGGCTAAGGACCTGGTTTTGGCGTGCTCGTCGCTGCCTGAGACGTCTTATGCAAATACCACTCCACGTCGGATGCTCTGCTTCGACTTGAAAATGCCGTCTGCGAGGCCTTCCTTCGTATACAGCACTACGCCACGGTGTTTTTTGATCAGGAGAAGGCCTATGATACCGCATGTCGATACGGTATCATGGAGAATCTCCACATGATGGGGGCAAGGGTACAGGTTCCAATCTTTATCTCAGAATCTTTGCGAGATCATCGATTCCACGTACGAGTGAGTGAGCCCTATCAGGCCAAATGGAGGAGGAAGAGAGTGTTCCTTCAAGGAAGTGTCCTAAGTGTCACACTCTTTGCCCTGAGCATCAACGACATTATATCAGTGCTGCCGGAAGATGTTCTCGCTACGCTCTACATGGACGACTTTTCGATCTCTTTTTGTGTAGCTCAGATGCCAATTCTGGAGCGTCGACTACAGCAGGCATTGAACTGCGTCTCTCGCTATTCCGAAGCACATATGATTCGGCTTTCCTTGAACAAGACTAAGATGATCCAATTCTGTCGCCATCTACTGCTCCACCCCGATTCGGACTTGTTTATGAATATGGTTTTCTTGGAAGTTGTGGATTTGTACCCTTTGTTTAGCCTTGTATTTGACCGACGTCACACATGAGAGGCTCTTATTTGAAGCCTTAGGATCTTTTCTACCTGCGCCATGGACATTATTTGCTTCCTGACGTTCAGCACTTGGGTTGATGATAGGAATCCTACCTTGCTTTTCTATCGATCCTTTATTCGTTAAAATTCGACTATCGATGCGAGTTTTATGCATCCTTAGCCGAGCGTTTATTGAGTAAGGTGGACTTGATCTAGCACACCAGCTTTCCCCTAGTGACGGGTGAATTCCATACGTCCGCCATTGAGAGCCTTCTCAATGATGAAGGGAGATGCCACCCCCTCTGAGCTGTGGGCAGTGCACTATTCGCCTTTACGCGCGAGCCCGGCGCTTCCATCAGTTGCCAGTGGCTTTCACTGCATCTGCAGCTGATTTCGACGGTACCTATGCCGCCGAGAGACGAGAGTCTTACTTTAAGCCATTCGGATTTAGGCTAGGAAACTCGAAGAGCTCAGTGTAGCTCACGAATCTGTGTTGCCTCTGGTTCTGGCCAGGACGCCACCCTAGAGGGCTACTATTTGTCGCCACGCTTCTGTTCCCAAAGCTTCTACACTGCCGGGAGTATTGCATTCAGCCTTTGGGGGGTACACTCTGTGTCACGTTGGAACTGTGCCAGTATATACGGATGACTCCAACGCCCAAGAGGGGGTGGGTTTCCACGCCGTGTCCCCTCTGATTGAAGTCAGCGGTGCTCTGCTAGTTGCTGCGTCTGTCTTCACGGCCAATATGGTTGCAATACACCGCTTGGTACGGGAGATAACGCGTCGTCTCCAGATCGGAGACCAGATTGTGATCTATAGCAACCTACATAACACCTTTACTGCTATCGTGGCATTTGAAGAATCTCCATATTTCCTGGTTCGCGATATCCGTGAAGCCACGTTTCAGCGAGCCGGGTGGATGTCGAGATTAACTTCTGCTGGGTTCCTGTACATGTAGGAATTGCGGGGAATGAGCGCGCCGATTAGGGCGCCAAAGAGTCCGCGAGGACTGGGTGATCTGACCAGCGTTTCGATCTTTCTCACACCGATTACATGGTATTAATCTGGGCAGCCCTCTAGGCTGCTTTGCAAGGAAGATTGGAGACGTCTGATGAGAACTTAAAGTAGTCTGCCATTGCGTCACGACTTTTCCCATTGAACTACACACAAATACCGTGACGGCTTCAGGTAGCTTACTATCGTCTCCGAATTGGACACACTCGTGGGACGTACCATCATTTGATGGAGCGCTCGCTGGTACATTATTGCGAAGACTGAGTTGTCTCTCAGACTGTTTGGCACGTTCTTGTTAAATGTCCCAGTCTGGATGATCTTTGCGCACGCTACCTGTCCCGGTACCGGGACGAGCGGGGTGCGTTCGCTTGTCCATTGTACTCGGGACGGGTTCGTGTACACAGACCTGCGGACTATAAGACTTTTGTAGAAGGCTTGCCTCCTCCATCTTATTTGACTCTGTTGTAAGGCACATGTTCCTGCGACGGGCGGAGGTGGGCCTACCCCCGGCGATGAAGCGCGCTTCCTTCCTGCTGGGTTTTTGCTAATCTTTTTTTTTTTGTTCTATTTGTTGTTGTTGTTTGGCTTGCTTTGTTCCTGTTTTTTAGATTTTTTATTTGCTTGTTTTTTTTTAATCTAGCCTAGTGTTATGCTCTAGCGTGATTAGGGCGACTTTTGCCTTAGTAGGCAGTTGCCAGATGGGCTCTAAAAACAAACGCGCAACCGGCAAGGAGAAGGAATTCCTTTCACAAAAGTGGATTACTTGACAGCAGTTAAATCCCTGAAGCAGAAAACTCTAAGTACAAGTGGTATAACAAATGACCACCTGACTAATGTGCCCATCAGCCTGCATGAGGCAAGGCTGAAGATCTTTAATGCCCTCCTGAATAATGCATTCAAGGAGGCAAAGATGACCTTCCTACCTTAACCGGGCAAACCGGAGCACCAAATCGAAAGCTACCGTCCCATCTCGCTACTGGAGATTCCAAGGAAACTCCTCGAAAATCTCCTAAACGAAAGGTTAAAGAAACACTTAGAAAATAACCACCTATATAACCCACAACAACACGGGTCCGATATTTCGCTAAAAAACAAAAAAAGGACAACCGAAATAAACAACCCTATTGAACAACCAAAGTTGACAACTGAATTAGAAAACCGAAATAGACAACTTAAATAGAAAACTGATGAGACCATAAAACAAAAGAGAATGATGAAAAGCCTGAAAAGAAAAAACAAACAAACAAAAAGAATACAAAAAAAAAACAAGCAAAATGTGCGAGAAAAGGCACAATAACCACAGGTAATCAAATGATACAAACGTTTAAATGAGCAAAAGATAACAAAAGTTCGAATGCTGCAACTCCAACTAAATACACACCAACGGGAGCAAAATAAAACAAAAGGGAAAGTCCCTCCAATGACCTGCGGCGTTTTGTGATAAGATGATAAATGGTTGTTGCTTTGATGGTTTCCCATGGTTCAAATCACTTACAAGCGCCTTTGAATGGAAAAATGGGGCTTCTGCCACTAGATGGCGCCACTCAGCGCCAACCCAATGGCAGATTTGAAATCTCCATGGTGAATAACCCTGTCCGATAGTCATATGGATCATTTCATGGCTCCAAATGAGTACAATTGAACTTTACTCCTTTTGAAAAAAAAGCGACGCCTTGACCTGGCGCTTCGCCGCAGGTAAAAAAACAAAACAAAGCGAAAGCAGTTGCGAGGCAACCTGGCACAAATCATTACCATCTCTCTAGACGCCCCCATGTCATGTGGAGAGAGCTTGCGTGTACCATAGATTTTTCGAGCTATGTTGTCAGGGGTACGTTTATGGTACCCAGATTAGAGTTATCCTTGTCAAATTGGTCAGGAATGAGGTTCCAGACAAAGTGCGTCCATCTACTCTTCTATCCTGTATTCTGTTACTGTTTTCTCAATCCCTTCGACTGATCTAAAAAAAACAAAAAATTTCCACTATCCTTTCAGCTTTATCCTTCATCTATCTAAATTTAAGGACCTGACAGCTACATCATGCGTCAGAAGAGAGGTTTTGGAACCTTAAAAAATAACGCAAATCGGCGCTCACTGGTTGCGAGAGACTGGGACTAGAGGGGTCCTAGGCGCTGGGGCGCTATGAATGGAATGAGGGTAAGTGCCCCGTTAACCCATCTCCTGACGCGTAGTTACTGACCATTCCCAGTGACCGTTGAGGGGTGCCTATGGTAGAAACTGTCCGAGGTGACGGGCCCTGTTTCCAGGTTGGTTGCCAGGCCAACACAAAGCCTTGGATCGAGTCTCTTGGTGTGGCGAGATATCCATTGAACGCTACGCCGAGATCTTGGCCGCCCTGAAGGGAACTAGTAGGAGTTTAGTACGGGGCATGTTCCGCTGTTCACCTGGTGCGAAATCGATAGCCCCCTTCGGGGGCTGTCAGTGCTGCTTGGTTGGGAGCAACGGCACGCCGAGCTTAAACGACTCGATTGAACGAACAGCAGTAAAAGGAGCGTGCCTTCTGAAATATCCGAAACGTCTCCTATGGATAGGCGGGAGCGACTCACGCGGGGCGAACTCGCTAACCCCCCTTCTTTTTTTTTATTGAGTGGTCACAAAGTATTCAGAAATATAAAGTGTTCAGCATGACTGGAAAGAAAGAACCGGCTGCTCTTAAATACACATGTTCAGTGTGCAAAAAGGACAAGTGGTGCTTGGACTTGCCAGAGTGGTGTTACTCTAAATGCCACCCGGCAAGTACCTGCACTAATTCTGTCCTCAAAGGAGAAGTGCAAGAGCTCAAGGATCTATATATGTAGATCATCTGAGCAAAAATCTAAAGAATTGGAGAGGAAGCTACAGAACATAGAGTCTGAACACGGGCGTCAGATTCGCCGTCTCGAGGGCAGAATCGCTGAGTTGTCCTCAAGACTAGAGGTCTAGTCGGATCATGATGTATCTCCCAGCAACGTAGGTGGATCCGCCGATGAGACCCTCACCCAAGAGGAGAGCACTGCATCGGCAGTGCCATGCCAGCCCTCCAACATACCAGAGCTGGAGTCAGCTGCTGCGGGACTGGTTCAACGGGCCAAAAAGAAGAAGAGAAAGAGGAAGAAAGGAAAGAAAAAGAAGAGAAAGTAGAAACTGAAGAAGAGAAAGCAGAAAAAGAATTGAAACAAGAGAAAGATAGGAAAAAAGAAAGAAGAAGAAGAAAAAGAAGAAAAATATGGAGATTAAAGAGGAAATGGACAAGTCGGTTCCGAAAAGGAAAACTCTTTCCTCTTCACCCGAATATGCGAGAGTTAACCTTATTGGCGACTCTCAAGCATGGGGTCTGCAACCACTGTTAGCGGCCCGCCTTCGTACCAGTGTGAAGTTAAGCTGCCTGCCAGGACAGGGAAACCACCGAATCAGGGTAGAGGCGGAGAAATCTCAAATTTCTGTTAACTCAGTCGTTGCCCTGATGGTAAGTGGCAACGACCTCTACCTCAAAGTAGGTAAGGTAGGTCCGGAAGGAAAGATTATACACACGGTCATGGGAGCCGTGGACGACTGTGGGTTAAAAACCCGCAGACGTGTTGTGGTCGGGATGCTCCCAAGAAGGGGCCCAACCCGGATAGCTCACTCGAGGAACATCTCCTTGAACCGAAGCCTGGCAGATTGATGCACGGCGGAGGGGTTCTTTTTTGTGGATCCTTACCGCACATTTTATGGTAGAAACGATCTCTACCAAAGGGATGGAGTGCATCTTTCCTTTAAAGGAAAGGTTGTACTCTATAACATGACACAGGATGTCGTGGAGCGGACCAAAATGAGTGTCCGACCCAGAATGAGGGAGGACGTACGCCAGTACGACCGTGTCACTCCTGGAACAACCTTCCTGGATGTTTCAAAGAGGGTTGCCTCCTTGTCAACAAATAAGCCGGAAAACGGAAGAGCGTAGAGAGTCCTACATTCGGGGACTCCCTGAAAGTTCTTCTGTTTAATGTGAGGTCAACCAGGAGCAAGTTTCTTGAACTTCGTGGCCTCGTAGCGACGGAAGTATTTATTTATTTTTTTTATTTATTTATTTATTCCATATTAATCCAATGTACAGTATAAACATATTACATTTTAAATCTTAATGGTAAGTTACAATAAGTACTTATACATACTCTTATATATGTATATACATACAAAGATTAGTTATGGGCCCAAAATAAGGCAGTGACTTTTAGAGCAGAAACTTAAAACGTAAGACTAAGCATAAAATTATCAAGAATAAAATCCCTTCATGTTTATAAAAATATAAACAACTTAGTATACATTTGAGAACATAACCATTGTAAAGATTGCAAATAACGAATAATTATATTATTTGAATTTTGAGATAAATTAAAAAAACTATTTTATTTCCAGCGATTATTTCAAAAGATCTGTAGTTTCATAGTCAACAGTCTTATATAAAAAATAACATATTTATAATGTATAAATCAAAGTAATAGTACACAGTATAATAGTGTACGGTAACAAATAAATACACAATAACAAAAACTGAATAGAAATTTAGTAAGCCGAAATTATATTGTTTTTAAGAGCTTTTTTGAATTGAGCTTAATTGGTTTGGGATTTGATATTGTCGTCCAAGCCATTCCATATTTTGATAGATTTGTACAGAAAGCTACATTGTGATTTTGATTTTGAATACAAGGGTGAAATAAATTTTGTTCTATGGCGGGTTTGGTGATTATGGGTATTATCAGCTGTTTGTAACATATTAAATATATAGTTATTATAGGAACACTTTATTGTTTTGTAAAGGAATAAGGATGTTTGAAAAACAAAGAGATCATTTAATTTTAGAATTCTGGATTCTTTAAAATATCGATTAGTGTGCTATTTGTAGTCAAGTTGATGGATGGCTCGAATTGCTTTTTTCTGTAATATGACTAATTTATTGAGATAATTTTGATATTTTCCATACCAACTCTCAATGCCATATGTCAAGTAAGGTTGCACCATTGTCATATATAAAGAGGCGAGAATAGATTCAGGAAGAAACTTATTTAATTTATATAATATTCCAATCGATTTTGATAGTTTTGTTGAGATATGAGTAATATGTTGTTTAAAACTCAGATTTTTGTCAATAAAGATGCCTAGGAATTTGATATGAGTAGTTTCATAGATTATTCCGTCGCCCATTTTAATATAGGGCAATTCAATAGATTTTTTGTAAGAGCAAAGAATATATTTGGTTTTATCTACATTTATTGATAGTTTATTAACATTAAGCCACATGAAGACATTTTCGAGTTCTTTATTTATTGTAGATGCAATGTTGCTCAGTTTGTCATATGGCAAGGGAGTTGATAAGGCACTATCATCCGCGAATAATATAAATTTAAACAGAGAAGATGATTTAACAATATCATTAATATAGATTAAAAATAACAGTGGCCCTAGCACGGAGCCTTGTGGGACCCCAGTTGTATTATTAAGGTGGGATGAGTCATGACCATTGACGGAGACAAATTGCTTTCTTTCAGTTAAATATGATTTGAACCAATTTTGACAGTTGCCTCTAATTCCGTACATAGCTAATTTTGACAGTAGAATATTATGGTTGACACAATCGAAAGCTTTTTTAAAATCGAGAAAAATTGAGAATACAATGTGGCCCTTTTCAATGTTACCATATAAATATTGAAGGTGGTTATTTATCACGTGAATAGTTGATTTCTGACTTCTAAAACCATATTGGTGTTTATACAACAGTGAATTAGATTCCAGAAATTTATAAAGTTTATTGAATGATATTTTTCAAATATTTTACTGAACATTGTAAGACATGAAATAGGGCGGTAATTGCTGACGTTTGTGAGGTCTCCGGCCTTTGGCAACGGTGTTATCCGAGCAACTTTTAATACACTTGGGAATATACCCTGCGTAAATGATTTATTAATTATTGATGCTAAAATTGGAGCAACTATATCAGAGATGTATTTTAAAATTTTAGTGGAGATTGAATTAATACCTGATTTTTTATTTTTTAGTGAACTAATGATTTTTTTTTTATCGGCTACGCTTACAGGAGAAAAGAACAAGGAATTTGGTACATTAATCTCATTAAAATACGAAAGAAAAGATTTATCGACTATTTTGCAGGAGTCTGAGATTTTTTTACCTACGTTGACAAAAAAATTATTGAATTCATTCGCTTTTTCCTTATTGTCATCAACTGGTTTACCGTCAATGATAATTTGTTTAATTTGGTTTGTCCCTTTAGTAATTTCAGGTTTTATCACAGAATTGATTAATTTCCAAGTTTGTTTTATATTGTTTTTCGTTTGATTAAATCGTTCATGGAAATAATTTTTCTTGGCTATTTTAATTTGGTTAATAACTTGATTCCGAAAATTTTTATATGTGTGTTCTGGAATTTGACTAAGCTTATAAAGAGAAAAGTATTTTTGACGTTTTTTGATGTTATTTATAATTGCGTTTGTTATCCAAGGTTTTGTTTTGTGTTTATATGATATGGTTTTAGATTTTAGAGGACAATTAAGTTTAAAAGCATCGTCTAGCCTTGAAATTAACTCTTCGGTAGCAGAATCGATGTCATTTATGTAGGAAATTTCATATAGATTCTGATTTAGAACATAGTTATAGAAGTTTGATAAGGTATTTTCGTTAATTATGCGGCAGGTTATTGTACGGTTTTGATGAATATTGTTCGAGTTGAAAAAAGACTTTTGGATCATGAATATAGGAAGATGGTCCGATATGTCACAAAGGAGAATACCGGAAGAGTAATTTTCGGGGTGAACTCTGAAAATATTGTCAATTAGTGTTGCTGGGTTTTGGGTTATTCTTGTCGGTTTTGTTATAATTGGACGTAAGGAATGAGAATAAAAAGTATTGAGGAAGGACTGAGTTGATGCGTGGTTTTCAAAGTTTAATAGATCGAAGTTAAAATCTCCTGTAATTATTATGTCGTCATAGTTTGTAACATTGAAGTAATTGATTAATTCAGTAATCTTATGTATAAACATATTTGGGTCACCAGAAAGAGGTCTATATACGGTTCCAATGATTATTGTTTAACCATTTGATTTTACTTCGATAAATAAAGTTTCTATATAGTTATAGGAAATACTAATTTCGCAAACTTTTTTAGTATTGAGTCTGTCAGATATATACACGCTTATACCTTCCCCTATCTTGTTTACTTTGCGTAGTGAATGAAAAGAGCTATAGTTTGGGACACTGATAAGGTGTTTATTATTATTTGTTAGCCAGCTCTCGGTGAATGCCAAAACGGAAAATTTATAATTAAGTGTTGACAAAAATATTGAAAATTCATCAATATTTGCGTGCAAAGATCGAATGTTAAGATTTAAAATGGACAGGTCTGTTTTTTCAAATGAAAATGTAGTGTTAAATTTTTTACAATCGTAGTATTGGTTTCTTACGTTATTTTCTTTAAAATTTGGATATAATTCATCAAAATGATTTATGTCTGGATCGATATTATTGAAGTGATCGAGTTGTTCAAACATAAAGGTAGTTCTATTGGAATCTAAAAATTAAAGGTTACAAATTGAAATTTCGTATAAAATATCTATAAACAGTAAAAATACTATTTTTATGATAACTTTAATAAGAGAAAAAGGAATAAAGTATGTAATACAATTGAAATAAAGTAAGTGAATGCTAGGTCAAAACATGGTTTGTTTGTTTTTATTTTTTTCATCTAAAACAGTAATATCGCCGAAGGTATTATTACTGATCGTTCCAGAGATTCTCACCATTAAAGTCTGCAAGCGTCGAATTGAGGTGTTCCGACAGAAATTTTTGGAGGGCAGCTCGGGTATTGATAACAATACGTAGGTCACGGCGACCGGAGGGTGATGGCAGGAAAACGTTGATGAATCCATCTCTGGTAGTACAGCCGGCGATCTTTGTGGAGAATTTCTTTTTAGCTTGGCGGAGGACAAAAAAGATTTTGTTGCGATTTGGAATCAGTTGTTCGTTTACATAGAATGAAGGTTTGAATTCTTTGCATGGTGAGAAGATATCACACTTCAGATCACTTCTGCGTAACTTCACAATTATGTTTCTTTTGTCGGGACCTTGCACTTTAGGCTTGGGACCTAGACGATGAGCAACAGAGATGTCAGCTTCTTGCATTTGTATGTGGCAGTTATCTTCAATAAGTTTGCGGATGATATTGCTGCAGTTTTCATTATTGGTAGCTTCAGGTATATTGCCGGAGAATATAATCGTATCTCGTCTTTCATAAGCGTCGGAAGAATCAACCTTTTCTTCTAATTTTTCGATTTTTTATCTCATTTGTTCGTGAGATTTTTCGAGAGAGATGATTTTTCGTTCTTGTTTGGCAAAAGATGATTCAAAAAACTTAAAGAGAACGTTCATAATGTCTTTGGCATCACCTGATAGCGTAGATGATGAAATATGGGTCTGTAGTTCATTAAAATTAACTGGTTCGATTAATTCGGTTTTTCCTCTTGTAATTGGAGTATTTTTTTCTTTGTCTGCCTTACTGAGAGTAGGAGGAGCCATTCTTTCTAAGGATGAATGGAGAAATGTGACAACAGTGCTTATGTGCTATGGGAGTTTGTTTAATTACTGGGAGAAATAGTAATGTTTAATTGTTAAAATATTTTACTTTGAAGGTTGTTAGGTTTTGAATGATGAGTGATTGCTTTAATTTATTAATTCAAAGAGTGAAGAGATTAGTTAAACAAGATGGACGTGACAGGGCTGCACTTCTAATCACTCAGTTGAGTTTAGGCCTAATGGCTTCCAAGCAGACTCAGTGGGAACATGGGAATTTTCGACGTAATGCGGTAATATCACTTTATGTATATGTCCAAATAAATTAACTTACATACGTAGATTTATAATTTTTAGTATTCAATGCAGTTTAAAAACACTAGTATTCACTTTTATTCGATAAATAGGCAATATCACTGTTAGTTGATGAAAACAAGATTGATAAAGGAGACCGGGCAGCACACCTTCACTCATAACAGAGTCGTGAGTAAAAAACTCAAACCGAGATTTCACGATTCCCGGTTACCAACTCTTCCAAAAAGATAGGCCTATCAGAGAGGGTGGCAGTGTGATGTATGTCAAGGATACACTTAAATCGACGAACTGCAATATTGTATCCGACCACGAGCTGCTAGGAGTTGACCTAGATATAGGTCGTGCCAGATACAGGACCCTGGTGCTTTACAGACCCCCTACCCAACTCTTAGACCAGGACAGGAGTCTGTACCAGCTGTTGGGCGAACTTGTAAAAGGCAGTGTGTGTATCGTAATGGCGGATTTCAACACACAAGTTGACTGGTCAACCAGAGAACCCTGTGGCGAGAATGCACTACTCCTGGAGTTCGCGAACAACGAGTTCCTGACTCAATGGGTGAGAGAGCCGACGAGAGGAGACACTATCCTCGACTTGGTTTTCACCTCTGAGGATGACATCGTTGAGGACCTCTCTGTAGGCAAAGAGCTCCGTGGCAGTGATCACCGACTAGTCAGATTTATAGTTAAGGTTCCCAAGGTAGAGTCTGCGACTGGTAAATCAAGGAAACTTGATTTGAGAAGAGGAGACTTTGCAGGTCTTCGTGCTGGATTGACTAATGTGAGGCTAGAAGTGTGAGAGGTTGTTGAAGGCTCGTCGAATAGATTCAAAACTACGTATATGAGTCTTCAATCACAATTCATCCCTTCGAAAATCCTTCGTCGGTCTTCTGTTCAACCAAAGTGGTTTAATCGAGAAATTGGTCAACTACTGAGGGAGAAGAGAACGGTGTACCGGCAGTCAAAGATTTCTGGTGACTTTGACCAGTACCGTAGGCTAGCTAGGAGAGTAAGGTCCAGCAAAAGGGCGGCAAAGCGTGCCGAGGAGCTTCGAGTAGCGTGACTTTGCAAGAAGAATCCCAAGGAGTTCTTTGAATATGTAAACAGCCGTAAACCAATCCATCGCACGATTGGCCCTTTAGTGAATGAGGAGGGGGCATTAAAGCACTCAGATGCAGAAAATGCTAACCTCCTCAACGACTACTTCTCTTCAGTGTTTACTGAAGAGTGTGGTCCCATCCCCCAGCCCACGGTTTCTTACTTGGGGGAAAAGCTGGAGGAAATGGACTTCACCCAAGGAGAAATAGAAAAAATGATCACTGATCTAAAAACGAATAAGTGCCCTGGCCCGGATGGGTTTCTACGTAAAGTGTTGAAAGAAGTCCGTAATGAAGTGTCACGAAATCTGAGCACAATCTTCAATATATCAATCCGGACCGGATGCGTTCCTAGAGACTGGCGTTAAGCGGAGGTGACTCCTATCTTCAAGAAAGGAGACCCTAGCCAGCCGTCGAACTACCAACCTATTAGCTTAACCTCAATAGTTGGTAAACTCATGGAAAGCATCATAGTGGACAAAATGACGTCATATTTAGAGTCCAACTTGCGATTGAGGGGTTCTCAGCACGAGTTCCGAAGGCAACGGTCTGCCTCACGAATCTTGTGAAATTCTTCTACTTCGTTTTCAGTGAGCCCGAACGGGATAAGGCGGTGGATGTTATCTACTTAGACTTTCAAAACGCCTTCGATAAGGTACCACACCACCGCCTCCTCCGGAAAGTGCGTGCGCTGGGCATAGACGGGAATGTGGCAAGTTGGATAGAGAACTGGCTAAGTGGCAGACGGCAACGGGTGGTGTTGAATGGACAGGCTTCTGAGTGAGTGCCCGTTCCTAGCGGTGGTCCTCAAGGTTCTGTCCTGGGACCACTACTGTTCATCAACTACGTCAACAACATGGATGGTGACATGGTGGCGAAGATTTCTAAATTTGCCGATGACACCAAGCTTGGTGTGAACGTCGCAAAGGAAGGAAATACTGCCTGCCCGCCATCAAGATTTTTCTTTTCAGCTCATCTGGCGACTGCCTACTTAAGCATTAGGCGCCGTAAAATTGCCTAGTACTAGGCTACTTAAAAATCAAATGCAATATCACAAAAAAAACACAACCCAAACACAAAACCAAAACCCGCCTTCAAGATGATTTTCGGAAGATTGGGGAGTGGTCGGACATGTGGCAAATGTCTTTTAACGTTAACAAATGCACAGTGATGCATTTTGGCCACCGAAAGCACCAATCTCAGTATATCCTTAAGGTCACTGCTATTGAATCCACCGACATTGAGAAAGACTTGGGTGTAACAATCACTAGTGACCTCAAGTTCTCGAAACAGTACATAGAGGCGGATAAATAGGCCCAAAGGATGTTAGGCTATAAAGCGACAGTTTGAATATCGAAACAAGGAAATAGTACTCTGTTTGTACAATTCACTTGTCCGACCGCACCTGGAGTATGCCGTACAATTTTGGAGTCCTTCGTTTCGAAAGGATATTGCGAGATTAGAACGTGTGCAAGCTAGGGCAACCAAACTGATTCTCTCTATCAGGCACAAAAGTTACGACGATAGATTAAGGGAATTAGATATATTCTCGTTGGAGACCCGGAGACTGCGTGGTCAGCTTATCGAATGTTTATAATACTTCGAGGCTTCGACCATGTAGACTAAACTGATGTTTTCCAACTTAGTGAGGGCAGAACTAGAAATCACGGCTACAAACTTGAACTGAAGCGTTAGCACCGCAATCTGTGTGGAAGATTTTTCACATACAGCATCTGTGTTAGTTGGAACGCACTTCCAGTGGAAGTTGTCAACAGCAATTCTGTTAATCACTTCAAGTCAAGACTGGACAAAGTCTTGAAAAGTGGCCGTTTTGGCACGTAGCCGTTGAGCAGAACTGTGCCTGCTCGACTGCTAGTCCAAAGGTACCCTCTCTGAATGGACCTTAAGGTCTTCTAGGGTACTTATTATCATTGTAGCTCCTTGTAGCTCATCCAAATCATTTTCATAATCACCCTCTCTGTTCATCCATACCATCAACAATAGGTACTACACCTTTACACAATATTTTCTACCTAGCCTATCTTATTCTCCAACACATTCACCTCTTTTGCTATCCCAATTCCGAACACAGCCAATGTTGGGACTATATACGGTGGCTTGCCTGCTTTTGGAAATCGATCGAGGTCCATGGTGACGGATGCCCTCTGTCAGTTTGTTGATGGCACTAGGTTTAAATGGATAGGAATGTGTGGTCTTCCTACCCTTATCTTGACGCAGGGGAGAAGGACCCTGGTGGCAAGAGAGGCTCGAGACGACCAGGATTTATCCTTGGCTGCAGAAAGCTGCCGAGACACGGCTCTGTTGGTGCTCACCTATAGGCACTCCCGATCCTGGTTTGTGATCGAGGTATCCTTCCTCTAGCCTTTGCGTTAAAAGGCAGAGCCCACAAGGCAGTGGCTGGTAGGCGCCAGGGCGCATCCAGACACCGGTGGGCCTGCACACCGTACATCTGGGACCCACTGCTGCTCCGAGATACCCTGCTGATTTAGCCTGGGGCTATGAGACACCGAGCTACCGTGTGTGGCCACGAGGAGGCACAGCAGGAGTCTTAGAGATAGAGAAGCTATGTACTGGCAGAGGAAGGCTTACGCCCTCGGCCTCCTTTTTCACCACAAGGGCTAGCCAGCGGCAGAACCTGCAAGCGAGAAGGCAAGCCTAATAAGCACATCACAAAGGCGATGATTTTTAAACGTAATTTTAGATGTTTTCATCGTCCGAGTCTGAAATGGTTAACAGGAAAAACTATAAACTTTAGAATCAAGTGAAAATACGCCCTTTTGAGCTAAGTTGAGCCACAACTAATGGGTTAATAGCTAGATGCGAGTCCCTATTCGGGCTAACTTACCTCGACTTCTAAGGGATCTTAGAGAGTGGAGGATATTAAAAGGATAAAGACAAAATCATGGGTAGTCTCCTACCCTTTTCAGAGAAGTGGGGACCCTTGGCATATCATTAATCAACTTCAAAATCTCTAATTCATAGGCCAAAGACAATTGATGTGAAAACTATTTTCAGGGTAACAAAGGCCTCCCGGGCCTATCAAGATCATCCAGGTGAGCATATCCAAGACTCCAAGACCCTACGGTATAACAATATTCATTGGATTGCTTATGGAAAATTTGTGGTCTTTGTATTTTACATGTTAATTAGTTTGTGCTATTTAGGTCTCCTCGATCATTGTAAATTTGTAGGTGTTTGTATTTTACATGCTAATTAATTAAGGCTATTTTTGTCTTCTCGACTATGGTAAATTTATAAGTGTTTGTATTTTACAAGTTAATTAGTTTAGACTATTTAGGTTTCCTCGGTTATGGTAAATTTGTAAATGTTTGTATTTTACATGTTAATTAGTTTGGGTTACGGTTGGCTAGTTTAGTATGGTTCGTTTCCTCTAAATCAACCCTATGTTACCTAATCTAAACAACATCAAAATTACAATCACAATTAGGAGAGAAGACCAGTAAAAGTCAATTGTTCTCCACAAAATACCAATAACATCTAATAATTAAAAAATAACACCTATATTATACAATTAACAGCTAAATTAAGTGACAACCATGGATTTGATTTTTGCCCGATCGATCGGTTGATTGCCACCAAAATTGAAACTTGAGCTTTGCTCATTATTTATGGGGCCTTGGATGACAGTGTAATTGGATGACCTTTCTTGCCAATAATCGCTACCTCCTTTATCCTTCCTCAAGGACGTTAAAATCCATACGATGGAACTAGAATCACGGTATGTAGACTCTGGCCCATCGCAGGATTCATTGCAAGTCAGAAATAGGTGCGTTGTTACGCCATTTCATGTTGTAACCCCACATGACCAAAGAAGCCCTATCGATTATGGAATGTTGGTGAATCGTATGAACGGACCGTCCTTCCTGAAACCCGGTTCTACTTATTGGATACCAATAAATAGAAAAAAAGGGCATTTTCCACCGTTTTGTTATATGGTTAGAGATAAAAGATGGTGAGGTAAGGGGAACGGAAAATGTGTCCAAATTAGCTCGACTGGATTTTTTTTTATTTTAGGAGCCCATCTGGTAACTGCCCTAATCACGCTACAAAAGCAAAGAAACAAACAAAATGAGCAAAAGAGCGAGAAGGCACTGCGCCGTCAGGGGAGGCCAGCATCCTCCGTAAAGTCAGAAAGTCCGCAAGTCTGTGTACACGAACCCGTCCCGAGTACAAGGGAGAAGCGATAGCGATCTCGCTCGCCAAGATACGGGGTTAGGTAACGTACAAAAAGATCACCCAGACTGGGGCATTCAACAAGAAATTGCCGGGGGACAACGCAGTCGTCGCAATAAGGTGCAGACGAGCGCTCAATCAAATGGAGGTGCGCCCTACGAGTGTGTCCAATTCGGAGACGACAGAAAGCAACCTGAAGCCGTCGCAGCATTTGTGGGTAGTTCAATGGGAAAAGTCGTCACGCAATGGCATGCAACTTTAAGCTCCCCTTGGCCGTCTTCCATCTTCTTTGCCAAACAGCTGGGGGGGGGGGCTGTCCTGATTCTTTCCATGTAATTGATGTGAGGAATAGTGAAATACTGGTCTGGTCACCCAGTTCTCATGGAATCTTTGACACCCTCCTCGGCGCGTTTATTCCCCGCAATTCCCACATGTTCTTTGAATTCCATTCCATATTAATTTGTCTCTCTATTCCATAGTCCCGATCGACATTGCGAAGCATACCTTAAAAGCTTGTTTATTCGCAAGATTTTTTGTCCTCCGCGTAGTCGAGAGGTCTAAGGGACGGTTTAATTGATATCAAAGCGGTTGCTCGCTGCCTCAATGTGCACGGTTCGAATCCCACCCCTGTACGGAATTTTTGCGAATTAGGAAATAACATTTAAGAATAAAAATTATCCTGTTTTTCTGTTTCTTGCGGTTTGCTGGATTCATTTCATCATTCTTTCGCGTCAATGAAAGATTTATACATTCTATATTCGCCGTGTGTTTACCTCAACTCTCCTTTAACCTTTGAATTCCCTATAGATTTCTCACAAGACACCGTGATATATAATAGATGTATTTAAAGGCCCAAGGAAATGAAAACTGGTAACACAGCCCGGAAAAACGCTAAGGAAATTAATTACATGGACCATTAAAGCTTAAGAAAGAAAATGGGAGATATTTAAACGGACAATAGGGCAAACTATTTTAATGGTTATTTGAAAATGAATAAAGGAGTTGGATTTGAACCTATGTCATTAAGCGCTCTTCGCTAAAATGGCCACGTGTAAGATAGTGCAGATTGGGTATGCAAATTCGCAATCCAACTACTCACTGCAGTAAAAAAGTCTGGAAGCGATGGGTCTGGAGAAACAGTTGGGTTTGCTGGTTAGCAGTGACTTAAAGTTTTCGAGTCAGTTTATCGACGTGAAGAAGTTTAACGTCTGTTGGGTTACAGCTAAAGGCAGGTCAGTTTCCGAAGTAAGGAAATTATTCATGCGTTATATAACTCGCTGGCCCACATTCACCGAGAGTACGTATTTCAGTGTTGGTTTCCATACCCTCGTAGAGACATATAACGGATGAAACAAGTTCAAGCCAGACTCACGATACTAGTGACTTATATTTGGTACATAAGCTATCAGACTTGACTGCAATAGTTTCGTTTGTTTTCTCTTGAGACTCGACGACTGCGAGGTTAGATGAAAGAAGTATTTAAAATCATTAAAGAATTCGACAATATTGACAACAAGGAACTATGGGTAGAAGTTTGAAGTGTCACGGTTTCAGACAAATCTGGTGGCTAACTACAACCTGAACCACTCTAATAGCTTGGTAGTGAAAGTTAAGATTTCTCGGTTGTCTGTAAATCAATTTTAATGAAACTTTTCCCAGCTGGTCTGCACAATATGGAAACACAAATATTATGCCTTCATTATGTTGTGTTATGTCCTTCACTTTTTATTTCAGATTCATTGATTTTTGGATGAACCACGTTAAAGCATCTATCCTCCTTAACGCTCCTTAGGTAAACCCCTGCGGTTACACACACTACAGGAACACCTGGGTCTGTCAGACCCGTATATAATAAAATGCTGAATTTGCAAACTGTGTTTTATTTAATGAATTCCTCAGATCTACAGTTAGTATGGACTTATAACAATAACGTAAAGCAGTTATTGAGGTTTAATTTAAACAATATATATCTACTAAATGTATTAAAAAATTTTATATTAAAATATTAAAAAAAATGGCATTAATTGTACACTTAAATAAATCAGAATAAACTTTTAATACTTATGTCAGACTTTAACTAATGGATGTCCAGCATGGTGTGAAGGTCAAATCACATACAACATACCCACAACCTAGAAGGGAGTAGCACAAATATTAGTATTTTTTTTTACTGTTATCTTTTGCATTTTTTTTCAAAAAGCGTCAATGGTCATTCAGGCACTACTGGTATAGTACATAAAAGTCTTTATGCATCCTGTATGCATATTTCAGTGAACATGAGACCTATCATAACCAAATTTTTGTCTCATATGTCCTGTACAATGAATTTTTCTTCCCTTGGTTTACTCACAGTCTATGCAGAGGAAACGGCTGTGCTCCAGAAACATTGGCTTCTGGCATCTGATTCACCTGTATTTGTTTTTTCTGTCCTTCTTGGCAGGATAGGTGAAACACCTCTTCTTTGTTTCATCATCAGGAGCAATCCTTGTTGGAATGTTGAGGTCAGAGAAGACTGATGTGATGGTCATTTGTATGTGTCGTTGCTGCCCTGGGAATTCAAGCCGTTCTTCAACCCAGGGTTTGATCAACTCATGTGCCGGATTGTTGAGGAAAGTGCGTCTTTCCATGGCATCATTACCAGCTTTTACACGTTCCTCATTGAAGATAATATATGAATTGACACCTGCAGCATTTACCATTCCATAAAACATACCAAGGGGCTATCGTTTCGTCATTCTGCTATATGATAAATAGGCACACATTTGGTCGAATGTGTCAACACCCCATTTCGTAGCATTGTAAGACATGATGATGTCTGGCTTTCTTTTCCCCGTGATAAAAGGCTGGTCATGCATGGAAGACATCAACAAGACAAGCTTCTTGCTAGAACTTTTTCCTTTTTTTCGTAGGTAACCATAGACATATATTTATCAAACAAAAATGCGCTTTGGCCACTGGCGAACCTACTCTTGTCACTTGTGGTTGTATCTCTTTCTTGTTCGCCTAACTGTTTGTCGTGGTATGACATTACATTATATCAGTACCATATTATATCTATGGGAGAGGACCAAAAACTTGAAAGCGAACCGACAAAAGGGACGGAAAACCACGCGTTCAGAAGGGTTGAGTAACGATAGAGTGCAACGAGGTCAGGTAAATTATGAATAATGGCAAAGTTCAAGGTTATTTAAAGAGACATGTATAAAAATATAATTTTATTTACACAAATAAAATTAATAAGAGAATTGAAGGGTAAAATTACCTCAGAGAATTAAAGGGCAAAAATCACATCAATACACGAAGAGGGGGGAGGGAGATTAACTCAATTGGGTTACTGAAGAGGGGAGGGGGGGATTGGCTTACGGATGTCTTCGGTACGTGAGGTGAGACCGCTCGGACTTCAGAGCGGGAGGTTGGAGTGATGACGGTTCTCCAAAAGCAAGATGGGGGGGGGGGACTTCCGGTCCAGTGAAGAGTATTTCGGCTACCCGAAATAAGGAAAGCTCCGACAGGAGTTGATGAAAGAAGTCGGGAAAATCACTCGGGGCGATCTTTCAGTGGAATTACCTCCTGGCTGGGGCTAATTCCAAATACACAAAATAGTCCAGCTGTCACTTTGCTTTGTTTCTAGCACTTGTCTTGGAACCATGGGAAAATCTTCTGGGTTCTGGCGAGACTTCTCAACTCTGTGTCTCTTCCGGGGAGTCGAGCGTTATTTATATCCGAGGCTCTCCCCGGAGTTGGGGGTTAGCGGGAAATAGCTCTACTCTCGAAGGGCCTCGAATCTTCTTGCAGAGCTAGTTTAGCCCGCATAAAGGTGAATCGTGGGGGACTCGATTCGAGGATACCGCTTGTGGAAGGGGCAGGGGGTAGGCTTACCACTTTAGGCCTAGCCGGACCTTCTGCTGCACATGGGAGTTCCTTTTTGCTAAAGATCTTCCACGTGGGGATTCCCTCGCACATCTCCCAACCGAAAGATGATGCTTTACAGAGCAGTTACGTAGGAAAGGATCATCCCAACCCGTCAAACTAGAATTATCAAAGGTTTAGGGCAATTCTGACCTGCTACTGACAGGTGTACACACACAAAAAACGTAAATCTTAGCTCAGCGGGAAATTTACGGGCATAAGGCTTAAACAGGTCAATTATAGATAATTTAACTAATACAATTTTAAACAAAAGAAAAATCACAGGAGAACATTAGCAACATTTCAGTGCCCCCCCCCTCCCCCCCAAAAGGATACAATTAAATGGAGGCATAAATATGGGACAAAAAAACTTAACAATTTAGTGGACCCTAAAAAAATCATAATTAGGAACATTGATGATATAATACATATATATACAATTCACGTGGAAAACCTTCGCTCCCGCCGGAGTATGGATGAGGTAATCCACGGGTCCTCTAGCCTCGAGGACGGGGTAGAGTCCCTTTAACTGGCTAAGGATTTTGTTGCTTCCCGTGGGAAGTCGCACCAGCACCTTCACGCCAGGCTTGAATTTTCGTTCTCGTGACTTAAGGTCCAATTAGGTCTCAAACCTCTCAATAAGTCCTTCTTCACGGGATACGAGACTCGTTTGTTGCCTCGGGTGGACTCATGCTCGAGGGCTTTAGTTTTCTCCCAAAGGAGAGGGGAAGAGTTGCGCACTTTTTCTGGGTGCGGGGAAACTTATCGCTCCGGAGGGCTTGGAACTCCGGGTCGATAGGGGTTTTCCGGGGAACAGATGCCCGGGATTCCAGGGCTGCCTGTGTATGGGTAATCACGGGCTTGGCCACGGGATGGTCGTGAATTACGGGGTTCTGACCGAACAAAACGGAGCAGAACTGGATTGGGGCCGCTACTACTTCTGCCCAACCAGACATATAGTCACACTCGATGTGACAACAAATTAATGGGAAACGACTCGCCCGGCCAAGGTAGTCGTAGACCACCGCAAACTTCTTGTGGCCGTGCCCAACATCGGGGAGTAGGTCCTCAGACAGTATAATACAGGTGCACCTGGTGTCACGGACGAGGGTGGATACTCGGCGACCGTTCACAGTTCCTTCTCGAACTTCAATCCACCAGGGTTGTTCTCATTAAATAGAAAATTTACCAAATGGAACGGGTCTTTAGCGGGCGAGGGAGGTTCGGGAGTCTTCTGAGGCGACGGAGGAGGATCAGGGGCGGCCCAGATTTGGTGTACTTGGTGGGACTGAGAGTTTGCGAATTGGGAGTTTTGAGGACAGTTCGTGCGGTAATGGCCGGGAACTCCGCAGGTGTAGCAGACCATCGGGTTCTTTTGGTACGGCACAACCTGGGAAGAAGAAACTAGGGGCTTAACGTCTCGGTGTTGCGATGGATGGAAGTTTCTTGGCTTCGAGGGACTAGGAACTTTGGTAAATCTTGGAACCAAATTAGGGGGAGTCTTAGGGCCATAAAATTTAGTTTTGGACGGTGATTGGGGAGCCTTTTTAACATCCTTAGGGTATAAATCGTGACTACCCGCGTAGACATCGGCCTCTTCCAAGGACTCCTGTAAAGTGGCGCAACGTTTATCCTTAATAAAGGCGCGAATTTCGGGAGCCACGGCAGCTAAAAGCTGATCCCTAAGGAAGAAGTCCAGAAGGGACTCGTAGACCTGGGGAATTTTGCACGCATCCAGCCTACACTGAAGGTTTCTTTGGAGGATATACCCCTTGTTGTCGAAATGTTTGGCCATGGCGGATCCTTTCCTGGCGGAATCGGGTGCGGTAGAATTCGCTATTCATATGAACAGTGGCTAACAATTTGGACTTTAACGTGGAATAGTCCAAAGTTGCTTCCGGGGAAAGGGATACGAAGATATCCCTTACCTTGGCATTTAGGAGGGGAAGTAAGCGAGCGACGCCATCATTTTCGAGATCCCATCTATTGATCTGAAAGATTCTCTCAAAATGGGCCAAAAATGACCCAAAGTCCTCTCCATCATTGAAAGCGGGAAGGTGGACTGAAGGAGTTTTGGGAATTTCAGCCCGGGAACCGATGGACTGAGAATCCATTTGATTTCGGCTCATTTCCAGCTCATGTTGCCTAATTTGTTCACGTGCTTCCATCTCCATTTTCAGTTTATTCTTCTCCATCTTCATTTTCGGTTTGTTCTCCTCCATCTCCATCTTCAGTTTGTTCTCCTCCATTTCGAATTCCCTTCGCTCTACCCGTTCGTTCCTCTCTTCTTCCTGTACGTAATTTAGCAGGTCTTTGCCCGAAAGACCTGACTCTTGAATTTTTCGAAGGGTGACATTTTTACGCAGTTAATTGAGGGAACACTGATACGCGAACGAGCTAGAACACTACCCACGCTAAACGAATACTTGAATATTCGTGAAGGCCTTGATCACAAAAAAAAATTAAGATACAGCTACCTACCTCTGCTGTTTCTAAGCGGAAAAAATAAAATAAAATGGTCCTACCGGAATTAGGACACCAAATACCTTAACTCTTTTGGATTAATAACCAGGCGAGTCTCTAAAATTCGAACACAATAAAAAAAATTAATTACCCGGGGTCCAAGACAAAATCAAAATAGATTACTGTGATAGAACGGGTTGAGGCCGCGTTAATTTCAACCACTATCACATCTTATTTAAAACCACGATGCTCCACACGTGCATCTTCGCTTTGAAGCTGGGCGCCTTATCGCAGCCACCTGAGTCAATGTTTAAACAAGGAGGTTTATCACCCCCCCCCCTCGTTCGCCCCATCCGCTGATCACGCCAGATTGTGTTAGGCTTATGGGCAGATAAGGCTTGTTCTCAGGCTCGGCTGTGCATTCCCTCGAAGCTCCCACTCCATTGTCCCCCACGCCAAGGAGATGTCTTGACTATTTATTTGGAAACTTTAACACTAAGAGCAGATTGGAGATCCAGATTTTCGTCGCGAAACATCACTATGGCTCTCTCTCACCTTGTGCGCCAAGGGACCTCGACCTCGAGATTCACCATTACTTGTCCAGAAGAAGGACAATATCCCTTGAGTGCCAAGGTTCGAGCCTTCGACGCCGAGTCCACAAGGCTTCCTCTGTTGTTCAAAAAGAGAACAACGTTAGAACAGCCATTGTTCGTTCAAGCCCGTTGACAAGAAAAGGTTCCCCCCCCTCACCCCCCCCCCTTGTTGTTCAGAAGAGAACAACGTAGAACAGCCATTGTTCGTTTAAGCCCTTTCGCCAAGAAACGGTTCTCACCCTTTCCCCTTGTTGTTCAGAAGAGAACAACATTAGAACAGCCATTGTTCTTGAGCCCGTAGACAAGAGACGGTTCTCCCCCCTCCCCCCTGTTGTTCAGAAGAGAACAACGTAGAACAGCCATTGTTCGTCAAGCCGTTCATCAAGAAACGGTTCTCATTCCCAATACGCCACGTCAGGATCATTTAATTCCCCCCCCCCCTTCGGCTGGAACTCGCCAGTGGACCGAAATTCCCTCACGTCGCCTTCCTCTGCACAAAAAGTATAAATTACGTAAGCCAAACGTTACCTTTGAGTATTTAACCCTTTTGTCATTTCTATCCTGTGTTTTAAATGGTTTAGCGAACCATCCCATCTCTTTAACTTTATATTTGTTTTACCTTTTTAAATCTTTTAATCCTCGGATTAGTTCGATTCCACACGGCCCTTTCCATTCTCTGTTTATGTCAATATTTTCCGTTTTGTGTGTTGTTGATAGTTATTATTAATAAAACTCTATTTTATTAATGATAGCAATATTATTATCCTTGAGCTCAGTTCCACTTCTTAAGCATATCGAAGATACATAATATCGGCCAGCCAGACATCCACGCACTCTAAAGATAAAAAATAAGTTCCCTCAACGAATAATTATATATAGTATATCGTCGAGAGTCCATTCTACGACATATATATATATATATATATATATATATATATATATATATATATATATATATATATATATATATATATATATATACTATTTAAATTTGGTATCAGGTGTGTAAGGTTTGAAGCTATATCTTTGCAAACACTGGTCTCAGTCGAGTAAAGCATAGTGTTATTCGTTATAATAATAGAGTATATTAGTTGCCTTTTGTTTTAACGATTGCTATCCGCTTTTTTGGAAACTTAAGAAGCTGGAGTAGCTCAAGGAACTGTTATAATAATTTGTTTGTGTTTTTTTTTGTGATTTTAGTCAGTGGTTATTTAGATCAAGAAACCAAGTACGAATACGTCAGTGCCCTTATTTGGGTAGGCTAATTTCTCTAGAAGGCATAATTCTTGTTGCGAGGAATTTTAGTTGGTTGACTAGTGCGCCCCCAAGTGCAAAGATGACCCAGTTCGAAATCTTTAAAGCGCAAGGAGAATCCTTGGGACTTTCCGGAAAAGAACTAATTGAGTACGTTAAAGAGGAGCAAAGAAAAGAGCGAGAAGAGAAAGAAAAAGAAAGAGAAATCCAACGAGAAGAAAGAGAAAGAGAAATGCAAAGAGAAGAAAGAGAAAGAGAAATCCTGAGAGAAGAAAAAGAAAGAGAAAGAGAAATCCAACGAGAAGAAAGAGAAAGAATGGAACGGAAAAGACAAGCTGAGCTTCACCATCAGATTGAATTAGCTCGTGTTGAAGCAGAGATACAGTCAGCCAGTTCCCGTTCCGAAGCTGTCCCCCCCAATCTCTCACTAAAGCTCCCCAATTTCAAGGATGGAGAGGATTTCGGAGCATTTTTAGCCCACTTCGAAAAGATCCTCGAAATCAATAACATGGATCTGGAGGCTGAAGGTGTAGCCAGATTACTTCCCTTGTTAAATTTTTAATTGCGCGAAATTTTTATATCTTTACCATCTGAGTGTACAATTAACTACAGCACCTTAAAAGCTGAGTTATTGGCCGCTCATAATATAATTCCCGATTTCTACCGCCAAGAATTTCGAGGAGGTCGTATTAAACCCGGACAGACGTTCCGTCAATTCGGATACATTCTTCAGAGGAATTTGAAATTTTGGTTAGAATCCTCAAAGGTTGATCCGAACTACGAGTCCTTAACATACTTCGTGTTGCGAGATCAATTTTTGGCGTCTCTCCCGACGGAGATCCGCGCGTTCGTCAAGGATCGTCGGTGCCAGACCTTTAAAGAATGTACCAAAGAAGCGGATGTCTATGCCGCCAGCCATAATTTATACCCAAAGGAGAATCGAACTTCTCACCAATCCCCCTACAAGGAAAGAAGGAAGGATTCGCGCCCCTTCCCAGGGAAGCTGACGAAGTTTCCGGGACCCGTAAAACCCCAAAACTTCATTCCCCAAAACCAACAACGGGACTCCAAACCTCCCGTTAAGATTTCTTCTCCATCTCTCTTCCCGAAGCGACCCATCATATGCTTCACCTGTGGTGTAGAAAACCACATGAGCTGGAATTGCCCTCAAAATTCTAGGCTTAAAAGCGGACCAGCCCACCAAGTTCACCAGATTAATGCCACCCTGGCTCCCTCAGTGGTGCAGACCCAAGCAGCAACTTCTCCCCCTCCGTCAGGCCACCAGGTAAATTTTATTTTTGATAAAAGTTCCTCGGGAACTTTGAAATTTGAGGAGGGCAGCGTGAACGGCTGCCGAGTATCGACTCTCGTCAGGGACACAGGATGTACGTGTTTCATCGTGTCTGACGAGCTCGTCCCCCCAGTGGACCCTAACCACGAAAAATTTGCGGTGGTACATGACTACCTTGGGTTGGCGAACCAATTCCCCGTCGTTAGATGTTACCTGCAGTGTCAATATTATGATGGCTGGGCTGAAGTCATTTCAGCACCTATACAATTCTGTTCCGTACTTATAGGACAGAGCCCCCAAGAAAGTTACGACCCTGTGTCTCAGGCCGCCCTTCCTCGAGGCCGAGCGAAGAAAGAAGCCCAGGAGCCCGTCCCCATCAGAACCCCGATACCGTCCGATTTCTCGGAGACCCTTAACCAGGACTTTAGGACGGCACAAAAGGAGTGTGAATTACTATCACTCTTACGTGATAAGGCACAAGACAAGGACACGGAGACTGTCCGTGGACCCCAAGAAAAAAAGTACCCCCAACGAGCCCATGGAGATACCTTCGTAGCACTGGACGAAACATCGGCGCTTGAAGAAGATTACCCCGCGGAGTCCCTCAATGTAATACAGACAGTGTGCATCCAACCTGATGCCGATTACCCTCCTCCTTCCCTACCAGGCGAGTCTTTTGAACCCTCTGACCTGGATATTGACGCGCAGCTGACACCACATCAAAAGAGTGAGCTACAAGAACTATTTGAATGGAGTCACCATTTAACCACCCTATTAGCTCTTTTCGAGCGACTGCGCGAAAATGGCCTCACCATTGGCCCCAGCAAATGCCATTTTGCTCACGAAACCATAAAATACTTGGGTTTGAAAATAGGACAAAGCCAGTTAGGTCCCCAAGAGAACAAGATTAAGGCAATCGCCGATATACCCCTCCCGATTACAAAGAAGCAATTAAGATCGTTCCTAGGATCAGCTTCGTACTATTGGCGATTCATTCCGAATTTCGCTGCAGTTTCGGCGCCCCTCAGCTCCCTTTCAAAAAAGAATTCACCCGATCGTTTACGTTGGAATGATGTCGCTATTTCCCATTTTAATCAGCTCAAGAGTAAGCTCATTTCTGCCCCCATTTTAAAGTTGCCCGACCCGGAAAAATCCTTTGGGATTAAGACCGACGCGTCCAACGAGGGCATTGGAGATGTACTCTTCAATACGACGATGACGGAACGAGTCATCCAGTTGCATATGCTAGTCGTCAATTATTTCAACGTGAAAAGAGATATGCAACTATAGAGAAGGAAGCTCTATCAATTATCTGGGTTATAGACAAATTTAAAATGTACTCGATAGGAAAAGAATTTCAGATAGGAACCGAACCGTACGCCGTTAACCTATATTAGGAATGTGCGACACTCCAACGGCCGAATCATGCACTGGAGTTTACTCTTGCAAGAGTATCAATTTGAAATAAATTATATAAAAGGTTCCGATAACCAGGTCGCTGACGCACTCAGTAGGAATGCGTTACCGAATAGAGTAGAGTAATTGTATTCATAGGATTAGTATCTCCATGTAGGTATATACCGTCTTGTACGACTTAAATTAGATTCTCTTGTATTATAATTAATTAATGTATATGTCTGAATTTTGTAACGCTCAATGTCTATTTTTTTTTGTATGTATATATATTTGTACCCATTAATTTACGTATAAATTATTTTGTCCCGTATGCACTAATTTTATATCATTTCATTGTTCCATGCCCCTTTTTTTTATTAAGTTGTATTAAAGGTTATTTTCCCCTATAATAAAAAGATCAAAATAATCATATGTATTGAGGTAATACTAGTTAGGTGCAGGAAGGTACGGTTGGTACAAGAAAACGCGTTCCCCACAACGGAGCTCTATCGTTGTCCCTTCTCTCTTTTTTTCGAAGTGACAACTTCCACCCGAATGGAGGGGTGTGATAGAACGGGTTGAGGCCGCATTAATTTCAACCACTATCACATTTTATTTAAAACCACGATGCTCCCCACGTGCATCTTCGCTATGAAGCTGGGCGCCTTATCGCAGCCACCTGAGTCAATGTTTAAACAAGGAGGTTTATCATCCCCCCCCCGTTAGCTATCCCCTTGTTGTTCAGAAGAGAACAACATTAGAACAGCCATTGTTCTTGAGCCCGTAGACAAGAGACGGTTCTCACCCCCCCCCCTGTTGTTCAGAAGAGAACAACGTAGAACAGTCATTGTTCGTCAAGCCGTTCATCAAGAAACGGTTCTCATTCCCAAGACGCCACGTTAGGATCATTTAATTCCCCCCCTTCCTTCGGCTGGAACTCGCCAGTGGACCGAAATTCCCTCACGTCGCCTTCCTCTGCACAACAAGTATAAATTACGTACGCCGAACGTTACCTTTGAGTATTTAACCCTTTTGTCATTTCTATCCTGTGTTTTAAATGGTTTAGCGAACCATCCCATCTCTTTAACTTTATATTTGTTTTACCTTTTTAAATCTTTTAATCCTCGGATTAGCTCGATTCCACACGACCCTTTTCATTCTCTGTTTATGTCAATATTTTCCGTTTTGTGTGTTGTTGATAGTTATTATAAATAAAACTCTATTTTATTAATGATAGCAATATTATTATCCTTGAGCTCAGTTCCACTTCTTAAGCATATCGAAGATACATAATATCGGCCAGCCAGACATCCACGCAATCTAAAGATAATTAAATTAGTTCCCTCAACGAATAGTTATATATGGTATATCGTCGAGAGTGCATTCTACGACAATTACGTTCCACTGCTCTTCAAATAACTTGAACTTGCTTTCTGCCAGTACAATACAAAAATTAAAATAAAAGGGATGTACGTGAATAACAAGGGAACTTCTAATGTCGAAATTAAAATGACACGGGTTCGTAAAAACCCCAACACACTTGACACCAGAATTATATAATATGTATATTAATATATATATATATATATATATATATATATATATATATATATATATATATATATATATATATGTCGTCGTATGACATTACATTATATCAATACCATATTATATCTATGGGAGAGGACCAAAAACTTGAAAGCGAACCGACAAAAGGGGCGGAAAACCACGCGTTCAGACGGGCTGAGTAACGAGAGAGTGCAACGAGGTCAGTTAAATTATGAACAATGGCAAAGTTCAAGGTTATTTAAAGAGACTTTACAAAAATATAATTTTATTTACACAAATAAAATTACTAAGAGAATTGAAGGGTAAATTTACCTTAGAGAATTAACGGGCAAAAATCACATCAATAAACGAAGAGGGGGGGGGAGATTAACTCAATTGGGTTACTGAAGAGGGGAGGGGGGGATTGGCTTACGGATGTCTTCGGTACGTGAGGTGAGACCGCTCGGACTTCAGAGCGGGAGGTTGGAGTGATGACGGTTCTTCAAAAGCAAGGGGGGGAGGGGGAACTTCCGGTCCAGGGGAGAGTATTTTGGCTACCCGATATAAGGAGGGCTTCGACAGGAGTTGATGAAAGAAGTCGGGAAAATCACTCGGGGCGATCGTTCAGTGGAATTACCTCCTGGCTGGGGCTAATTCCAAATACACAAAATAGTCCAGCTGTCACTTTGCTTTGTTGCTAGCACTTGACTTGGAACCATGGGAAAATCTTCTGGGTTCTGGCGAGACTTCTCAACTCTGTGTCTCTTCCGGGGAGTCGAGCGTTATTTATATCCGAGGCTCTCCCCGGAGTTGGGGGTTAGCGGGAAACAGCTCTACTCTCGAAGGGCATCGAATTTTCTTGCAGAGCAATTTAAGCCCGCATAAAGGTGAATAACGTGGGGGACTCGATTCGAGGCTACCGCTTTTGGAAGGGAAGGGGGGGGTAGGCTTACCACTTTAGGCCTAGCCGGACCTTCTGCTGCACATGAGAGTTCCTTTCTGCTAAAGATCTTCCACGTGGTGATTTCCTCACACTGTTCCTACATATGTCAGACTGTAGTTTTCGAGAAGCTTATTTACAAGTGGAACAGATGTAAACCAATTGTCCCCCGTGATATTTCTTTTCCTGTTGGCATAGGGCGTTATAAGTTCTGTGGTGACATGATTTCCTAATGATAAACCATGTGGAGGTTGGGTATGCTTCCTCAGATATGGCACTGCGTTTAACATAAAGTGAGTCTTTGAATCACAAAATATAATCAACTTTATGCCATATTTGGCCGGTTTGTTGGCAATATACATCCTGAAGGAACATCTTCCTCTAAATTTGAGCAACTGCTCATCAATTGTTATGTTTTTGCCATGGAAATAATGACCTGTGCCGTCTCTGATCAGTCTCTCCCAGATTTCTCTTATTGGAACAAATATATCTGTCTTCCTCCTTTCTTCTCTTGTGACCATATTGTCAAAGTGTAAAGCTCGTAAAATAAAGCAGAAGCAACGTCGTCCATTGCGGCTGTGTAGAATGGAGGTCCAATACTTCTGAAGAACATCTCTTTTGTTGGCACGTGATCGTCTTGTTTCAGCCCTGACATAATGAGGATCCCAATGAGTGCCATTATTTCCTTATAGTAGTTCTTATGGATTTTGGGGGTGCTCTTATTTTTGTATACAGCACTCAACCTCTAATGGATTAATTTGTCCATTTTACTATTTCGTCAATCATGTTATCAAACAAAAACTAAAAACATTTGCCATGTGATGATGCCAATGTCCATTGTGGCAACACAGAGCCCATTTTGATGGGTGGCGAAATGTTGCATGAGGGGGTTCTGGTAGACCATCTGGTGGCTGCAGTAGTTGACCAGGCATGGCCATTTTTGACACGTAATTGTTTCCTGCTAAATTTGGCCATCAGGATCGATTACTCTTTTTCACCGGATGAAAGTGAACAGTCTTCTGGAGCATTTGCCATTCCAGGATCTGCAGCTGTACTGTCAGTAGATGTGTACGGAACAACACCCGTAGGAGTGAAGGGTAATTGTAAGCGTTTTCTAGGTAACCACTTGAATTATTATCGTTTCCTCTTCATCTCTGGGACATGTTGATGTATTTAATCATCACTGTCACTTTCTAATAACTCAACTTGTGACGGTACATATTCGGTCATATTATCACTGTCATAATCTATTTCAATATTTAACTCATCTTCAACATCAGTCATAACAATAGATTTCTCATCAAAACTGTCACTGTCACTCTCTTTTCTAGATGCCATTGTTATTTAGTATTATTTATTTATGTCTGAATTTATTTTATTTAATTATTTATTGCCTCTGAAATTATTTATATTACCTTGAAAGAAAAACAAATATTAGCACTCATCTAATTCACATATTGTATAAAGACATTCATCAAATTTTCATTTATTTTCACTACTGTTCATTTTATATATTCATTGTTTTATCAGCATCACATCACCCCTAATAAAACACCTTAGGAAGAAAGGCAGTGACAATATCCATCATGTACACAATAATAATTGATATTCATAAGAAACAATCACAATTTGTTCAGTTACCTATAATTCTAGACACTCATAAAGCACGACCACCATGGGTACTCCTGGGTATCACAGACCTGTACACCATCCATACTCAGGTACAACTGGGTCTCACAGACCCGACCTCAACTTTACGGCATTACAACGCAGAAACAAAGAGTGATCTCAAAGCAGCACCCCTGTCAGAGAGAGAAGCCCCCCCGCCCTCGCTATAACCAAACGTCTACCCGTTGCGCCTGAGAGAAGATGCACCTGCACGCCCAGTCTACCACAAGGAAGTAACGAGAATTTCGCGCGGACGGATGATCCGAGCGCTCTTATCAAAAATGGTCGGGTCAGTCGAACCCAAGGAACTGCCTCGAGAATTTCGCGCGGCCGCATGATCCGTGTTGGGTTTCCTTTATCCACCCGTCGCTTCGCCTGATCGGCGCCAGACTTACGGCGTCGAGGACTTTCGCGCGAGCCTGTGATGTTCGACAAGAATATCCCCTCTCCCCTGGTGCGCCAAGTCTAATGAGATCCCTGTCTCCCTTTGGGGGGCTTCTGGCGACCCGCTTCCGCCAAGGCAGTATAAATACTTCGGCAAAAGCTTTGATAAATTAGTACCATACAGCCCCGTCTTGGTTAGCAGCCACGTAGTCTCGTAGGCCGTGCTTCACCTCCAAACGGCTTCCAGCTACGAACGCGACTCGTCACCTCTCTACCCGGCCTCTCTCGTACCTAAGGCCAGAGTTCCCGCCCGACAGACGATAGACACAGACAGGCATCTATCACTCGGGTATCGACTTCGTTCTCGTCTGGAGTACTCCCTGGTTCATTTCTCAGCGAGGTTAAAGAAAATAGAATTTTCCAAGTGGAACTTGGTAGCGCCCCGCTTACTCGTCGTATCCAAAGCCATCAGTCACTTAGGCTTTGCGTGAGTCCCCCCCCCCCCGTCATTTGCACTCTCCCCCTTTCTCTGGAAGCAATCACCGCACATCCTCTCTCCGACTCTCCTCCTCGTCGAGTCATTTGTACCCCATCCCCTCCCGTTTGGTACCCCGGGTCTCATCTTATTTATTGTCATTTATTTACTTTTGCTAATAATATTTTCTTTGTATATAGTAAAGTTATTTTTCTACAATCAGTTTCTCTAAACCCAGAACCTCTAAGAAATGATTATTTAGGCCAACCGCGCTCGATTTTTATTATTTAACCCTCGCACTGGAATGTATGTATATCCCAATTTCTGGCGTGCTCCCTTCCCCCATCATCGCAGAGTCAATCCTCGGCTAGCATCGATATTCCGACAGGTGTGCCGGAAGAGGGTTAAGAACAATGGGACGTCGCAGAGGCATCATCGATGAAGTAAAGTCTTTCATCATCAAGGAAAGTGTTGAAGGTACCTCTGTTAATGTTATTGCGGAGAAGTTAGTTCGCCATGTGGACAAGGTTAGGCGATTTGAGAAGAACACCAGTAACCGTATCGTAGAGACCGTGGCTTCCGTGCGAGCTCCTCATGAAACTGCATCCTTTAACGCCCCATCACAAGACTTTTAGGCTTCAATGGTCTCGGAAGTTCATGTCGTTGGGCATGAGTTGTTTTCTTCACTGACAAAACCAGGGCGACCCTTGGCAGACTTGATGGTTGGGCAAATGGTTGGGTCTATGTCGGAGATGAGCGTCACCAACGTTTGCGAAGTCAACGGCAGGGAGTAGTAGCCATGTTGTGGAAAGGTATAGGGTGTTCCATAAAATGCGCCGAATTTGAGAGGTGAATAATTAAGGCGAATTTTTATAAATATAGTTGCATTCTGTATATTTCTAATGAGTTATGTCTCCCGTTTAGGTATGGGACACAATATCGGCTATATTTCTATCTACACTGTCTGCATACTTTATACGCCCCACGAAGTTTTCGATAACTCTCTCACAGATGCGTAGCTCAATACCTCCATTCACACGCCTGATTTCAGCCTTGAGTTCAGGAATTGTGCGTGGTTTCTTATCGTATACCTGTGAGTTCACAGACACCCCCATAAGAAGAAATCACAAGGGGTAAGATCGCAGGACCTTGGTGGCCATTCCTGGTCACTATGAAAGGATATCATTCGTTGCGTAAATTTTTCGTGAAGTAATGCAAGCGTTTGGCGCGAAGTGTGGCAAGTCGCTCCATCCTGCTGAAACCAGAGGTTGCCAATCTCCGTATCTTCCAAGTTGCGCCATAACTGAGTGGATATCATGTTTCAGTAACGTTTTTCATTAATGGTAGCTGCATTCCCCTCATCATCTTGAAAGAAAAACGGTCTAAGCACTCAACCTGCCCCCAAAACACACCACACAGTCGCTTTCAGTGGATGCCTTTCACGCTCTTGCAGTATTCGAGGATTTTCTTTTCCCGAAATCTGGCAGTTCTGTTTATTGACAAATTTACTCAGGTGGAAGTGGGCCTCGTCACTGAAGATGATTTTCTTTGCAAAACTTTCGTCGGCTTCAATTCACTCCATAACTCAGTCATCAAATTGCTTCAGCTTCCCGTGGTCAGGTGGCTGAATATGCTGCATAAGTTGAATTTTGTACGCATGCATATGGAGAACTTTATGCAGTATTCGATGTAATGAAGTGGTCGAGATGTTCAACTGTTGCGAACGTCGGCAAATCTATTTTCCCGGAATCAGAGTGACACTGTCTCGCACAACAACAATATGTTGCTCTGCCCGACAAGAACGATTACGCCCAGGCGATTTGGCCGTTGCAACTGAACCAGTTGTTTTAAACTTCGCCATTAGTCTGAGAACCTTAGACTCGTTGGGTGCTTCATTTCTCCCCCAAATGGTACGAAGTGTTCGAACTGTTTGCGTCGCACTTTCTCCGTTTTGGTAAAATGTCTTCACGATGAGAATGCGCTGCTCAGTTGTAAACTGTTCCATGACGCATCGCACACAAGTATTCTGAGAAAACAAACAAAAAACTATTAATCGGGGTGAAGAGAGAGAGAGAGCAAACATGAGAAAATCATGCCTTCAAACTTCAAAACACAAAAGTGTCGTCCAATTCAAATTTGGCTCCCTTTATGGAACACCCTATATAATTGGACACCGACTTGTTGGTCTAGTCAGGGTGTCTGATGAGGTTAAAGTGACCGCAGCCGCACACTGCAATCTCTTGAAGGAGGCCTTGGATCCTTGGCTAGATGGCATACCGTTGTCACTTCTATGGACTCTAGTTTTCATGAATGAAAACGCTCCATCCACTCTGCAAGGGCCACTCAAGCGTTCCTAGGCTCATACGGCATACAAGGTGACAAATTGATTGTGTGGCCGCCAGCCTCTACCGATCTCAATCCAATCGAAAATTTGTGGTCCATCATTTAACAAGATGATTATGTCGATGACGTCAATTTTCGTCTAAAGAATTCTTATGTACGACCAACAAAGCTGCATCAGAGTCCGTCAAACCTGCTATTAAGAAATTGACAGATTACAAGCATAATAGGATTTTTAACGTCATCCGTCGAAATGGCGCTCGTGTCGATAAATATTTTTTTGTTCATTAATTATGTATTATAATTACGGTTTTTGTAAAATATATACGCAAGGTGAGCTTAATATGTATAAATTTCTTTCGTTTTCTCCAAAATATGTCCAGATGGGCTAATTTCATTCAAAAGTTATTAGCGTGGTTCGCCTAAAAACGAAGAATCTGAAATAGAAATTGAAGGACATAGCACTGCATAATGAAAAAATAACCTGTGTTGCCATATTGTGCAACCAGTTAGGGAAGTTTTCATCAAAATTGATTCACAGAGAACCGAGAAATCCTAACTTTCCCTACCAAGCCATTAGCGCGGTTCAGGTTGTATTTTACAACCAGAATATATATATATATAACATGGAATGAACTACCTTCATTAGTTGCAAACAGTTGCAATGTTGAATAGTCTCAAATTATGTTTGAAAAAAATATTAAAGAGAATAGTTTGTATTTTGGATAGTATTAAAGCATTACATACATATATTCATTGAGGCTGCTGCTAGCCAGTTTAATCTTCAATTTAATGAAGAAGATTAAAACAAAGAGGTCGTTCAAGTACATGTGGTTTACTTTCGGACAAAAAGGTTTAGGGCAGATCGCCTTATTTTCAGGTTTTAAGAATCAACTTAAATAATTTAGGCAATTAATAAATAAAAGGGAACATATAGTTAGGTTAAAGTGATGAGTAAAACTGAAATGATGTAAAATAAACAAACACTCATAGGTAGTCAAATACATGATATTAAATAGAAATGATGTCCATATTTTCGTTGACAGGCACATTTGCCAATAGGGTTGCAAAGAATAATGTCAAGGGTTCCATTCACAGGGACATTTGAGAATATGGTTGTCACATCATAGGTGACAAAAATTTGTGTCGTGATATATTTGTACACCATTAATTCATTGACAAAACAATGTTCTTTTATACTATATTCACCTAAAGTAGACTTAGAGAGTAGGTTGCAGATGTATTTGGAAAGGTTTTAAGTGTCAAGGGAATAGGATCCAAATTAGGCTGTAGAGGCAAATTAGACCGTAGACTATATAATTAGTCCAAGCCAGAACCAGTAGCATAGAGGGAGTCGTAAGTTTGTTGGTCTATATCTGGAGAATTTTAATCTGAATAAAGTCCTGTTCAACTTGTTATCAAGTTTCCTAGCTTTTTTTTTTAAATGATTTCACTGAGTAGTTTAAATTTTCAAATATGATTAAGAATTGTGTTTACTTTATGTACATATTCTGTTCTATTGATAATGCAACACCATTGCCTTTATCCGGCGATGAGAATTTTAGTATTATGTATAACATCATCTTTCCTGAACATAGTTTTTGAATCTCTTAGCTGCGTGATAGAATTCATGTACCGATTCTGAACAGATCGATTTAAATCTTCCGACACCATCATGTATGGATAATCCTGTGTCCAGTTCATGACACACAGTTTGTAAGGCACCACTTCCACAAATAATAATAAATTGCATGTCAGTGGGATCTACTTGCTTTTACTTTAATTTACCCCCCAAATGTATAATATATTAGATATATTGTCAAAATTTATTAATGGGTAAAACGCATAATCAAGTTGTCTTGGTTTATTTTGTATTTAATTAATTTATATAAGTAGCTCACAAAGACCCCTTCTTGGGATTTTGGGGCGATGCGCTTGGGCGGGCAAACCTTAGAATGTTAATTTACTACCTTACTCGACTAGCGTACAGGTCGCGTCAACTCTCGGCAGTTATGCTCAGACCTCGACAAGAGCAAGTTGAATCGCTCTTTACTCCGCAAGAGTTTAATTTGCAATGCCTTCCTCTCCATATGAGCATCGCTAGTTCTAAACCGTTTTTTTTTAATTAGCCTATGATGAATACAACCTTGTGTCTTTTGTGTAGCTACTTTTTTAAGGAAGATTCTGCCGGAGAAGAAAGGTGTATCTCTCAGGATAGAATTGTTCAAGTTCGCTCTTAGGACTCCTGCTGAGGTCGGTAGGGTCCTCCACTATTTTTCGACCTCCATTCCACTACTTACTCTCCATGGAACTTCCTGTATTTCATCAAGCAATTGCCATCGCCGTCATCATGAGAGCTTGAGTCAGACCACGTAAGAGAGCCCAGCTGCAGCGGATTCGGTGCTGCAACGCCAACCTTTTAACGGAATTCAACTGAGTTGGCATAGCTTAACGTTAAGTCGAGTTTCTTGCGATAACTTAACTTGAGATCGTATTCATAGCCGCACAAGAGCATCTTTACCCACGATTCTCCGGAGAACTAGTTTCTATCATTCTAGTTTCATTTGTATATAAATCAAGGTATACTTTGGTGGTTGCATTTGTACTCAAATTGAAATTAACTTAGCCTCTTTGTTATTTTTTAGTTTGAGTTGGCTCAGACACGTTGTCACGAAGGATCGCCCGACGTTGACGCCTGCCTTTTCATTCCGTCATAGTTTAGCCACCGATTTATTTAAACTAAATTGACCGATAGAGAATCAACTATTTTAATCGCCTAGAAACGATTATGGATAGGAATTGCTTGATAATGGCGAAGGCTCGGAGGAGTTTCCTTTTTCTCATTTCCCTCCATTGCCTACCAAACCAACGAAAGCATTAACTGCTTGGAGTGAAATTGGAAGACGTTGAATGTATACTTTTTAAAGTGGAAGATTGCTGGAGAAGGATTGAGTTTTGTATGTTATTAGCATACACAGTAAATAATTAATTTAATATAAAAAGGAAAATGGGAACACATAAAATATAGAATTATGCAATTCAACGGAAATTGCTGATGATAATTAATTCGCTATTATTGCATCGTTTATCGCTTCATTTTATGCACTGTGAGAACATTGTAATTATATCGGAATTTATAAGTGTGATCTTCACCGCGCGTCATTCATTGAATTCTATTATCTCCACTTGACTAACATATTTTCCACAAGCGTTTCTTTTAAAACTTCACCGTACTCGAAAAACATTTTGTTCACTCTGCGCGTTATCACTACGAGTGGGAGACCTCTCGTGATTCAATCGTAACGTCGAGTCTTATCGGCTCTTGAAGAAAGTGGATTGGAGAATGGGATGAGCTCTGACTGAACTCGCAGTTTGAGGGATTCCTTTTATTCCCCACAAATTGAGGGAGTCTGGCGTGTTCCCTACTTGAAGAAGAATTGTGTTCCGATGGCAAGTTGCTTCTGGAGGAAACAGAAAGGAGATCGGAAGGTTCTTATCTGGCGAATACAGAGGAGGTTCGCTTCCCCCCCTCTCTCTCTCTCGGAAGCTGCAAGAAGTCTCCTTGCTTCCTGGAGCATGCTATGCATGTGTGGAATTCGTGTGGAAAAATAAAGTGGTTGGCGTCCACACAAACTTTTCAAAATATAAATATTAGGAAGACTAATATATTTTTAACTTGGCTATCTTGAATTGGAAACCCCGAGATAAAAATAAATAATCCCTGGGAGAGAACCGATTATTTATAACAAAAAATTCAACAAATTGGCCTTAGAGCAACCAAAACTTTCCCCTTGCACTAAAATTGCACAACACCAATACAATTTCAGTGCAAGGGGATATTTTATGTTGCCCAAAGGCCAATTTGTGGGGTTATTTGTTATAAACACCAGGTACCTGATGAGAATAAATTAAAATATCTCGATGATTTAAGATTAAGAAGCACACAAAATATAATGTGCACAAATAGTAGGTAAGGCAACTTTATTGTTTTGATGCAATGCACTTAATAGCTCTTATGAATTTATCTTAATTGCAATTAGTCCAGTGAAGATTTTTTTAATTCACACTGATAGAGCGATTGTCGGTAAAGATTGAAATGTACTCGTACAAAAAGAAGAACAAATAACGAAGAAAAGAAACAGAGACGAAGAAAACTATTAAGAATAACATAAACAATAAAATACCAGCTGGTCTTAAAGACAAGGCCAGCCTGAGAGGGAGGATGAAAGGCTGTAGCAAATTACAACGTACAACACAAAAATAACCATATTAACTAGTTTACAATTTAATGGTGCTTGAAAGATGATATTAACTCGAATGTTAAAACTAGAATGCTGACACACACTTACATGCCTTTTTTACGAGTTCTATAACAACGTACACACTTATCTACATGTGTACCTATTATTCATGCAGTGTTTTAATGTAGTCAAGACAACCACACGAAAGAGAGGCGAGGAAAAATCCTCACCAGCAGAGAACCTCGCTACCACGTTTGTGGTTTTAGTCGCGACTCTACAAGTTACTTTGTCGGTCCGTAGGTCGATCGATCAGATGGTAATAACCATTTTACTTTTCAATGAGTGTTCTGGCAATAACATCGTAACTATTCGGCCGATCCTAACGAAATTTGAAACCCTTATGTTGTTTTATATTATCTTTCGAATGTTATAATTGCCAACGTCTTCACAAAGTTAGTCTTGGAATTATCGAAAGTTTGAATTTCGTAAGGTCTTATGGTCATAAGTTAGAATAATTGAGAGCACGCGACCTAGGTCTGTTGACCTTGTTGAGGTTGCAAATTCTATGGTTATCATGACTGTTTGGGAGTTAATGATCAAGGTAGATGTTATCGTAATAAGGACGTCTGTTATTGGAGTTACAGCCAGTTGTATTTACTCGCGATTTGGAGTTAGTTAAATAAATAACGCAGAAAATACCACTATGAAATCAAGGTCAACAGACCTAAGTTGCGTGCTTTCAATTATTTCATTAATTTTGAAAAAAGATTTAATTCACAAACGTATTATCAATTAAAAAACATCATCTGACCTTAGGAACTTCCAAACTTTCAAACTCATTGGAAAGTAAAATGGTTACCATCCGACGTAGGAACTCATAGACTCGCGTGCACGGGACTAAAACGCGGCATAAATTGGTTTCTCTCATTTTCTGTTATGTTTGACTTTATTTAGAAAATGCATTTTATAAATGCTCCTCATAACGTCAACGAAGCTCTACTTAAGGTATTTAATGCCTGCCTCAACGTCGGCTATTTCCCGGACCAGTTTAAAAGAGCCCGATTTTCATACTTAAGCCTGGCAAGCCGAAGAAAGAGATTAGTGGCTACAGACCCATCTCTCTGCTGAAATTCATGGGTAAACTAATGGAAAAGCTTCTCAATAACAGACTGCAAACCTTCATAAAAGCTAACAGTCTTTATAATAACCAACAGCCTGGCCTCCAGAAGAAACTTGGTACAGAAACGGTTCTTGCATTGATTACCGAAGGAATAGCTATCGGGAAGGCTAAAAATAGCAATATCGACGTCCTATTGCGAGACGTGGCCTCAGCTTTTGACAAGGTGTGGCTACCGGGGCTGAAAAGGAAGATAAGCGAACTGGGTTTAGAGGAAAACGGAACTAGAATACTTTGCAACTACCTGGAAGATCGAGAAGCAGTCGTAAGAGTAAACGGTATCGAAGGGGGACCATTTAACATGGAAGCAGGGGGGGGACAGGGGGTTTGTCTCAGCCCCACTTTATATGCGGTGTATACCGGCGACCTTCCTTACCCCGACCAAGACCTCGCTCAGTACGTGCAGCTGGGGGATGACATCACACAGGTCATCATCAGCGTGTATAAAAACCCTGTTGATGTTGCCAACAGGTAAGTCAGGGAAATCAAAAATATCAACAACTTCGAAAAAATGAACAAAATTAAGACCAATGTTCATAAGTTTACAATGATATATGTGGGACGTCGGAAGACAGCGGATGTACTGGTGCAGGACGAGCTCTACGACTACTCTAGAGAAGGTCGGGTACTTGGACTGAAATTAACCTCAGATGGCTATGTCGAGGAATAGGTCACCTCCCCAGACAATTCGTCTATATATACATATATGTATCTATTGGTTGGGAGGAAAAAGATAAAAGCTACGAGAATATGTATATATATATATACAGTTATATACACATGTATCCTCTAATGTACGTACGCGTACTTCGCTACGTACAAGTACGTTCACTTCATAAAAGTAATCCGTTGATTACGAGGTATAAGAGTGCGATTTTAATACAGGGGTCGATAGTGTTTAATGAGTTTACCAAGTTGCAGCTCAAGGATATATATAAAGAGTGAAAACCAAAAATATAATTTTAATAAGTCACTAGTTAACATATATATACATACGGGAAATATAAGAAATGTAAATAAGGATAATACTGACAGAATATAGATAATTGGCAATCGGGTAACGTTAATTACTTGTTAATTAGCTTTTAAAGGGGATACTATAAATCAGTTATACAGAAGCAATATTTAAAAGTCGGAAAGCGGGTCGATTAAGGGGAGATGCAATCGTTTTACTTTAAAGGGAGTCCTCGAGGAAGGCGACTCCTTTAGCGAGTCAGCGCGGGAGGATGGAGACGGAAAATGGCCGTGATTCTCGGCCAAATATCCTGATGGTGACGAAGATGAAGGGGCGGGGGGAGAAGACGGACGATGGCACCTCTCCTCCAGAGAAGTGCAACCTCCAAAAATCGAGACTCTGACGCGGCTCAGCGCGAAATCTCACACGGGAAACAGAAGATCCTTGAGGAGGGGGGGGGGGGTTCCAGATGAGACGAGAGGAATCCGGGCCAGACCTTCGGGAACGAAAAGATTCGATGCTTGCTCTGAACAGAGGAAGCCTTCACAAAAGAGATGGATTGCCTGGTGAGATCCAACCTCGATGGTATACGCGAATACCAGGGACTTGGGGAAACAGACACACGATCTGAACCGAAGGCGAAGGGTTGTCCAACTCAATCTGCCGATCTTTGAAAAACCCATGGTATTTATATGACGGCCATTTTTTTGGTGCTTAATCGCAGGAAGGCACAGGCGTCTGTAAGAACGTTTCCGGCGACTAGAGGGATTAGCTTTTGTCGCCCGACACAGGTCTTAATCATCTCCAACGATGTATGCTAACATTTTCCCGACTACGGAGATTAGCGTTTCATCGTCGAGATGAAAGCTGTGAGGCGCTGACGGATATTCAAATTCTTTCTTCTTTTATTTTTCTCTTTGGATACAGAGCTTACTCCACGTGGAGTTATACTTAAGAGACATAGGCAGGGAAGGAATTCAAGAAACAAATAAAGGGGGTATTCTTCTCGGCGTCCCTTTCCCTTACAGGGTACAATGCCCACTACAAGGAAAAGATCGCCGCTGCCACAAAGACGCTACAGGCTATGTACCGCTTTAAACAACTCTCATCAAGAAACAAGAGGAAATTCTACATGGTGCTGGTAAGACCGATCCTCCTGTACCCTGCCATCCCCCTCCAGACCCTGAGCAAGTCCGTCATAAAGAAAGCGCAGCTTGTTCAGAATAGAGCTATAAGATTCATCGCTAACGCCACCCTGTGGGGCCACATACCCTCAGAAGTCTTGCATGAAGCAACGGATATTGACGAGCACAAAATATATGGCAGAAGATTTACCAGGTGATGCCTGAAGAAGTGCTAAATCCAATTAGATTACCAAACGAGGAACTACCCCATTTAAGATTCAAACGAACATTCAAAAGCAGCCAACTGCTAACCTTACGAGAGACTCACCCAATTTATTGATAAATTAACTGAAGATTAAACAGTATATAAAACAAACCTGAAAAAGCAAGCTAAGAATAAAAGACCGAAGTGGACAAACTCGCTAAGAAAGATTAAACAAATAAATAAGTAAAGATCTAATGAGGACAAACTCACTGGAAAAATAAATAAATAAAACAAAAGATCCGAAGCGGACAGCTCTTTTAAGAAAAAGAAACTAAACTAAAATAAAAACTAGTATAAATAAATAAAAGATCCGAAGTGGACAAACTTCTAATAAAAAAAATCTGAAGTGGACGACTTGATGTTAAGTAAGAAAATGATTAAATAAGCATATAAATAATAAATTGAAAATCCACCATGTAGTTACTCGTACATGCTGAATAATGAAAGTGCAACTACAAGTCTATCGTCACTTACAAATATAAATCACATCGAAAACAAAGACTTGAATGCTCTCTCAGCAAATGAGTACAAAATGATATCAAGAACTCAGAAAAACTGAAGAACTACTGAGGTAGTCAGACAACCTAGCACACATATTTTCTACTAAAATACCACCTTTTCTACCTGTTTTCTACGCACTATCCCAACACTTTCTACCTTTTACGATCGTTGGTTTCTCTCATTTTATGTTATGCTTGACTTTATTTACAATCCAAGTACGTCTTGGTCACTTGTCTGCCAGACAAAGAAGAAGAAGAAGAAGAAGGTGAAAGAGAAAATGAAAAATGAAACGATGGTTATTTTCTCGTTTCTACCCATCAAGGAGGGGGGGGGAGGGCCGTGTTCGATTTTCTCTGTGAATCAAGCAGGTAGCCGAGAGCCTGGAATCAAAGGTCCCTTTCTCATTTGTCTCCTCACGAAAGATGGAGAGAATTGTTGAGGATTCGAGGGTGTTTGGGTGACGAAGTAGAATATGTGCAGTGTGAAGACGGAGGCTTAACAAACACACTCCGAATGATGTAATAACTCAGAGGGGCCGCGGTTAGGGAGGGTTACGATGTATCTTCTAATAATTACTAGTGGTAAACACATCCCTGGTTATAATACAAAAGCAAGCCGTCTTTAATAGCTTCCCAGGCATTAGCCCTTTAATACCTCAAGTTATAGACCAGGGGTGGGCAACCTTTTTGAGAGTGCGGGCCAAAATCGGCCAAATATCTAACACGAAATATTTTCACGTGCCAACCCAATTTTTTTGAGAACATATTATTTGATATCTCTTTTAAGCATTTGAAGCACTTTTTAAAATAATAAAGAATCACCCAAGAGCAGTAAAGACACAGTATTGTAAGTCATTATGTAAATTATGAAAAACTGACCGAATGAAAAAGATTATAACAGGTTTTACGAAAAGGTTCTTTGTGTGGATTTTTTCATTAGCTTGTAGGTATAACTGTAACTGCCATACCTATCCACACAATTTAACGACTATTATTAACATCAACACAAAAAATTAACATTGATATTTTTTTCGATTAATCAGTAATTATTTTTTCCAGTTATACCTTGGTATTACTAAATCACAGTAAAGGTTACTAACAGATAATCTTTTGTTCATTTTAAATCCTTTACAATTGATGTATAAAAAGAGAAAATTTCTTTATTTTCCTTCAAAACTGCATTCAAACAACCCCTTTCAAAAGACAACATCAGAAAAAACTAGAATCAGAAAACTTGTTGACTCTTTCTATATATTATTTTGCAGCGGAATTTCTGCCGCTGTATCACTGATGACAGATTTTATATCGGGTTTATATTTAGTAACCTTGAGAGATATGCATGCACTACTAGTTTTATCCATCAGGTTACTTCCTCTTACGAAACTCAACAAAGTTCATCCCTGCGAATAGAGATTCATAAGCATATGTAGACGAAAACATGGATAAGTAATGCTGTTGCAAGATTCTTTAAACAGCTAATTTTCTGGAATAGTATTCTAAATTCTTAATACTTCGTTTTCAGCATTTGTCTGTTACTCGCGTCTCTAATCGCTCCTTTATTACTATTTTCTAAGTCAACTCTAAGATCAACATATTTTTCGTTTCCAAATTGAGATACTTTGAAATTCAATCAAGTGCATTTCAAATCATCCATGTCTATCCAGTGAAAACATTTGCAAGTTTAGTTCATCCAGTTTGATACTGTCTGGAAACTTAATGAATTTTGCCGTCTCTTCCAGTCCTCTAAACCTAGCAAATCTGGCAAAGAACTGCCTAACACTTGCCTCAATAATTTTTACAAACAGCTGTTGAAGACATTGGCGGTCTGTTATGTCATATTTCGGGAGATCATCGATGTACCTCTTTGTGTTTGGAAAGTATCTGAATTTCTCATCATTCTACATCCTTCTTAAAAACCTCTTTAAAAAAAAACGGTAACCTGTGCTTTCGCGTGCCAGAAATAAGTCATCGGCGTGCCACATTTGACACGCGTGCCAAGGGTTGCTCGCCCCTGTTATAGAGTTTAGGAATGGTCGTTATGCGAGGAACGAAAAATGCAAGTTGGCAACTCGGAGGAAGTTCCCAAAAAAATCGCAAAAAGAGAACACAAGGCCTGTGAATTTAAATGGGCATTAAAGTACAGATCGGCAGTAAAGGATAATCTTTTATAGCGTCAAAGACAAAATCAACCAATAAAGACAAATCGACATTTAAGTAATTAATGATAGGCGTACATATCCGGACATTTTGTACGTTCATATTTGTATTTTTACGCCTTCATGCGATTATTTTACCAGAGCGCCAGCGGTAAGCTGTTTTAACCCATTTTGCCCATAGATGCTACCTCATTTAAGTTCCTACCACGTGCAACTCACACCATGGTGAAGGTATTCATATTTCCTTAACGGAAGGAATATTTATTTAAATGAGAGAAGAGAGAAAAGTAACGTAGCCAGCGACGAGGGTATTTTTACTTAGGAGATATATAAGAATGAAAAAGTGTTTGATCAAGATGAAAAGTTCACTCACACATTATCGTTTGAAGTGAATCGATCAGCGTTTAAATGCCATCTAACATTATTAATTATCTCAATACTTTTTATATACTAACCAGTCCAGTACATACGAGGGGCGGTCAATAAGTTTTGCAAATCGGATATAAGGAAACGAGATATGAGGAAAAGTGTTTTATTATTTTTCAATATAACTACCCTCGAATTCAATGCACTTGCGCAACTTGTTCTGAGGCTTCGAATTCCCGACAATCAGAAATCTCCCGACTACTGTTCAATCCACTCCTGGAAGGCGAGCTGGACATCTTCATCGTCCCCAAACCGGCGTCCACACAGTGCAGCCTTGAGCTGGTGGAATAAAAAGTAGTCGCTAGGGGCCAGATCTGAAATGTAGGAGGATGGTTGAGCTCCTCGAATCCGCACTCGCGCAGGGCAGCTTGTGCAACTCTGGCCTTGTGGACTTTGACGACGTTGAAGTCGATCATATGGCGTGAGGTTTCTAGGGACCCAACGAGCAGAGACCTTAGTCATGGCCAAATTGTCGTGGATGATTATGATAACACTTCCATGTGATATTCCAAGTTCTCGCACGATTTCTTCAACCTTCACCCGTCGATTTTCGAGGATCATCCTCTCCACACGGGCCAATATGTCTTCGTTGGTCACGTCTGAAGGGCGTCCTGGACGGGCGTCATCTTCAAGGGACTCACGACCATGGCGGAACTCCCTATTCCAACGAGCAATGGTTGCAAAGGAAGGGGCGGTGTCGGTGTACACTGCAACCATGCGTTCATGGATCTCTTTTGCATTCTTGCCTTCCTTGGTCAAAAATTTGATCACTGCGCGGTGCTCAACCTTCTCCATTGTTAAAAAATTTGTGACTGACGATCTGCGATCAGCTACTGCTTCTTAAACAGATGAGGCAGGAGCGTTCGGCTGCAGGTCATGATTTGTCATAACCTGTCCTAACACCCCCACAAACAGCCATCCCCCTTCCTCTGTTTTGCCCTACCGATTCGCAAAACTTATTGACCACCCCTCGTATGTATCAGAATGAAGTAAAGATGACTGCTCACCCTAAAACTGTTCTCAACACCCTTCTATTTCTTCTTGATTACTTTTTTCTTACTAACCTTTACACGACTTTCTCCTGTTATCTTTGTCTTGATCAAGACATAAAGGACCAATGAGATCGTTGAATTGCTTATTGCAGGTGAAATAAATTGTGCCAAGTTTTGAGAGTTTGTTTCACGATTAGTATGAGAGTGAATTAAGAGTAAGGAGTTTAACCTTTATATCAAACTCAAATAGAAATTGCTAGTGATTACCTATTAGCGCGAACTGTGGATATGTTGGAACAGTTAATCACTGACCTTAAGAAAGATCTCAACACTAGGCCCAAGGAGGGCTCTGGCAATCGTAAGATTAGCCCATTTAGGTTAGCTAAGAATAAGGTTGGTAGAGATAGTAGCGAGTGGAGGGTGGTAAAGAGAGGAAGGAAACAGGAAGGAGTGAGGCATCTCCCGTTCCAGATGGAAGTAGGGATGCCGGTGTTAAGGATGTAAGGATAGTAGGCCTGGGTAGAGAGTGTAGCTCTGCACCCATTACTTGCAGTAATAGGTTCAGTGTCTTGAAAGACCCAAGATAAGGGGGCGGAGGGTTATGGCGCATGTGAAGTAAATAAAATTCTTGTGACAGGTGCGTGAGCGCAAGAGGGGGATGAAGGATTGTTTGCCAAGTGCACATGTAGCAGATGTGAGTGAAGAACTAAAAATATAGTGAATGGAACTGAAATGGATGCAGTTGTTGTTTTGCATGTAGGAGTGAATAATATAGGGAAAACTAGGGTCGGAGGAGCTGGTGTCTAATTATAGAGATTTGTAAGGAAAGTTTTGGGGTAGTAGTAGGAAGTGTGTAGTGTTATGAATTTTACCTAGGCTTAGAGTAGGCAGTGAGTGAGTGACGCGCGCAAATGGGATAAATTAAATGATAGAGTTATCTTATATCTTAATTGCAGGCTGGGTAAAGGCTTTCGATGCTGGATTCAATATTCTTTATTCGGCGGAAACTTTGAAAATCCTCAGATGTATCTTCCTTCTTTTGTATGTCTCTTCATGTGTTTTACTCATCATCCCGAGGCATTTATGGGGAGGAGGGGGGGGCTTTCCTTATTATAACTTTTAGGTATTTATCTAGAATTTTATTTTTATCGAATCTATTTACTTTCTGAATTTCCTTTATAGTTGGCCCTTCAAACATTGTCTTCCATTTATCTTGACTTAATATTCTTGTTGGCTGGGTTAGTTCTTGATCTTCGATTTCTTTCTTCATGATGCATCTTCATTTTTATTGCATTTGTCTTGAGCTGATGATTTCTTCTTGATTCTTGATGATTTGATGAGTTAGTCCTTGAAGTCGTTTTCTTCCGGTTTTCTTTCTTGAGGCGATCCATTTATCTTGAGTCTTCTTGAGTTGGTCTTTCTAGCGTTTTCCTTTATTTCCGTTTTCTTCTGGAGATTTTTTCGTAAAAGTTGTGGACTATTGAGTTTCGAACTCGGTACCGATAGATTTAAACGCCGATGCTCTTAGCCATTACGCCACAGCTTAGCCCGTACTGAGTTGATAATTTAATGGGCTATTTATATTATCGATTTGGAAGGAATTTTTCTCCTATACATCTTTGCACCCCTACACACTTTCCAATTCTCTTTTATGCGAACGACCCCCATATACGGCGGTAAATAACATATATATATATATATACATGACTTAATTTTTGTACATTCTATATGAATTTCAAATAACATTAAGTTTGTACATTTTACTTGCATTAATATATTTTTTCAATATATTACATTATTATAGAATCCTACAATTGTTATTTAATTATACATAAGTAATTAATAAGATAGTTTTCTTTAATATTTATTGGATAAAATGGTTTCATATAAGAGCATTTAATAGATTCAAATAGTTTTGGGGGACTTTAGTTTATTGTATATGATTTAATTTTAATAGATATATTATTTTGACCAAAAATAAAAAAGCCGTTATATTAATTGTTTTCTATAGGATTAAATTCATTTAAGGGCTAAGTTTTGATATTCAATTAACGGACATGGTGACGTCTGGAACCTTTCCTTCACTAGTTAACAAATGCCACCATATCTCTCATTTTAGGGCTCAAAGCACAAATTCTCTTTTAAATCTTCGATTAATCTGATTTGAATTAAATATATAGAAGCTATTGAATTGTAATCTTTACCTACAGTCTTTTACACGGATTTTTATAATTATTTATCCAAAGATACTATATTCCTGTCTTTTATTTCTTTTTAAAACGGTACTGAAGCTTCCTGAGTTTTCGTAAAGAAACAATGACTCGGGTACAAATAAGGAACTAATTACGAAAATGCCATTAATTTCTAAAAAAAAATATGACTAAGCTGTTTATTCTTTTTACGTTACGAGATATAAAATTTACAATTGCTTTTCAGGCCGAACGTTGAACTTCCGGAGGGCGGTGATTTTAGTGGCCCGAGTTTTACATAAAGCTATTAAAATCCAACACGAACTCTCTTCATTTCTTTAAGTGATCTGGTAGTATCTTTAGGCGTTCGTCATTATTCTGTATATTTGTATATTTATTGCTTGCATCGCTTGCACAGATCATACAAGATTTAGGACCAACAAAAAAACCCAGTCATTTGACAACTGTCCATTTGAACTTTTCCCAAAAGAGAGGTATTACTATACGGAAGCAGTGCTCTTTTCAGAGTACTTATTCATTCGGATTCCCTTACATCAAATGTTATTTTGGTTCGACGTGAACCCATTATGAAATTTTATAAAACACTTCAAAGTGCTCATTTTTTAAGTTAATGATGATTTTTTATATATATTTGCCGGAACATTCATTTCTTGCTTTATTTTTTTTTTATACACTCGAAGCATTCTCTACCCCCATTGAATTCATTTTTCACAAAATATATTTCTTCCATTCATTTTGAGACTTAACCTTTCTTCAAGTGATTCTAAAAAATTATCTCAGATTTTGGCAATAGATTAAAACCGAATTTTAACGGATTCTGAAATTCAAATTAAAACCTTAAACCCAAAAAAGAAAGTTAGTTCTTAATTTTCTACGAAATTAATCTTGAATCTAGGATCCAGCCTTTGTACCTTTATATTAAATCTTTGCAGTGGAGCAGATTTTTAAGCAACCCCTGGCTAATTAGTATCTGCATAATTTATATAAAAAATGGTGACCCAAGAATGATAGCATGACACGAATGACAGCAAGGCTTTTCAATAACATATTCGCAGGAAATATATAAGGGTTTGGTGGTCATTATTTGACATCTATTTACGAGGTTACAGCCAAATTTACACTGGACGTGATCCGCCCCATTAAAGTTGGCTTCTGATTGCGTGTTCGATAACGATCAAGGAATTCTTCTCATTAATAAACTATATCAGTGGTTTAAGTTTGAGTATGTTTATGCACGCAGTCACGTATACATATATCAAGCATTTTCCATTCTATCTTTGTCCATTTTCGTGAGAAAATATTGCATGATTTAATACACAATTTTTCTTTTCCTGCGTTCAATTTGTATCATTTTACCAGAAACTCCCTGTATTTCAATAATGTCAATTGTCACTGTTTTATTCTTCAGCTCTCCCCTAAATCTAAAGTTCTCTCCGAACATTTTGATCACTTTTTACCCCCTTCTAATGCCGCCATCATTTTAGTCGCGTGCGAGTCTCCATCTCACTATGTCGGTCGGTCGGTCGGTCCCCGTTTCGCGTATTTTCTTGCGCCCAAGTCCCGGTGGCATTGAATGCTGCCGAACATTTGGCCAAAGTGTAAAAAAGGGGGCTATAATGGGGCCATGCTGGTGCAACCAGGGTAGGCTTTAAGCGGTAACATTCCAGCTTAAATCTGGGTCACCGATGATGATATTAATAAAAATGGAGGATGAATAACAAGGATGACCTCAGTGGAGCTGCTTATAGGGATTACGCCTCACGGTGTCGGAGTTTCCCCTTCACCCTTCCCTTGTGGTAAAGGTAACAAAGATGTTATAGGAGTTGGTTACCAAGGTCATTTGTCACCGAGTTATGGTACCACTCCTGGGTAGCCAGATATGGTTCTGGTTCGACTTGTTGATTAACGATTCTGTCCTTTTGGGAGAACCTTTGATTAAAGGTTGTCTTTCTTGATTGCAGGCTAGGTAAAGATGATCTGGGATTTTTTAAAGGTAATAAATATTCGGCGCTTGATTAATATTCTTTATTTTTCGGGATCTTGGAAAGTCTCCAGATGTTGCTATTTCCATCTTGAGAGACTTTCCAAATTCCCAATTTATTTATACTCGGGAGCCAAACAACTCGGGCTAGTTTCAAATTAAATTAAATTTTTACATTTAACTTACATTAATATTTTACACCTCGATGTCTTACATTACTATATAATTTTACAATCGTTATATAATTATATACAGGTGGTTAATATTGTCTTTTTCATTAGCATTTTCTTCACTAAATTTAATAAGTCCAAACTTTAATCGATATGGACATTTAGCTTTCCTTACTCTATCGTATCGTATATTCGTTGTTTTTTCTTGCATGCATTATTTTTATCAGTCTTATCCTAATAATAAAAGCAATGCTATTTTACAAGTTTTTCTTTTATACTACTCGAAATATTTAAACTGCGATAAGTTTTGACATACGTGAATAAATATAATGGTGATATCTGGAAACCATCTTTTAATACGAGGGGCGGTCAATAAGTTTTGCGAATCGGTAGGGCAAAACAGAGGAAAGGGGATGGCTGTTTGTGGGGGTGTTAGGACAAGTTATGACAAGTCAGGACTGGAGCCACACGCTCCTGCCTCGTCTATTTAAGAAGCAGTAGCTGATCGCAGATCGTCAGTCACAAATTTTTCAACAATGGAGAAGGTTGAGCACCGCGCAGTGATCAAATTTTTGACCAAGGAAAGCAAGAATGCAAAAGAGATCCATGAACGCATGGTTGCAGTGTACACCGACACCGCCCCTTCCTATGCAACCATTGCTCGCTGGAATAGGGAGTTCCGCCATGGTCGTGAGTCCCTTGAATATCACCCCCGTCCAGGACGCCCGTCAGGCGTGACCAACGAGGACAATGTAACCCGTGTGGAGAGGATGATCCTCGAAAATCGACGGGTGAAGGTCGAAGAAATCGAGCGAGAACTTGGAATATCACATGGAAGTGTTATCAACATCATCCACGACAATTTGGCCATGACCAAGGTCTCTGCCCGTTGGGTCCCTAGAAACCTCACGCCATATGATCGACTTCAACGTCGTCAAAGTCCACAAGGCCAGAGTTGCACAAGCTGCCCTGCGCGAGTGCGGATTCCAGGAGCTCAACCATCCCCCCTACATTTCAGATCTGGCCCCTAGCGACTACTTTTTCTTCCACCAGCTCAAGGTTGCGCTGCGTAGATGCTGGTTTGGGGACGATGAAGATGTCCAGCTCGCCGTCCAGGAGTGGATTGAACAGTAGTCGGGAGATTTCTGATTGTCGGGAATTCGAAGCCTCAGAGACAAGTTGCGCAAGTGCATTGAATTCGAGGGTAGTTATATTGAAAAATAATAAAACACTTTTCCTTCTATCTCGTTTCCATATATCCGAATTGCAAAACTTATTGACCGCTCTTCGTAAGTACCAAAGATCGCCACATTTCCTATTTTTTTTTTTATTCAAATCGTCCATTTATTTAATTGGAACAAAATATATAGGGGCTATTGCATTGCAATTAGTACATAATTCATATACATAGATTTGTATAATCAAACAACCTAAACAAATATCATATTCCTACATTTTTTTCTTTTAAAACGGTACAAAAGGTTCTTCGAGTAAACGGACAAAATGGTGAACTACTTACAAAGTGACATTAACTTGGAAAAATATGAATGAGGCTGTTTACATTTTTACGTTATAGAAAAATATAGATTAAACATAATGTTTACGGTCTTTATTTGTATAAAATTTGCTAATTACTCATCGGGCCGAACATTGAACATCAGGAAAGCGGAAGTGTTGATTCACAGCATATCGCTCTAAATATTGAGCATAAAATTCCCTATAGTTATAGACTAGTTCTGAATACCACAATAGTGTGGTGCTTAGCCCTTCCATTTTATAGTGCCCCTTATATGAAAAATAGCAAGAATGGCTAATTTTAGCCACATTTAGCAACCCTGGTCCCTGCTAACCCTATTTGTGTAGAGTGTACTACAAGAAAATGTCTTCCTCTTCTACTTCTATTCCCTTCCCCCATGAACGGGGTGTGTGAGGCTCCTCGCGTTTTCAAAACTCCCTTCCACCATGTATTTAAACATGTAATGTACACACGTGTATACATCGACTATTAGTATCATGTGGTCGAAATTATGTTTTTTATTTTTCATAAATCAAACCAGAAATTCAAACTGGTATGAATGGCAAGGCTTCTTTTAAAGTGTAGCCAACCTGTAGAGCAAGAGAAACCCCTTCACCCCAATGCAATGTATAACCTCACCACTTGGATGCAATCCTGGTAGGGGTTCAGCTGCAATGGAACTTCCACTTCCTAGTTGTTGCATAGACCGCTATCTATAAAATTCTCACAGCATGCAACAGCCTCCCTAACTTGGTCCCTCGGGACAGCTTCACAGAATGCAGGGACCCCACTTAATTATGGTAACGTTGATGGGACCTACAGCCCCGCCTGAAAGGCTTTTTTCCCTACTCTCCCAAGAGGTCGGAAGGAGCAGAGATGCCATCTTCTTCCGGCCAATTATGACCAAAACCTCTCTTTTGTTACATTCCAATTGCTTGGGTCTCAAAATGTGAGTTTTCAAAGCCAGAATCGCATTTTAACTGAAACTCTTCCCTTAATAGTGTTTGAAATAACTCTAGGTGGACAACTGCAGGGGAAACTGGTTGGTTAGGGTGTTCATGGAACTCTGTAATATTTTAAGTTCACTGCCGAATAGTTACGATGTTATTGCAAAAAAAAACTCATTGAACAGTAAAATGGTTACCTGACCAACCGACCTACGGACCAACAGAGTAACTTATAGAGTCGTTTGCACGCTACTAAAAATGTCTCTGAGATTATAGAGAAACCAGTCAGTGGCTTCGCTACTCTCCCCAGCTTGCGCTTCGCTGCTAAGATTAAAATTTAAAATCTAAAAAAAGCAGCCATGGTTAAATTTTTATACATTTTCTGAACTTCGCCAATTATAATAATTTTAAAAAGGAACTCTAAACTAAATTTCCTCCCTTTCAAAATATCACGTTGCTAAAATATAGTTGTAGAAGAAGATATATAAAAATAAATTTTCTGAACTTCACCATTTGTAATTCTTTGGGTTTAAAAAATCCCAAAATTTCGATACTTATAATTATTTCTGAACTTCGATAAAAAAAACATAAGTCATAACCAAACTAAGATGTAATTATTATTCAAATTCTCAAAAAAAATCCCTTCTTAAATTATAGAGTTAGCGATGATGATGATGATGAAGAGAACCACACCATCTTATGAAGAAACAAATGAAACACATTAATGATGTTAGATACTGTATACATCCTTGCATAACATCCTTAATAGAAGACCTAATGAACACCCTAATAGAACACCTAATGAACAACCTAATGGAACACCCAATGAACACCCGAATAGAACACCCAATGAACACCCTAATAGAACACCCAATGAACACCCTAATAGAACACCCAATGAACACCCTAATAGAACACCCAATGAACACCCTAATAGAACACCCAATAAACACCCAATGAACAACCTAATAGAACACCCAATGAACACCCTAATAGAACACCCTAAAGAATAAAATAAACTACGGCCTCAAGTAGACACTCTTGTCATAATGCAAGCAGCCTTTGGACCTACGACAACATTACCACTACTCACGAATGCACACACACGGAAACCATCACTTAAAGAAGGTTGCGAGAGACTCCTCCTGGACGTTGATTATAAGTCACTGCATCCTTCTCACTCTTCCTCATTTTCCCGTTCGTTTGCTTCTACATTATGTATCTTCCTCCCTCATTCTTTAAATGCTAAATAGTGTTTTCCACCACGCAATTTGGGCTACATTGTGATGGTAGAAGGGTGATAAAAGTGGTGGGATAAGTATAAGGGAACAATAGTTAGATGAGAGTGGAAAACCAGTGGCAAATTGGAAGAAAGCCTTAAATTTGCATTGAGTTGCACAGGCGCCACCTGGCTCGTCACTGTCCTTTGAGTACTCAAGGTTTTTTATCTTGTTTATATTTATTTTCCTTCCTTTGTCTGTTTTCTTGTTTCTTCTGTTATTTTTCTCCTTTTTCTTTGTTTCTCCTGTTGTTTTCTAGTCGTATTTCAGTTCTTGGTTTCTTTTGCCGTGGTGGAGGATTCTAAACTTTTATGTGGACTGCTTCGTGATTTGTCGATATTTATGTCCTCTCGTATCGTAATCGTGTTCAGAGTAATCCTTTATAGATGCCCCTTTCTATCCCTTCCAACGGGTCTTCATTATCCCAATCCTCGGGAATTTGTTATACAGGATTGCATACACTTTTATATCTGTCGTTGAGGTTTGATTCTGGTAGTTTCTTTTCTCTGTGGTTTTATTTGCTTTTCACTGTGGTCCGTCCGTTAGCGTTTACCATGTCCTTTTCGTCCATTGTATCTACGGTGTTTTAAATTTTGTCTGTTTCTGATGGTAATTCTTCTTGAGTTATTTCCTCGTGCTCTGGTTTTTGTTCTTCTTCCTCGTGTTTCTTCTTCTTCTTCTTGTTCCATTTGGTGGTTTGCTGTTGATCCGGTTCCGGTAAGGGCCCGCATCAGTATGTCACTTGATGGGTTTTCTTCTGGAAATCAGAGTTCCCTGTCCATGCTGTTATGAGTTTAAGGAGTGGAACTCCACGAAGCATCCTGGATTGGCTGACCTTGTCTGCGTGGGCATACATTAGCATTGCCATTATATCCATTATTTGGCCATCTTTTAGTATCTTCTAGGATAATTGAGTTTTGGGGGCAGGTCCCGTTCTAGCTGCTACCCGCGCGTCTGTCTGAGTCCCCTTTTTTTTCTTTTCTTCCATGAATGTGTTCTCTTTGTTTTCATTATTCGTTTCTTTATCGAGCACCACATTGCCAGGGTTGAGTGAGGCCCATCCCAGTTGGTGCATCTCTTCTTGTCATCCTTGCATTCGTGGTTTGTCGAGGTTCATTCTGAGCACCTGGGGTCCCTTGGCCAGTCCTTGGTATTGTGGCTCTCTAGTCGTAAGCATTACATGCAAGCTGAAATTTGTATGAATTCTTACTTATGAATTTATTACTCAAAATGGAGGATTGATTTCTTTTACATTTACAGTCCCAGACGTTTAATTCTCAGCTGCAGTCCAATACGGTCCATTCTCCTCCAATGATTTGCCCGTGGGCGAATCTCCGAACTCTATGCTTGGTCTCTTGTGTCCTCGATACGCTATTACACCCAGGGTGGATAATTGGATGATATTGTCGTCGCCGTGAACAAATTATCTCAACTAGTGCTGGCAAACACGACATGCGTAATTCAGGTAGGTACAAATGACGTTCAGCGAACTCGCTCTGAAGAGCTGCTCTCCAAATAGAGAAAGATGATGAAGGAATTCAAGATAAAATCGAACAAATTCTAATTACAGGAATTGTTCCACGTATTAGCACCACCTTAGGATTGGCCAAGGAAAACTGAAACTGGGCGCTTCTGCATAGCGAGAGATGTGGTCTCAGGAGGCAGTGGTCCAGAAAATGATATTTGAATCCGAAAGTGGTCATTACTATGGAGGTAAATGAATACCTCTCACCCAAAATCTGACTGTGCATCTGGAGAGCACAATGATGGATCAAGACAGGTAAATGAAGCTATTCTCGGGCAGTGATACGTCAACTCCTCCAATTTTAGGACACCTATCTCCAGCTCGTCGATCAGGTCAGTAAGAATATGATCTCTGGGTTTAAGCGAGCAGTCTCCCCAGAAGGTGGTGTCAATCGTTCAAATCCCCTGAGTAAGAGGAAGGACTTCGGAAACCGGCGGAAGTGTCCCCCCCCCCCCTCCTCTCGTCAAATCAGCTGACAGTGGAATTACGCAGAGGGTTTTTGGGGGGATGGGGGGGGGCAGGAGCCTACTTGGAGATTGCCTACTTGGGCATAAGTTGCCGTACTCGACCCAGCCTATTACTAGGCTATATTAAAAAAAAAACAAATATAAAAATAACAACGATAAAAAATTATAAAGGCTAAAAAATAAAAATAAAATAAAAAGGCAATAAGGAAGCGCGTGCCGGCGTCGGGGGTAGGACCACCTCCCACTGGCGCAGGAACATGCAATCTACAACACACAGGCAAATAAAATAGAGGGGTCAGCGTCCTCCAAAAAGTAGTAAAGTCCACAAGACAGTGTGCACGAACCCGTGCCGAGTACAAGGGACAGGCGGTAGCGACCCCGCCCATCCCGGTACAGGTAACATGCGGGACAGGTAACATGTGCGAAGATCACCCAGACTGGGACATTCGACAAGAATATGCTGAACAGTCTGGGGAAGAGCGCAGTCGTCGCGTAAGGTGCAGGCGAGTGCTCCATCAAATGGCGGTGCGTCCTGCGAGTGTGTCAAATTCGGAGACGACAGGAAACAACCTGAAGCCGTCGGGGCATTGGGGGGTAGGTCCATGAGAATAGTTGCGGCGCAATGGCACGCAACTTTAAGTTCGTCTCGACCGTCTCCCATCTTCTTTGCCAAGCAGCCCGGAGAGCTGCCCATATCCCTGACATTTAATCGGTGTGAAGAAGAGCGAAACGATGGTCTGGTTGCCCAGTCCTCGCGGACTCTTTGGCGCCATCATCCCCCGCATTTCCTACATGTCCAGGGACCCAGTAGAACATAATCTCGACCTCCGCCCGGCTCGCCAAAGTTGAGAGGCGTCACGGCTATCGCGAACTAAGGGATGCGGACATTCAAATGCCCAGAGACCACTCAGTGCGCTTTGTGAGTCGCTATAAATCATAATCCGGTCTCCGAACCGGGCACTTCGCTTTATCTCCTGTACGAGGTGTATTGCAACCAACTCGGGCGTGAAAAAAAACGCAGTGACTGGCAACGCCCAGCAGGCTTTAAACAGAGGGGATACGGCATGAAAACTGCCCCCTTTTTGGGACGTGGAGCCATCCCTATATACTTGCACGGTTCTAGCGTGACACGAGATGTGCTCCCACGCAATACTCCCGGCGCTGTAGAAGCTTTGGGAGCAGAGGCATGGCGACAAATAGTCAAAGGTGGTACCCCCAGGGGCGCCAGCGGCCCGAGAGCTAGGCATAGCTGTCAAAGAAGTTTCCTTGCCCTGCCCTAAACCCAAATGGCCTAGGGTATGATTGGCGTCTCTCGACGGCATAGGCACCGTCAAGATCAGCTGCGGAGGCAGTGAAAGCTGTTGGCGACTGAAGAATGAGCCGGGCTCGCGCGTACAGGCAAATAATGCACAGGGCACGGTGCACGGTGCAAGGTGAGTGGCATATCCCCAGCATCGACAAGTAGGCTCTCAATGGGAAAAGCAATGGTCGCCAGGTGATGGCCAGTGTAGTGTATCGAATACACCTTCCGGAATATACGCTCAGCTGCAGGTGCATAAAACTCGAATCGATAGTAGAGTTTTTAACGAATAAAGGGTCGATAGAAAAGCAAGACAATAGCCCTATCAGCAACCCAAGTGCTAAACTTCAGGAAGCAAATAATATCCATAGCGCAGGTAAAAGAGAGCCTAAGGCTGCAAATATGGGATCCCAGGTAAGAAGTTGGTCAAATACAAGATCAAACAAACGGAGCAAATCCACAACTTCCAGGCGAACCCCATTTATAAACAAGGCCGAGTCGGGGTGGAGCAGTGGATGGCGGCAGAATTGGATAATCTTAGTCTTGTCCAAAGAAAACCGAATCCTGTTTGCTTCGGCATTGCAAGAGACGCAGTTCAAGGCGTGTTGGAGTCGGGTCTACATAGTTGGCATCTGAGCCGCGCCAAAACAGATCTAAAGGTCGTCCACGTAGAGTGTAGCGAGAACGTCTTTGGGCAGCACCAAGGTGATGCAGTTGATGCTCAGAGCAAATAGTGTGACACTGAGGACACTTCCATCCGGGACACCCTCTTCCTGTTCTATTGGGCCGGAGAGGGCTCCCCCATCAGTACGCAGAATTAACGATCCCGCAAAAATTCAGATATCATGATTGAGAGGTGTCCCATCGCCCCCATCGTGTGGAGTCTATCCATGATACCGTATCGCCATGCAGTATCACTCTAATTCGGAACAAAGCATCCGACGTGGAGTGGAACTTGTGGAAGCCGCACTGTGCAGAAGACTGATGGCCTCCGCTGTCCAGAAATGAAAGCTGATCTGACATTTACCAATTTCTCTATCAACCTGCACAGGCAGAGAATTAGAGTGATTGTGCGGAAACCGAGCGGGGTAGAGTGATCTCTCTCCAGTTTTAGAAAAGAGAGCACAGTAGCGATTCGCCAGGAATCTGGGAGGATACCCTCTACCCAGATCTTATTGAAATCTAACTGAAAGGCCATGCCTCGCTCACCCTGGTGTCGAAGCATGGCGTACGGGACATCGTCTGGACCAGGGATGGTGTCCGCGCACGAAGCGAGAGCGGAACGCAACTCACTCAAAGTAAACCTGAGGTTGAAAGGTTCTCCACCTCCTGAGGTAAAGTCCAGTTGGCGGTCTTTCGTGACATCACAACGAGCATTGAATGCTGGCGAAGCAGCATCCCGGCTAAAGAAAGCTGAGAAAGCGGTCGCGAATGATTCCGCCACGGACGCGGCGTATGAGATTGCGACCTCATTCTCCAGGAGAACAGGAGGGGGAGGCCTGCGAGAAATTGCCCCGAATCCTTTTGACTCGCTTCCACAGCTCTGCTAGAGGAGTCTTCCCGTTAAGTGAAGACAGGTATACCCGCCGAGAAGAGCGGCGGGTGAGCTTCGAAATATACCGGAACCTAGCCCTAGTTCGACGAAACTTTGTTTGTGCCTTCGGAGAGCACAAAAATAGATTGAGGCAGAGAAATAAAGCAGTTCTCGGGCAGTGATGCGTAAACTCATCCACATTTAGGACACCTATCTCCAGCTCGTCGATCAGGTGGGCAAGGACGACTCCGGGGAATGGTAGAGTAGTCTTCCCAGAGGGGGTGTCTACCATTCAAATCTCAGAGCGAGAGAAAGGGCCTCGGCAACCGTACCAAGACGCGGCGTAAGTCCCCTGCGTCCAGGTACAGATGCATAGCTACTGCTTTAAAAGAGGTATCTAGTGCAAAAAGAAGAATGGAGACATCATGCCGCGTATTAATCGCGCATCCTCCTGCCAGGTCCCCATCCCCTGGTGGTGGCTTGCAAAATCCTTATACCCCGTGAGGGTTGTCAAGAGGCATGCGCCCAACATGGCCTCTTGCAAAAAGATAGCTAACGGGGAACGGGAGGAGACGAGCCTCCGCAGCTCTACTCAGCTGACCAGGAATATGCCCTCCAGGCCTGGCTCGCAGGAGATGCGGGGCCCCTCTTCGAAGAGAAGACCCTCACGAGAATGGCCGTACGCTTCCTGGAGGCAGAACTCCCAGCGCTGTTGGCCGGACAATGTGCTGAAAGCGCTGTCGCCTTCGAGGACTCCGCCTCGAAGGTTGTACCTCTTTTGGAGGATCCTCATCTGCGAGCCACCCAGACTACCACTGGTTTTGGGCGAAGGAGCCAAAGCTCCTTTAGTGCTGTACTCCTTTCGGGGGGCAGCGTTCGGAACTCCGAAAGATGGACTCAAGACCAACTTCAAGGGTGTTGCTTCAAATGTGTCTAAGGAGTCGGTGGAGGCGAGAAACGGCAACGCTGACGGAAGGAGGAGGAACCCTGCTTTTTGCCGGGGCTAGTGTGAACATTTTATGCCGCCAGCTCTACTAGGGGCGCGCCCAGGGTCAGTAGAACCCGCAGACGGGTTCCGAATATGCGTGGAAATGACCGTGCTCGTAGGCCTGGATAGGCCAGGAGCAGAGGGTGTCTTTCTTATCATTGAGGAATAAGACGTCTCATGTAGAGCCGGGCGTGCCAGGACCAAGTCAATAGCCTCGTGAAATGAGAAACTGTCCTGGGCTTAAACGGCAGGATGTCCTTTTCAAGAAGATACGCACCATATTGCTTCGAAGAAGCGGGATGCGGCCATCCGCAATTGACACACTTGGTCACACACGATAAACCAAGTGTGTTAATTGCGGATGGCCGCATCCCGCTTGGAGCATCCTACACAGACTTCGGGTAACTCCGACTTTGCGCGTATACAGTAGCGATTAGTATAGCCAAAGCGGTAACAGTAGTAGCACCTCCACATAAGTGGCCCGAATGCCTTCATGCGGTAGCGATAACAACCGGCACACACCAACTCAGGGAGCTAGTCACAGTCAAACGTGACGAAGAGTGTAGGGGTTTGTCTCGAGGTCCCTCCCTGTCTTCTCATCACACGTTCGACCTCGACCGCTCCATGGTACGATAGCTCTAAGGTGATGATATATATGGAGTAGTCCGTGTGTTCCCTCACATAAACTACTCCTTTCACGAAGTTCATGGTAGGGTGTGGCGTCACACTTACTGGCGTGCTGTCAAGTGTCCGAAGGGCACTAATCATGGCCACGCTAGCCTAAGCCCTCCTCTGATGGATCATGTTGCCCTTAGCCAACATGCTGCCATCAGTGGAGCGAATAACGAGGAAGTGTTTGAAACCAACGGGCTCGAAAACCCCAGGTAACCTCTGAATGAGGGACCACAAAGTAATCGAGGCTCCGCTCTGCGCAGTTTGGTCTTAGTCTGGGACTCCCCATCCGGAGGAACACTGGCGCCGGACGTGCCAATTTTGGCTTGGTCACATACCTAAACGGCAGCGGCCCCGTGCTACTCCGTTACTCGCGCGGAGGGAGAGGAGCTGCGAGTCTTTTTCATCTTTTTGCTATTTTTTTTCTTTTTAAGAGAGGAGGCCGGGGAATAAACCTGCTTCTCCTCTACGCCGGCAGGAGCCCCCAGGCAAGAGTGACCGGCCTCTGCAAGATCCTTCTCTGAAATTAAGAAGGTCTTGCCTGTCACAGGGGCACCAGACGGGGAAGGTGATCCCTCCTCTCCTGGTGAACCCTAGGGGGCCCGAGCCGTCTTAGGAGGAGCTTACAGAGGGGCGAACACGGGTTCTGTGCTTGGCACCCAGGACGGGTTCGACCCCATGGAAGATCCTACCCTCTGGGGCTGGGTCATCTCAGGGACCATTTCCATCTCGTGGGGGGGGGGGCTCCATGTGTCCATCTTCCCTCGATACATCACAGATCCAATTCGAGGTTCCTTTTTCACCCTCGATGGATACCGACGAACCGGCATCCATCGAGGAAGGGCTGGCGGCCGATAGACTGACAACTGCAAACTACTCGCGCAGGCTAGCATCCCTTGCCATCCCTTGCTACCTAAGTAAGGGTCTTGTCCCCATCGAGCCGCTCCCATCGGGAGTGCCACTAAGTATCCGAAGGGCACTAATCATGGCCACTTCGGAGGGATCTGACGCATTCGCCAGAAGGATCCCGCCCAAGAAACGGGACAACTTTGGGTCTCTCCTCTGATTGCCTTTGGCCAAAATGCCGCCATCAGTGGAACGAATAACCAGAACACGTTTGAAACCAACAAGTTCTAAAACACCAGGTAGTCTCTGAATGAGGGGCCCCGACGTAATCGAGGCGCCGCTAAGCGCACTTGCAACCTTGGTCTTGATCTGGGCACCCCCCACCCCACATGGGGGCGCCTCGGAGTTAGATTTTCCGATCTTGGTCTGGTCGTTTGCCGAAACGGCAGCAGAAGACCGGTCCGTCCCCGATGTTTCCACGGAGTGAGAGGAAACTTTATTCCTCTTTTTGCTCCTTTTATTTTGGGGAGAGGAGGGTGGGGGAAATGAATCTGCTTCTCTCCACCGTCGGTACGAGCCCCTAACCCAGATGGACCAACTTCAGCAAGATCCTTCTCCGAGATGGAGAAGGTCTTAGTTATCCGAAGGGCACCAGACAGGGGAGGAGGTACTCCTCTCTTTTAAGTCCTCGGGGCCCTGAACCGTCTGAAGAGAAGCTTGCACAGTGGTGGACTCTATTGAAGATTCTGGCTTCTAGGACTGGGTCACCTCGGCACTCTGTATATCTCAACGGAGGGGGGCTCCGTGTGGCCATCCCCCTAAGAAATCACAGATCCCATTCGTGGTACTCTCCATCAGATTCAATTCTTTGATCAAAGGGGTGCCTTGATTTCCCCCATCCTCCCCGACACCAAGGGAGGACAAAGCCCTGCATGGAGGCGGATCTCCATGCGCTTTCCCACTCTTGCTTTCAGTTGTCACCATGAATAGATTGAGGTCAAAGTAGATACTATGACCTCCCTCTAAGTGGGGAAGTTAAGAGAAAAGTCTCCATAGGATCAGAAATTCCAGAATAGGATCATTGGCACATATAATCGGCCCCTGTCCGACGTTGATGGGCTTTGCCAACCCGGGCCGCCATTCGGGCGAAATTGTCCTGGAAAGGATGGTTTCGTGGGTATAGCCACCTTATCTGTGCACTGGAGGAAGGCGAGCAAAGTTGCCGGCCCCGCACACCCCGGTCCTGATACTTACCCTTGCCCAGTGGGCTTTCAGCCCTCGCAGCAGGTAGGGACCTCACGGTATACACCGCCACTCGACTAAGGCTCTTAAGAGGACGAAAGTGCGCCGGGCAGCCACAACCTCTGTAGAGAGAAGAACAAGTAGGGAAAGGGGTATGAGGGTATGTAATAAAGAGAAGTAGAGATTAGCGGGTCCACTAACGATAAGGGTGGGTGATCACCTATTATTATGATGCCCTGGTGCTAGGTCATTCCAGGATGGTATGCTGTCCACCAAGACAACATGGCTACTGGACCGAACTCTGTACAGGTGGAAACAAAACTCCAGGGGCAAAGTGGGGACTGAAAACATTGAGTGGAGAGCCGTAAAGATATAATAATACTTATATAAATAATATTAATAACATAATAATAATTATTAATACAAACCATGATAAACACTTATTTTATTATTATTATAATTATTCTTATTTTTTTAATACTAATAACAAATATAAAAAAACATACCAAACAATAACCGTAAAAATAATAAACATAATAATAATAATGCTAATAATAATAAAAAGATAAAATAGTGCTGAGAGGAAGCGAGGGAAAAGCGTACCAACAACTCTTCCAGGCCCCATCAGAGAGTTCAAGTTAACCCAGTGACAGACGGGGCTGCCCTAATTTGCCCTTAGGTACCAACTGTAACAGGCTACACAGTGTACGCCCCCTGCGAGGGAATGTCAGGAATAGCTACTGCCTTAGGGCACCGCGTAAAGCTATCGATCATAATTAGGACCATAAGAGTGAGGTAATGGGCCAACGAGATCGATCTATCTCGAATAAACACCCCGAAGTAAAATGAGTCAGCACGATCTGAGTGTGGAGATAGACTTTGGTCTGCTGACGAGTCACGCATAAGCAAGTACATTTGGCCGCGTCGGCTTTAATAAATTGGCCAGACGAAACCAGGTGCGAAGAGCTTCTGAGTCACTTATAGACTGAGGTGAGAAAGACGTTTAATTTGGACGAAAAACGCCAACGGCAAGAACGAGGACAGTCAGGCAAAGAAAAGCCCATCAGGATACGCTTGGTAGGTTTTGTCCACCAATTCAAATTCTCAAACGTCGGTCTAAGAAGAATGACGCAATCCTTGGATCTCTCCTTCTACTCTTGAGGTAACGCTATGGTCCTATAATCTTCGTGGGAAATGTAAGACAGTGGCTCAGGTACGACGTTTAAAGAACTAAGAACATATCCAATCTCGTTCGTAAGATGCAGGATGAAATCTAAGTGGTAATCAGCAATTGCAGAGTGAATATAAGTAATCTGAGCCTAAAGGGCAATAAAACAGGTCTTATGGCCGGTAGAAATGATAAATTCAAGCCTTTTCTAAATAAGGGAGGATGTAAAGGAGAAAGAGAACGAGAAAGGAAAGCAAGAAAATGTCACTGATCATCAAACTTCTTCCGTAGTATCACTCCTTCGTGAGTTGAGGAAGCGTCTTATGAAACACTCATGAGGGTGCCAAGACAAGGAAGGGCGAAACTAACAGCAGAATATATACTCTCTTTGATGCGATAAAGTTTCTTTCGGTGTTTGACCGGAGTGTGTTCAAGGGTAGCATGACCGAACAGTGACCCAGTGGCGGCTCGTATATTGGCACTGCGGAACTGCAGCACCCTCTATTTCCATTCGATATTATCGATAACATTCAATACAAGGAGTTTTTTTCTTTAATTCTTTCTTTATACTTGTACATTATATAATCCTTTAGCTTAATGTCAGTAGCCGTCCCCTAGTTCATGAAAAAATACAAAAATCCTTGTATAGAACTGTGCGCTTCACACTTCCAGCGACGCGGTGTTTGGCTGTTGTGCGCACGCTCACATGTCCGAGATAGGAAGCTGCACGCTAGGGAGAGAGAGCACTGTGGCACATGCAGTGCTGACCCTGGGTTGCTGGTGGAAGGTAGTGTTTCTTTTTTACTCCGCATGTTTTGTGCTTAAAAACGTGTTTATATTCTTGAATGTTGTAAAGTGTAGAATTTAATTCATACTTTCTCGGATCATTTATTAATTAATTGATTAATTAATTGAGCTGCTGAAATTTATCTTGGAAAATAATCTAGATGATGTTCTTAGTGAAATTACGAAACTGATAAAAATCTTCTTGACAATTCCCATGACTACATCAGAGGCAGAACGCTCATTTTCAACCTTGAAAAGAATAAAAACCTTTCTGAGGAGCACTAGGAATTCTGAAAGACTAAATGCACTTGCAGTGCTTTCAATGGAGAAAAAAAATTCTTCACTAGTCATACAGAGATCAAAGAGAAAAAATTAATCTTTTCGCGCAAATTAAAACACGAAGAATGAATTTCGTTTATAAATCAATGGATCAAGCTTGAACTGTAACAATTTAGGCTATTAGAAAGTAAAAAATGTTTGATTTTCTTCTGTTTAGGATTTTATCAAGTTTATCTATAAATTTTCTTTTTATATGTTTATTTCCTTTTACACAATATTAAAACAATGTTTAAAAATTCTGATGCACCACCCCCACTAATTTTAGGTAAGAGCTGCCACTGCTGAGTTACAACTATCCCTCCCAGTCCCGCCTTCGTTTTCTTCTTGTAGATGAATCCTTTAAACCAGGGGTCCCCAAACATGTTACCCCATTCATGAAATCTTTGACTTCTCATCGATCCCAGGATCTACTTGAAAATAAAATAGAAATTAAGTTCCTGTGGCAATTCCGAGGTACATCAATAAGGAAAACCAAACCCCAAGAAACTATTGTTCTTTGTCCCCCTCCTTTGTAAATATCTCCCATTAAATATGACGGAAAAAAGAAAAACTGTTTATGTCATTGTGATCATGGAACATTAGCAAAATTATGAACAAAATGTTGAAATTTATCGATAGAAATGTTCAGACGTATCGAAATGCGTGGAAATATAGTATGATAAATGAATATGTCGTATAAAATATTAGATTGGGTAATAAATAATAAAGGGAGAAACTGATTTCTGTCATTTGGCGCCTAATATTAAATACCTTAAAAATACATTAATTTACCTTTTTATTGAACTATTTAACATTAATGGGAAGGATGTGCTTGATGAGCAGCAGAAAAATTATTGATAATGGGTAGAAAATTGGTGAGTTTTAGCCATAAATGATCACGTTCTTTCAGGTTTCTCTGTTTTGATAAAACTGCATTCGCGTGGCTAAAACCAGGTTCAATCATGTATGCACTTGGGAATGCAAGTAAAAAATAATTCAGTCATTCCTCTAAGCTTGGGGTATTTAGAAGCAGTATTTACATTGCTCCAATAATCACTGTGACTATTACTTTTGAACAACGATTTAGCTTCGAGATCCAAACACATTTCAACAAGTTCATCTTCTAAGTAAGATTCATTTTCTATTTTTAAATCAAATGTTGTGACAATCCAGTCGGGTACATTCGTTTTCTCTAGGTCCTCTCGAAACGTACCTAAAAAACCTTCCCTTTATATATATATATATATATATATATATATATATATATATATATATATATATATATATATATATATATATATATATATATATATATGCAACTAATCCCACAGGAAAAATTAATACGAGGATTCCAAGTACTTTCGAACTTTATTTCGATTTCTTGATAAAGAACTCGAAATAAAGTTCGAAAGTACTTGGAATCCTCGTATTAATTTTCCCTGTGGGCTTTGTTGCATTTATTGCTTACTCACGCGATTCTTTGTGAGTTTTCCATATATATATATATATATATATATATATATATATATATATATATATATATATATATATATATATATATATATATATATATATATATATATATATATATATATATATATAATATTGAGGATAAATCTTAGAGCCACGAGAAACGGATGCATCATCGTTTAATTTTTCACAACGTTTCGTAAACTACAAGTTTTCATCTTCAGGCTAGAATAAGTTTACAAAGTTATTACATATGAAGTAAACTTGAAAGGGCCAACAAGATATTATTTTAAAAGGTGAACAATTATAAAATATCAGTAAAATGTACTATGAGTTAAAAAAAATTTTTTTATTAAATAAGACTTGGCAACAGTTAAATTTGCTTTAAAACTGACTCAAAAATTAGTTAATAAATTTAAGGTTTATTGCAGAAATTAATTAAAAACTATAAGAGAAATTGACCTGGCATTATTTAAAGATAGTAAATTTAAACTTTGTTTTTAATTTTGTAAAGATTGTAAGAGTTAAAAAACATTTAATATAAAAACGGTACATTTGGGTACTTACTAAAGTGGATCCATCCTAGAGAGGGAATGGTGGGTTTAACAAGGGGCTAGTATTTATATTAAATGTTTTTTAACTCTTACAGTCTTTACAAAATTAAAAACAAAGTTTAAATTTACTATCTTTAAATAATGCCAGGTCAATTTCTCTTATAGTTTTTAATTAATTTCTGCAATAAACCTTAAATTTATTAACTAATTTTTGAGTGGGCGGTCCGATTATCTGATTAATCGGACTCACATTTTCGAATCGGATAATCGCAATCGGACTGCTGAAAATTTAGAGCGATTTGTGATTAATCCAGGTCGACGTCGTCTTTGCTTTTTCGCAATAAATTTTTCTATATTTTTCTCAAGTAAATATTTTTTCGTTTTATTCTATTCTATTCACACTTTCGTATTTTCTCTATAATATAATGCGTAAAATATTATGATTAATTATTAAATCATATATAATAAAAAAGTTATATTTTAAAAGTATAAAGTAGGTATAATACGTGTTTATTTTTGGTTTTTCGTACGCGTCTCATATCGGTTAAGTGTCGCGCCGCACCAGTTTAGAGCCAGTCCTCGTGAGAGTAAGCTGCTGCTGCTGCGCTGCTCCCTTGCCACCACTTGTGAACGTTTCTAAGTAATCCTTCTGTTTTCATTTTCCTGCTATTGCGGACCCCAACGGCAGTAAGTGGCACCATTGATATTTACATTTAGTATTTCTATTTCGTTCTAATGGTATTCATATGATCATATCTAGGACTAAGCTGGCGGGCTTAGAGTAGAGTAGAGTGGAAAACTTTAAATATTATGAGCTATATATGGAACAAAGTTGTTAGTTGACCCTATCTTTTTTTTCTGAGAGAATATATTAGTATTACTGTGTGCAATTTGTGTAATATGTACTGTATAGTTTAATTTTTTGTTATATTACATTTTAATTAAAATAAAATGTTTATTTTTGATCTTAAAAGCTTGGTTTCTCTTTGTATTAGTTAGAAATGACTTATTTAGGGTAAAAAAGGATTAAATTTCCTTTAGAAACATTGAAAATCGCTCTATAAACGTTGACTCGCTTTTAAAAATATCGAATCGCATTTAAAAATTTTAATCAAATCGGATAAACGCTAATCGGACTTAGATTTTTGGCACCCGAATCGGACTTGACGAGCTGGCGAATCGGTAATCGCTAAGCGGACTTCATTTTTTTCGAATCGCGCCCCCCTCTGGAAATATATATATGACTCAAGCGTTGACTCTTGCTTTTGAAAAGTGGAAATTATCATATCAGTCGATGCTCACTCAGACTTTGACGAGTGCGCTGTGGCAAAATTTTCTGCAGGTGAGAATTTCATTTTTTTAACATTTACGATGTAACTTTTGGTGGATCTTGTGAAGCTCCTCCATATTTATCATATTTAGTTAGGAATTGAGCAATTTATGTGAAATATATCGCATGCAGCATTTACTTTGGAAATGATTTATTGATAATTTTCATGAAAAATGGGGATGAGGGAGGATTCGTCTACTTGTGTCCGGATCCTCCTGATACTAATAAAATTAAAAACTGTATGTTTTGCATTAAATATAGATAAAAGTAAATGCTATTGCACTGAGTGTCTATATTTATACTAGCCTATGCACTTATAAATAAGTGTTCCGAAATCTAATATATGTTTTTTTTATTCAGATATTACGGTGATTGATTCAGCATGACAAGGAAATATCAAAAGGTAACAAATAAAATACTGGATAAAAATGGCCTTAAACTGGCTCTTGAGGATTGGAGAAAAGGAACTAGTATTCGAAAAACTTCAGAAATGTTCAGAGTTTAAAAGTCTACCTTGCAGGTAACTTTTACTTTTGTTTATTTAAGTTTATTGTGATCATCATCATCATCATCACTAACTCTATAATTTAAGAAGGGGATTTTTTTTGAGTATTTGAATAATCATTTCGGTAAATATGTAGATTATCGGCGCGAACGATGGGACGTACTATTTCGTCCGTGTTCCAAAATGTTTCACGTTTTTGGAGTACATATAAGTTGACGGCTCGTGTGGGGGTAAACACAATGGGGGGACTACACTACGATGATCCTGAGTTTCATTAAATTGGGATAGGGGGGGGGGCACAGCCTCCCAGTATATAATCCTAAGTGTTTATAGAATAATAATTCGAAAAGGATTCAAACGCGCATGAATATTCCGACACGAGTGAACGATAATATTTACACACAAATTATTTTTTCGGCCGGGCCGCTAATCTACATATTTACCATAATTTCATGTTAGTTTGGTTATGACGTTTTCTTTATCAAAGTTATTTCTAATAATTCCTTTATAATATCAAAAACAAAATGGTGAAGTTCAGAAATAAATAAGAGTATCAAAGTTTTGTGAATCTTTTAAAACCCAAAGAATTACATATGGTGAAGTTCAGAAAATTTATTTTTATATATCTTCTTCTATAACTATATTTTAGCAATGTGATATTTTGACAGGGAAAAAATTTAGTTTAGAGTTCTTTTTGAAAATTATTATAATTGGCGAAGTTCAGAAAATGTATAAAAATTTAACCATGGCTGCTTTTTTTAAGATTTTAAATTTTAATCTTAGTAACGAAGCGCAAGCTCCCCCCCCCTCCCCCAGTGGCGAAGCCATTGCATGTTTTTTTATGTTTATTTTAAAAACTACTAAAATATAAGTTTCTATCTGTGAAGATTCTTTACAATTTTAACATGAAAACCTATTTTCTTACGTAGGTGAGTCAAAAAGTTCTCAGACAAATGCCAGATTATTGAAATGTTCGATTTTGTACAAGTAAATACAGGGTCAAACACGACTTTCATGTTTTCTGAACAATTCCTACAAAATTCGTCATTCAATTTGTCGAGACTCTTTGTATTAGATGTGCTTCAAAAAGGTTACTTTTTTGAACCCATAAAATGGCAAATTTTGAGATAAGAGCGAACATTAAATTCCTGACTAAACTTGATTGGAAGCCTGTTAAGATTATTGACGCTCTACAACAGGTTTATGGTGACTCTTCGCCATGTAGAGCGGTAGTTTACGACTGGATTAAGCGCTTCAAGGGGGGCAGAGAAGAAGTTGAAGATGATCCACGTGAAGGGTGACCCTCCACCTCCATTAACCCAGAAAATGTCGAGCTTGTGAGGAATCTAGTGGATAAAGATCGCCGTATTACTATTGATGAAGTTGCCAATGCATGTGAAATCTCTCATGGCTCAGCATTTGGAATTCTAACTGAAAATCTTGGCCTGAGCAAGCTTTCAGCACGTTGGGTCCCAAAAGCGTTGCGAGAAGACCAGCTGAATCATAGGGCCAACCTTTCTTTGGCTATTTTGACCAAGATTGAAGCAAACGAGGATAGTTTTTTTGAGCGCCTCGTAACGGGAGATAAAACTTGGGTGTATCAGTTTGATCCTGAAAGTAAAAATCAATCAAAAGAGTGGCACCCAAGGGGGGCAGCAGGGCCTATCAAGTTCAAGACAGAGAGGTCCGTTAAGAAGATAATGGCTACAGTTTTTTGGGATTCGGAGGGAATTATTTTAATAGACTTCTTAGAAGGACAAAAAACTGTTACATCCAGCTATTACGAAGGAGTTTTAAGGAAGCTGAAAACTTCAATAGCCAAAAAACGACGAGGAAAGCTCCACAAGCAAATCTTGTTCCACCATGACAATGCCCCTGCACATTCGTCCAAAGCTGTGAGATCTCAGCTACGGGAATTTCGATGGGAAACTCTTGCTCATCCCCCTTATAGCCCTGATTTAGCACCCTCTGACTTTTTTCTGTTTCCAAATTTAAAGGGACACCTAAAAGGAACCCGGTTTCAATCATTAGATGAAGCAAAAAAGCAGGTCATTACTTGGTGCCAGAGAAAACCCCGTGAATTCTACAAAGATGGTCTTTACCGTTGGATTCATAGATTAAGAAAGTTTATAGATGTTAATGGAGCTTATGTAGAAAAATGATTACAGTATTATTACAAATAAAAATTTTATGCCATTTATCTGAGAACTTTTTGACTCCCCCTCGTATTTTAGATTGAAGCTTATTTCCCTAAACTTTACTGGAAAGCTGCTTTCTAATGTAAGCATTGTTTTATATAATATTAAACTTACATTCCTTAATTAGTGAATTATCTTTTATATCATTTAAATTTTTAAGTTTTTTTAAAAAAATTTGCAAGGCCCTTACAAAATTATGCAATCTACTATTATAATGGATCGGTAGGGGGACTATATTTTATTTATAGTTTTTATTTAATGAACAGGATGGTATTGCTCGGTCGAAGAAACATACTGATGGTACGACGAGACCTATGTTGCTGGAAGTTATGTTTCTACGCAAGTATTCAACAATGAAATGGAAGCAAAACTAGAAGAGTATCTCTTAACTGTTTCTTGAATGTTTTATGGTCTTACTCCAAAACAGACCAAACAACTTGCCTACCAATATGCAAAGGCTAATAACATCAACGTCCCTCCTTCGTGGGAGGAGAATAAGTGCGCGGGTAAAGACTGGTTTACAGGCTTTGTTGAGAGACACCAAAAGCTAAGTGTGAGAACAGCAGAAGCTTGTTCATATGTAAGAATGACTGCCTTTAATGAGCATACTGTCGGTGTTTTTATGAATAAGCTGGAAGATGTAATGTCTCGTTATCATTTTAAACCAAATGATATTTTTAATTTAGATGAACCGGGAATCAATAATGCACCAAAACTTCTGTAGTACCTAAAGAAACTCATCAAGTTGGTCAGGTAACATCGAGGGAGCGGGGTGAACTCTTAAAAAATGGTAGGAATCATTAATGCTAGTGGCAATCACCTCCCACCTATTTTTGTCTTTCCACGGAAACGATACGATGAACAGAGAATGATGAGTGGTACATCTCAGGGTAGTTTAGGCTAAATTCATCCATCCGGATGGATGACAAGCGAAAATTTTGTCATTGTATTAAAACATTGTCGAAAATGTGCGCTGTAGGCAAGAGATGAAAATCTTAGTGGTAATGGATAATCATGAATCGCATATTAGCGTTGAATATGCAAAGTCAAATGGAATAATTATTTCAACATTGCCACCGCATACTTCAAATAAGTTTCAATCATTGGATGTCTGTGTGTTTGGTCCCTTCAAAACATACTAAAATCATGGCGCGTCCTGGAAGGATGCGCTTTGACTGCCCAACGCTAGCTTGTGATGCATGGAAAAAAGCAGCCTCGTCGCACAATATCAAGAAGGGCTTTTGTTACACGGGAATAAACACATTTAACAAAAACATTTTCACAGAAGTTGACTTCATGTCATCATATTCTTTCTGACCGGCAGCTAGAACCAAATTGTGCAGTGAAAAATGTAGTTTCTGAAGATAATGAGCCAAATACTTCCACTAGTATAACAGAAACCGACCCAGAAGCAATGCCTACTTCTAATCAACAGAGCAGTCGTATCGGGAGCATCCGTACAATAGTTTAATAATTTTGTGGAAATCATCATGCTCTTATTTATTGGTATAAGACTACATCATTATTGCAGAAGTTAGATAAAGGGTGATAGAATATACGAATTAAAAAATAAGTCATAAATTTTATTGATAGTTTTATTGCAATTATTTTTTTGAAAATCGTACGGACCCTTCCGGTTCTTCCCTATATATCCAAATCACAGTCTCAAGTGTTTTTATTTGCTTCCAATTTTCGCAAGTTTGAAAAATATTTCAAATATCTCGGTGCCAATGACGATTTAAATACCTCTATTTTGACTTGAAATCCAATTAGGTTTGTTCGAGTTTGAATAATTGTAACATCTTTACCTTGAAAACGTTTCTGTACTTCATTAAATTTTGAATAGAGGTCTGCCAAATAGAACAGATGGTTCTTACACATTTTTAACTCGTCACAAAGTGATGGGTCCACATTCGTAAGAAACTCTACAGTTGAGTCATACAAGTCAACAAGTTTTCGTAATCTATCACCTCTTGACAACCACCTTAACACAGTGTGCAAAAGCAATTGATTGAAAGTTTCGACATTTTCTTCACATAACATTGCAAACAGTCGCGAATTGAGAGGATGAGCTTTAATTTTATTTAGTGACCTAATACATACTTTTAAAGCATTATCACTTAATTCTTCTCTCAAGTCAAAATAGAGGTATTTAAATCTTCATTGTCACCTAAATATTTTAAATATTTTTCAAACTTTCAAGGAGCTCAACCATCCCCCCTACAGTCCAGATCTGGCCCCTAGCGACTACTTTTTATTCCGCCAGCTCAAGGCTGCACTGCGTGGACGCCGGTTTGGGACGATGAAGATGTCCAGCTCGCCGTCCAGGAGTGGATTGAACAGCAGTCGGCAGATTTCTGGTTGTCGAGAATTCGAAGCCTCAGGGGCAAGTGGCGCAAGTGCATTGAAGTCGAGGGTAGTTATATTGAAAAATAATAAAACACTTTTCCTCATATCTCGTTTCCTTATATCCGAATTGCAAAACTTATTGACCGCCCCTCGTAATTTGCTTAATTACCGGTTTATGTTCTACCGTTAATATTACGATAATAAATAAAAAAACATGATTAAAATATCTTTAAATTGAGTGTTTGTCTGGAATTTCAAAATAAATCAAAATTGAGTTTAATGCATTTTCTACTCTCAAAATGTAAGACGTAAGTTATATGTAATATAGTACGTCTGGAAGCATTGCATAACAGTGTGGGACTACTGTTATGCAACGATGTGTGGGTTGCGTACACATACGTACAGCGGCACAGGTCAAACACAAGTTACAACTAGGACGGCACTCACAGCAGTGCCACAGTGCTTTGTAGAGCTCCACAAAGAGAAGGTGTGTGATCTGCTTAGTTTCTCATTCCCCCCCCCCCCTCCCACCACGAAACACTACAAGCCTAAGATCTTGACAGTTTTAGTCAAAATCTCGGGAATTTCAATTACAAATTACTCAGCTTACGATGGGCAGCAATTAATTCTATCAGTATTTTAAATTCTTATGACACCCAAATGTTCAATTGACCTTCCTTAGCAGTAATCGACCCCCATGTACTCATTAACCCCTAGAATAGTCTCATGGTCGATATCGACCACTTCAGAGACCTCTGCTTTAAACAGTTTTTTATTTTTTTATCTCATATTTTTGTCTCCCTCTTTTATAATTAATTTGCCCCTATTTGTTTATGGTGCCATTTAGAGGCCGCTGGGATTGGTCAGTTGTCCAAGTGGTTCCTTAAATCCTTTTCCACTGTCCACGATCAAACACCTGCCCGATACGCTATCTTTTTTACGTAGCCACAAATGGTATCTCAGGTCATATATGCATACAGCAGGATCCGTGCCTATATATCTTTCACACATTATTACTTCCACTATCTTCACCACTTTCTTTACAGATCTCTCCTTACACTGCCTGTACGGCCTCGTTGCTATTGCTATTTAAATTCGATGAGAAAAATTATGTAATTTTTGTTTCCAGCTATCCTTACCCCTTCTTCCTCACCAACCTTTACTACCCTTTCCCAATCTCCCACAGACTGCTGTCGCACAATCCAATCAACCATATCCTGCCCCCTTGTTCCTCTTCATTATGTCCGCCCCCTCCCTAGTCAAGGTGCTTCGGGTCCATTTGGAAGGGGATCGTGTATTTTAGCATCGAGACGGAGCATCGTTTTACTATTATCATCGATTCTGAAGTTAAAATTGTCATTATTCTATCTAATTATTAATGCCCCTGTGAATAATTCTCTGCAACATAGCCATTATTATAATGACAACGATTAAAAATATTAGTACTAAACAATCAGTATGTGTTTTATAACTCCTAAAATGATGTATAGTTATCATGGCAACATAAGTTGAAGACAGCATCTGAGCGCAGCTGACCTCACTCAGCGCGCTCTCCTTCGAGATCAAGCAGGTTAGTTTCCTGTATTGTGCCGCTAACTTGTGTGTTTATTCTGGATATTCCCGTTCGTTAGTTTTGAAATTATTATATTTCCAGACGTCGACTTCAATAGTATAGAAATTCATTAGTTACTTTTGTTATGGATTCAATTTAGTTAATTGTTCATCCTACCTCACAGTTGGGCCGACATCAGATCATTGCTTAAAGAATTCATTATCCCATTGGAGTTCCTTGGTTAGATCTATTTCTGAAGAAGTGTCACGTTCTCCCGCCTCTACTACCCGAGGTTAAATACTTTGTTGGAGTTTTCCGGCCTTAGTAACCCACGTTGTACTCCATCCGGGTCCCACTGTTTGTAGGACCCGCAGCTTTAGATTTTCCAATAATTTTACTGTTTATATTAACTTCCCTTACATATCTCTCCTTGCTACCATTTTCACTCGCAGTGGAATAGCCTATGTAGACTGCCTCATTTGGGACCTTGAGGAACGGCGCGTCCTCCAGTCCCAAATTACCATAAGGAAGCCCGGGGTCAGTAAGTTGACTTCAACTCTGGTCGGACATAAGGAAACTGATGCGTTCCCCCGTACCTCTATACATGTCCCCCCCCCAATAATACCCCCTCATTTTCACTTTCTTATTCGTTTATCTAGTTTAAGGACCTGAACAGCTCTCTCTTCGTTATCAGAAGAGAGGCTTTGGAACTTCTGTGGCACCCGAATTGCAAGCACAAAAAAACACAAAAGCTAAAATACAACAAATAAAAAAGAAAAGAAGGCAGGCAAAAGGCAACGAGAAGGAAGCGTGCTCCAGCGTCGGGGGTAGGCCCGCGTCTCCCCGGCGGAGGAACATCCCACCTACAACAAAGAGTCAAATGAAGTGGAGGAGGCCAGCCTCTTGCAAAATCTCGCATAGTCTGCAAATTTGTGTGCACGAACCAGTCTCAAGTACAACGGACAAGCAGTAGCGACGTCGCTCATCCCGGTACCGGGACAGGTAATCTGCTCGAAGATCCCCCAGATTGGGACATCCAACAAGAATGTGCCGAACAGTCTGGGGGACAACGTAGTTGTCACAATAGGGCGCAGGCAGCGCTCCATCAAATGGCGGTGCGTCCCGCGAGTGCATCCAATTCGGAGACGACAGAAAGCAACCTGAAACCGTTGCGGTATTGGGGGGTAGGTCCATGGGAACATACGAGGCGCAATGACACGAAACTTTAAGTTTCACTCGACCATCTCCCAACTTCTTGCCAAGCTGACCAGAGAGTTACCTGAATTCGGGCAATTTAATCGGTGTGAGAAAGAGCGAAACGCTGGTCTGATCGCAGAGTCCTCGCGGACTCTTTGACACCCTCATCGGAGAGACATTTCCCGCAATTCCTACATGTCCAGGGACCCAGAAGAAGATAATCTCGACATCTGCAAAAACCGTGGCCTCACGAATATTGAAAACCAGGGGATGCAGAGATTAAAATTCCCCGACACACCTCAGGGCCCTTCGTGAGGCGCTATAAATCACAATCCGGTCTCCGAAACGGGCACGTCGAGTTATCTCCACTACCGACCAGTATATTGCCACCAGCTCGACCTTGAAGAGAGAGACAGTGCCTGGCAGAGCCCCGCTGATTTCAAACAAAGGGCATAAGCCGTGGAAGCCGATCCCCTATTGGAACTTGGAGTCATCTGTATACACTGGCACCGGTCCAGCGGGCGACGAAGTATGCTCCGAAAAGGCTAAACGCAATACTCCCGGCGCTGTAGAAGCTTTGGGAGCAGAGGCGTAACGACAAAAAGTCAAAGGTGGTACCCTCCAGGGTGGCGTCCTGGGCAGAACCAGGGGTGCCACCGGCCCGAGAGCTATACCAAACTCTCGAAGCAGTTTGGCATAGGCACCGCCGAGATCAACTGCGGATGTAGTGAGAGCTGTTGGTGAGTGAGGGAGACGCAGGGCTCGCGTGTATAGGCGAATAATGCACTGTGCACGGCGCAGTGTCTGCATCTCCCCAGCATCAACAAGTAGGCTCTCAATTGGGGACGAGCGAAAGGCACCGGTGTGGTTGATCGAGTCAACCTTCAGCAATACACGCTCGGGTTCGAATGCATAAAATTTGCATCCGTAGTGGAGCTTAGAACGAACAAGAGATCGATAAAAAAAGTCCGGATTCGGATGCACAAAATTTGCATACGTATTGGAGCTTGGAACGAACAAAATATCGATAAAAAAGTCCGGGAGTACCCCCATCAGTGCCCCAGGCGCTAAACGTCACAGAGCGAAGAATATCCATGACGCGAGTACAAGAGAAAATAAGGATGCGAATATGAGTCTCCAAGGTGAGGCGTCGGTGAAATATAAAACCTTATATTTTTTTTATTTATGAGCCCATCTATCGACTGCATACTTGGGGCATAAGTCGCCATACTCACCAGAGAAATAGAAAACCAAAGAAACGGTGCAAGTCCAGCACTTCCAGGCGAACTCCATTTAGAAACACCTCTGGGTCAGGGTGGAGTCGTGGATGGCGGATGAAGTGCACTACCATAGCCTTGGCCACGAAAAAGCGAAGCATGTGCGCTTCGGCATAGCGAGAGATGCGGTTAATTGCCTGTTTGAGTCGACGCTCCAGAGTCGGAATCTGGGCCGCGCCAAAAGAGATCGAAATGTCGTCACCGTAGAGCGTAGCGAGAACATCTTCCGGCAGCACCGAGGTGATGCTGTTGATGTTCAGGGCAAATATTGTGACACTGAGGAGACTTACCTGCGGGACACCCTTTTCCTGCTCAATTGGGTCGAAAAGGGCTCCCCCAACCGCACGCAAAATCGACGCTCTCGCAAAAATTCAGATATAAATTTTGTGAGGCGTCCCCTCGCCCCCATTGTGGATAGTCTTCATGATACCGTATCGACATGCGGTATCATTGGCCTTCCCCAATCGAAAAACACTGTGACGTAGTGCTGTCTACGAAGGAAGGCCTCGCAGACAGCGTTTTCCAGTCGGAGCAGAGCATCCGACGTGGAGTGGAATTTACGGAACCGCACTGTGCAGAAGACTGATGGCCTCCACTCTCCAGAAAAAAGGTTAATCTAACATTTACCAATTTCTCCATCAACTTGCACACGCAGGAGGTTAGAGAGACTGGGCGAAAAACGGCCGGGGTAGCGTGATCTCTCCCCGGTTTGCAAAAAGCGAGCACAGTAGCGATTCGCCAGTTGTCTAGGAAGATACCCTCTACCCATATCCTGTTAAGCAAATCTAAAAGAAAAGCGATGTCTCGCTCACCCAGGTGTCGAAGCATGGCGTACGGGACATCTTCCTGACCAAGGGTGGTGTCTACGCACGAAGTGAGAGAGGAAAGGCACTTCATTCAATGTAAACCTGTCGTTGAAGGGTTCTCCAACTCTGGAAGTAAAGTCCAGTTGGCGGCCTTCTGCGACATCACGACACGCAGCGAATGTTGGCGGAGTAGCATCCCGGCTAGAGAATGCGGGAAATGCAGTCACAAAGGACTCCGCCATCGACGCTGAGTACGAGATTGCGATCCCATTTCTCCCGGAGAACAGGAATGGGGTCCTGCGAGAACTTGCCCCGAATCCGTTTGACTCCCTTCCACACGTCTGTTCGAGGGGGCTTACCGTTAAGTCGAGATACGTATGCCCAGCAGGAAGAGCGATGTGCGTGGTTCGAAACATAACGGAACCTAGTCCTAGCTCGACGAAATTACCCGACAGAGAAGTCGTTTGGGTGGCGCTTAGTGAGCATGTAGGCATAACGCTTCTGTTTGAGGGCAGCCTCACAGTTGGCTGACCACCACGGAAACAGTCGACGTACAAAACCCACGGACGTTCTAGGAATAATAGTTAGGCCCACCGTGATGAGGTTCCTGGAGAAGAGCTTAACGGCCTCGTCCACCGAAGTAAGCTTCTCGATTGAGACAGAAATCAGTCATTTTCTGAAATGCAGACCACCGCCTCTGCGCCAAGCACCACGCGGGTGGGTTCTGAGGCGGCAGTGGCCCAGAAAATTATATTTGAATGGGAAAGTGATCACTACCATGGAGGTCATCGACCACCCCCCAATCAAAAGCAGGCTGTGAATCCGGAGAGCGCATATAGATCAAGACAGGAAAATGAAGCGGTTCTATGGCAGTGATGCATAAACTCATCTACATTTAGGACACCTTTCCCCAACTCGTCACTGACTTGACCCCAGGGATTAATCGAGTAATCTCCCCCGAGCAGGGCAAAGGGCCTCGGCAACAGTGTCACGACGCGGCGGAAGTCCCCTGCGTCGAAGTCGGCTGACGGTAGAATGTACGCGGAAATAACAGTATACCTCCTATCCAGGTGCAGCTGCACACCTAGAAAAAGATAGTTAAGGGAAGACGGGAGGAGGCAAGCATCCGCAGCTACTCCAGTTGCCCTGGAGTTCGCTGCAATTCTATTGAAGAAATATGCCCTCCAGGCCTAGTTCAGAGGAGACGCGGGGGCCCACTTCGAAGATTTTTTTTTTTTATTAATTAAGGGGCTATCTGGCGACTGGCGACTAAGGCATAAGTTGCCGTAAACAAACAGCCTAGTTCTAGGCTACTTTAAAAAATTGAACAGGAAACAATAAAAAGAAATAAAAATAACAATAACTAAGCAATAACAAAAACAATAACAAAAACAACAACAATTAAACCGGGTTAAATGAAAGGGAGAAGGCCGGCCTCCCCCCCAAAAGTCAATAAGTCCACCAGTCAAAGTACACGCACTCGTCCCGAGTACAAGGGACAGGCGGTAGCGACCACGCCCATCCCGGTACCGGGACAGGTGTCGTGCGCGAAGATCACCCAGACTGAGACATACGAAAAGAATGTGCCGAACAGTCTGGGGGACGACGCAGTCGTTGCAATAGGGCGCAGGCGAGCGCTCCATCAAATAGCGATGCGTCACACGAGTGTGGCCGATTCGGAGACGACAGAAAGCCACCTGAAGCCGCCGCGGCATTGGGGGATAGGTCCATGGGAACAGTCACGGCGCAATGGCACGCAACTTTAAGTTCCCTTCGACCGTCTCCCATCTTCTTTGCCAAGCAGTCCGAAGAGCTGCCCGTATTCCTACCATGTAGTCAGTGTGAGGAAGAGCGAAACGCTGGTCCGGTCGCAGAGTCCTCGCGGACTCTTTGGCGTCCTCATCGGCGCGCTCATTTCCCGCAATTCCTACATGTCCAGGAACCCAGCAGAAGATAATCTCGACATCTGCTCGGCTCGCCAAAACCGTGGCGTCACGGATTTCGCGAACCAGGGGGTGCGGAGATTCCAATGCCCCGAGAGCACTCAGGGCGCTTTGTGAGTCGCTATAGATCACGATCCGGTCTCCGAACCGGGCACGTCGCGTAATCTCCCGTACCGAGTGGTGTATTGCCACCAGCTCGGCCGTGAAGAAAGACGCAGCGCCTGGTAGAGCCCCGCTGACTTCAAACAGAGGGGATACGGCGTGGAAGCCGACCCCCTCTTGGGACTTAGAGCCATCCGTATACACTGGCACGGTACCAGCGTGACACGATGTGTGCTCCAAAAAGGTCGAACGCAATACTCCCGGCGCAGTACAAGCTTTGGGAGCAGAGGCGTGGCGACAAATAGCCAAATGTGGTACCCTCCAGGGTGGCGTCCTGGGCAGAACCAGGGGCGCCACCGGCCCGAGAGCTATATCTACCTCTCGAAGGAGTTTCCTGGCCCTAAACCCAAAGGGCTTAGGGTATGACTGGCGTCTCTCGGTGGCATAGGCACCATCGAGATCAGCTGCGGATGTAGTGAGAGCTGTTGGCGACTGAGGGAGGCGCCGGGCTCGCGCGTACAGGCAAGTGATGCACTGCACGCGGCGCAGAGCGAGTGGCATCTCCCCAGCATCGACCAACAGGCTCTCAATGAGGGAAGTGTGGAAGGCACCGGTCGCAAGGCGAAGGCCGGTGTGGTGGATCGAATCCACCTTCCGCAATAAACGCTCGGCTGCGGATGCATAAAACTCGCATCCGTAGTCGAGCTTCGAGCGAACAAAGGATCGATAAAAAAGTAAGGCAGTAGCCCTATCAGCGCCCCAAGCGCTGAACGTCACGGAACGGAGAATGTACATGGCGCGGGTACAACAGACCCCAAGGCTGCGAATATGAGCCTCCCAGGTGAGGCGTCGGTCGAATACAAGACCAAGGAAACGGTGCGACTCAACCACATCCAGTCGCACCCCATTAAGAAACAAATCTGGGTCGGGGTGAAGCCGTGGATGGCGGATGAAGTGCACCACCTTAGTCTTGGCCAAAGAAAACCGAAACCTGTGCGCTTCGACATAGCGAGAGACGCGGTTCAATGCCTGTTGGAGTCGACGCTCCAGAGTTGGCATCTGGGCCGCGCCAAAAGAGATCGAAAGGTCGTCCACGTAGAGCGTAGCGAGAACATCTTCCGGCAGCACCGAGGTGATGCCGTTGATGCTCAGGGCAAAGAGTGTGACACTGAGGACACTTCCCTGCGGGACACCCTCTTCCTGCTCCTTTGGGCTGGAGAGGGCTCCCCCTACCCGTACGCGGAATCGACGATCTCGCAAAAATTCAGATATAAACATTAGGAGGCGTCCCCTCGCCCCCATCGTGTGGAGAGTCTCCATGATACCGTATCGCTATGCGGTATCATAGGCCTTCTCCAGATCAAAAAACACCGTGGCGTAGTGCTGTCTACGAAGGAAAGCCTCGCAGACGGCATTTTCCCACTTCGAAGAGAAGACCCTCCCTGGAATGGTGGTACGCTTCCCGTAGGCAGATCTCCACGCGACGTTGGCCGGACAATGCGCTGAAGGTGATGTCGCCTTCGAGGACTTATCAGGGTTGTTTCGGCTCGCTATACTTCGAAACCTTAGGCAGGTAGGACGGCTTCGGAGGCGGTGGCCCCGCCTTTAGAGGATCCACCGACTTCGGATCACGCGTAATAACACTGCGTGAGCGTAGGAGCCGAAGATCCTTTAGTTCTGTTCTCCTTTCCGTGGAAGGGGGGGAGCAGCTATGGGAACCCGAGAATATGGCCTCACGACCAACTTCAGGAGTGTTGTCTCCTTGGAGGCGCGCGGCCGTTTCGCCTTAAGGGAAACGGTCACGCTGGGAGTAGAGGCGGGGGGTAGGCCTGTTTTAGTCGGGGCTGGGTGTGAACCCTTTGGGTCACCTGTTGTACCAGGGGAGCGCCTGCGGTGGGTAATATCGGCAGAAGGGTTCCGAATGGGCGCGGAAACGATCGTTTTCGTAGGCCTGGATGGGCCAGGAGCAGAGGGTGCTTTTCTCAAAATTGAGGCATAGGACGTCCCAGACAGCGGCGGGCGCGGCAGGACCAACTCCTTAGCCTCGCGAAATGAGATACTACCATGGTCCCGAACGGCGAGGATTTCCTTCTTAAAGAGATACGCAGTCCTATATTAAAGAAAGGAGACCATAGCCAACCGTCAAACTACCGACCTATCAGTCTGACTTCGATAGTCGGTAAACTCATGGAAAGCATGATGGTGGACAAAATGACGTCGTATTTAGAGTCAAACCTGCTACTGAGGAGTTCCCAGCACGGCTTCCGAAGGCAACGGTCATGCCTGACGAACCTTGTGGAATTCTTCCACTTCGTTTTCAGTGAGCACGATCGGGACAAGGCGGTGGATGTGGTATACTTAGACTTTCAGAAAGCCTTTGATAAGGTACCACACCACCGCCTTCTCCGGAAAGTGCGAGCGCTGGGCATAGACGGAAAAGTAGCCAGCTGGATCGAGAACTGGCTAAGTGGCAGACGGTAACGGGTGGTGGTGAATGGACAGGCTTCTGAGTGGGTGCTCGTTACAAGCGAGGTGCCTCAAGGTTCTGTCCTAAGACCACTACTATGCATCATCTACGTCAACGACATGGACGGTGACATGGTTGCCAAGATTTCCAAATTTGCCGACGATACCAAGCTTGGTATGAACGTTGCAAATGATGGAAATACTGCCCGCCTGCAGGAAGATCTTGGGAAGATTGGGGAGTGGTCGGACACGTGGTAAGTGCCTTTTAACGTAGGGAAATGCAAAGTGATGCATATCGGCCACAGAAACCCCCAATCTCAGTATATCCTTAAGGGCACTGCTATTGAATCCACCGACACTGAGGACTTGGGTGTAACAATCACTAGTGACCTCAAGTTCTAGAAACAGTGCATTGAGGTGGAGAAAAAGGCCTAAAGGATGCTAGGCTATATAAAGCGCCAGTTTGGATATCGGAACAAGGAGATTGTACTGTGTTTGTACAACTCACTTGTCCGACCGCACCTGGAGTATGCCGTACAATTTTAGAGTCCTTCATTTCGAAAAGACATCGCGAGATTGGAACGCGTACAAGCCAGGGCACCAAGCTGATTCCCTCTATCCGATATAAAAGTTATGAGGATAGACTAAGGGAATTAGATCTGTTCTCGCTGGAAACCCGTAGACTGCGTGGTCAGCTCATCAAAGTTTTCAAAATACTTCGAGGGTTCGACAATGTTGACTACCGGAATATTTTCATACTGAGTGAGAACAGAACGCGCAATCACGGCTTCAAACTTGAACTGAAGCGTTACAACCGCAATCTGTCTGGAATTTTTTTCACTTACAGTATCTGCGGTAAGTGGAACGCACTTCCATTGGAAGTTGTCAACAGTTTATTTGTTGACCAGTTCAAGTCAAGACTAGACAGTCTTGAGAAGTGGCCGTTTAGGGACTCAAAACAATTGAGCAGACATGTGCCCACTAAATTGCTAGTCCAAAGGTACCCTCCTTGAATGGACCGTAAGGTCTCCTAGGGTACCTTTTTTCCTTGTTGTTACCACATTGCTTCGAAGAAACGGGGTGCGGCTCTCCGCAATTGAAACACATGATTTGGTATTATAGTGTGCAGCTTTGGAGCAACTAACAGACTTCGGGTAGCCCCGACTTTGCGCGTCTACAGGAGCGATTAGTATGGCCGAAACGGTGACAGTAGTAGCACATCCACGGCAGTGGCATGAATGCCTTCACGCGGTAGCGATACCAACCGGTATGCACCGACTCAGGGAGCTCGTCACAGTCAAACGTGACGAACAGTGCAGTATAGGGGTGGGTCTCGAGGCCCCTCCATGTTTTCTCATCACTCGCTCGACCTTGACCGCTCCATGATGGGCTGCTCTAAGGTGATCATCTATGGAGTAGGCCACGAATTCGCTCGCATACACCACTCCTTTTACTAAGTACATGGTAGAGTGCGGCGTCACACTCACCGCATGCCATCAAGTGTCCGAAGAACACTAATCATGGCCGCCTCGGAGGGATTCGACGCATTCTCCAGAGGGCTCCTGTCCGAGAAAGGAGTCACCTTAGGCTCTCTACCAATCAGGCTAGCTAGTACTCTCATCTCATGGTTTATGTTGCCCTTGGGCAACATGCTGCCATCAGTCGAGCGAATAACCAGAAAGCGTTTGAAGCCGGAACCGGCCATGGGCTAACTTGTAGTGCTTAACAGCTGTCGCGCACTCCGAGCTCCACCGGGACACAGTTGAGCGATTAGTTACGGGTCACCTCCGAGAACTGCTCTGTGTAGAAGCGTTGTAGATAATCGATGTGAAGTAAGACATCACCGCATTCACACCATTGAAGCTCCCCAAGGAGGCACTTGTGAAAGACGCCGCTCGTAAGCCTTCCCAATCAGCATGGCCTAAGTCCAACTCGGAGAGACATGTTGGATGAGAGCTAGGATGAACGGCTACCAAGACAATAGGGAGGTGGTCAATTACATGGAGGTCATCAAAGGCTGACCACCAAAAATCAGTGACATCCGGAGTACAGAGACAAGTCAACACAGTTAAACGACTCCGAAGTTTAAAGCACTACCTTTGGCATAGCGAGTAACGACGGCCCAATATAGGTGACGGGCATTAAAATTCTAGAGCAATGAAAACGAGGGGGGAGGGGAAGTGATCTACAATTTCTAAAAGGCCTGGTCTTAACAATGTAAAGGAGGGAAGCAAATGGAGTAAAGTAAAAAGCCTTGTAAGAAAAACCCTCGTGGCAACAGCTTTGATGGTAGTGTGGAAGCGGGGGGAGAAGATACATGTTGGGATGACGAAACCATATCTGATACCACACTTCGGTGAGAGCGATGCTTCGAAAGTATATCGGGTAGATTACTGACGTTAGCTGTAAAAGATGGGGAAAGAAATGCGACAGGTGTGTCGGAACTCCGTGATGGTCGGCTTCGTCCAGCGTCGCGCAAAACATGAGAAAAGACTGCCAAAAGGCAAACTTTTTGTTCGAGCCTCCTTCACGTCCAGACGCAGTCGCGCAAAGAGGCCCTCCTTTCGAATAATATTGGACATTTCTCCGACGGAGCACTGTGAACACCACCGCAGATGGCACAGCGCCGTGTTCTGGCGCATTCAGTCATGGTAATCAAAAATACAATTCACACAGGAACGACCATGTCCGAATTGGTTGCAGTTAAAGCAGTCTGGGTAGTTTGACGTAGGAACTTACCGGGAGACGAAGGTACACAGCTTTCATAAACTTATTTTCTGGAGTCAAACGTTTAAAATCGCAGTTGTAGGCACCCTTTGCACATGTGTGAAGCGTTGGACACTAAGCTTACTCTAGAGGCGAGGGGGCATGGGGGTCGTAGTCTGGGAACTTAGGCAATTCTAAGAGAGATTTCGGACAACCTTGTGTTGAGAGTGAGATGGCACCTCCACCGCAACCTCTTGACGACATCCGAAAGCGTTCACCACACCTTGACTCAAACGATTCGTTAAGGTCAAACACCTTCCCTTTTGCAAACGGAATTTCAGATGACCTTGGGAACGAAGTGCGTCGATAATCTAAACCTGGGTCCACATCGTTGTCATAGGAATCCAACGAGCGAAGGAAGGCTGAAAGGGGAACTGAAGAATGTTCGGCTCGAGAACCCTTACGAGAAGGGAAAGTTTTAGGTTTAAGCCATAGCAAAATTAACTACACATTCTCTCTCGGGACTCCCCCCCACGGCGTTATGTAACTCTCGACTCGGTTGCGTCCGATATAAAATGTCGTCTCGGACATTGGATACGGAAACACCACCCATTTTTATGGGTCAAAAAGGGTGCCCGAGTTGTACGCGCAGAGAAAAAGGGCCAATGATAGGTTTCGCCTCGAGCATCGGCAAAGGAAGGCGAGTGAGACGCCCAACCTCAGAACTTCATGAAAGAAAAATCCAGAATCAGTCCAAAAAAAGAAGCAAAGGTCAGATAAGCGTCAGAGCAAACAGATGGGGGAAAGAAAGGGCAGTAAAACGAAAAAAATGGAAAAGACCTCCTTGCGACGAATGGCAGAGCATCTCTAGGACCAACCCTTGAAAAATGAAAAGGGCTCAGAGAAATTAATTAATCTCAGTTTGAAAATATTAATTTTAGAAGTCCTACAACAGGGTTAGTTGACGAATTCCCTCGCTAATTTTAATGAAAACATGAATTTAATAAACGGCTTAGATGATAACAATTTGAAAAGTTGTTTGATCCTATTTGAAGGACTTGAAAAGATAGCCGAGCAACAAAATGAGGTGCTTGCAACCTTTGAAGATAATGGAGACCACAATAAAAAGTACGCTCTTACTTTGCCGTTTGATACGAGCTTAAATTGACTGACCATGAATGAATACACACAAAAATACTAAAGAGGTTGGAAATTCAAAGCTAAAAAGTGAGACGAGGAAGCTTTAAGAGGTAGATGGAAATTTGGGGTATCCGTAAGAGGGTGAGTTGGCCCTTAAAAAACCCGTAGTATTCTACAAACTAGGTTAACCAGCCTGCATTGTCCAGTAATCTCCCATTGCCAACCGCGTTCTTAATCTACAAATTGACTTTACGAGGAAAATAACACGAAGACTTTACATTTATTGAGATTTATGTAAAATATACATTGATTCAAAGTCATATATATATATATATATATATATATATATATATATATATATATATATATATATATATATATATAAATCAAATGCCTACGAAGATTAACTTTGATTACGAATTAAATAGCAACATTCCTATGAGAAAAAAAAAGGCAATTTGAAAATATTACCTCTATTTTGTACTTCAAAGAGTTGAGGTTCTGCCGACTCTAGGAATTTCACAACTAAAGAGAAGCTAATCTAATTAAACTGCTTTCCACAACCATGAATGTATCATATTATTGATGCCCCCTCTCGCGAAAGCTACAGAACGTTCGAGCTGAGGGAGTTAGTTGATCACGAATTCTGAACTGGTGCGCTGAAACCATGCCGAGAATTAAAAACCACTCATCGGGACTAGTATAAAAGAAACTAGGAGACTTAAATTTGTCAACAGTTACGTTGCAACTCCTGGTCTGGATTAAAAAAATCGATTCGTGAATGCCGATACTCGGTAATGGCACTTTGGGGAGTGGGGAGAATCAACGACGTTGTTGGGGCGCCTGAGCCGTGGCGGCAGTAAGTTGCAAGTAGAACACCTTACTCAAGATAGTTACAAAGTGCGAACGAAGGAACGCCAGAATACTAGTGGCCGTGTCCAGTGCTCTGCCAAGCATGGAAGACCAGGGTGGAGGACGGGACCCTTCACTGAGGGAAATAGCGAATTCTCCTTGGGCGTGATTGGCTATGCACAGCAATTTGAAAATGACGAGGGCAGGCATTTCTAGCATGGACATAGCGCAGCCACTTTAAGCAGGTAGAATCTAGACCCTCACAGTCCGAAGCTAGTAGAAAGACACCCCACCTCCCACACTCGCAGTTTTATGCTGCTTTCCCTATTGCCTCACTATTAATCAAATGCATCACTTGAACAAGTTTCCCTGGTTGCACCGGGAAAATTAGGCTGAAACAAATTGACGGGACCTCTGAACATGGATTCTCCAAAGGGCAACAAATTTGTACCTTAGCCATGTGTTGGATGCAAAGCAGTGGTAAATTTCTAGCAAACTACCACCAACAATAAAATTTGTGCTTCGAGTTACATTAAAGGATATAAAAGTTTCGACATGACATTAAAAAGAAATCCTTGAAAAGGATCATTAATGGAGAAAAATGAATCCACTTCTAAAGAGCTTTGCAACAACTTCCCAGGACATTTAAACCTTTGAAACATGCGATGACACGAGAAGGGACTCAACAATAAACCTCCCCCTACACGGTAAAATCCTCTCCCCAAAAACTAAAGTGGGATTCAATCAAACTTTTTTACACATGTTTTGTAGTGGGAAAAGTGCAGAACCCACAAAGCTACCACACTGAGACTTTAGGGAGATGAAACAAACAAAATACCCACAGATTAAAAAACTTCCTAGAACACATTTGGCACGCTCGTCCAAAGACGCCAACACTAGAAAAATTCCATTCTACTTAATGGCGAAACGCCAATACAATTATTAGCGAGTACACTACAAAGAAATACTTCGAAAGAGAAATGAGAATTCGTAGGCAATTAACAGCAATGGTTGGAGAAGACTGTGGCACTAGATTCATCCTAGGTAGAACAGGAACGCCATTTAACAGAATTACGAAGTATTAATCCTCGACATTGGAAACATAGAACCCCAAATAAAGCCCCTCCCATCAATCAAACAGCCACAGATTAGATTAAGTACCAGTGTGCTTTTGAAATCTATACTCTAAGGTCTTATTTTTGAAAAAGTCCACTTTGTTCCAAAGGTTTAGATAGCTATAAAAATATATTTCATCTCGCTCTTAAACGTTATTTTTTGTTTTTCATATAAACTACAAAACACTGATACACTTCAAAAATTAACAAAAGAATTTTTAAGGTAAAAACAATGTTTAGGTAAAACCTTACAACCTAACGTTAATAGTATTAAGGCTGTTGCTATATGGAGTATACTCTCTGCCAATTTTTTTAGCTCTTCGGTGGATCTCCTTTAAAACATCTTTTGGTAGACAAACGGCAGACATTAATTAGCCCACCAAATATTGCATATCCTTTTCAAAATGGGATGAGAGGGAGGGAGAGGGATCACAAAAGGACAACCGCCTTAATGTGAAGGAAAATTATGCCAACAAGAGGTGGGTAAACTCTTTCTCTCCCTTAAGTGTATTTAGCTGGGGTTAAAGCCAATCTGACACCCAAATCGACCACACAAGTTATTGGGGAGGGAGTACCTCCCACACATCTTTACACTCTATAAGAACATCACTCCCAAAGTTGTCTGGCAGACGCTTTTGTTGGTTTTCGGGTGGTTACATATATAAAAAAAAGAAGAGGCCTTGCTCACAATCGGGTTTCAAACCTTTCAATGGGGTCAGAATTCAAAATGAGCTACTGTTGGTTTATGGCTTAGGAAAAGCACAGCAAAAATAAAACGTAAAGGGAACATGTTGCTTTGGTCATTATAAGGGCCAAAGCTACAAAATTACGAGGGAGAAAAATTATATATATATATTTATAGATATATGTATAATATATGATGAAGAACCTCACATAAACCACGTGAGACCAACAAATGTAGAAAAAATACCCGCAGGAAAAAGGAAAAACTTGATTCTGAGCGCTTTTACTTTTATTATACAGGTTTTATTCAGGGAATGACAAAAAATGAGAAGTACACCGTCTAAATAGTCGAAAACAAACGTGAGCGGAGAGAGATTTCATTAATAAAAGGTTTTCTAAGTCAAGATTTTATAATGTTTCAAATAATGGATCCGAGACAATAAACAACAGTTAATATTGAAATTTGCAATTGACGATAAATGCAGCAAAAAAAGACCTAAAGATCCACAAGGGTAGTTCAAGGGAAGGACAGAAGTGAAGGATTGGTACAAGAGAAATATAAAGGGAATTAGTTGGAATATAAATAAATGCCTTTGTACTGTCCTAGTTAATTAAGTGATTAGATTGGGACATATGGATAAATAATGCACTTTGTTCATTAAAATGACGGATATTGACTCGTTTTGTCCTCGCGCCGTTTTCCTCTGTTCTATGTTGCAATCCCTTTTATAAACGAACCCAGGTTTGGGGTTGTTTTTTTTAGTAGTAGCCGGTGGTATTATTAGTATCATAAAATTACTTTTCGGCTAATTTCTTGCAATCATCTCAAAAGTAACAAAATTTGAGACAAATGTTTTAGTTTTCTTTTAATAGGAGGGAGGGAGGGAGGGTGGATGACGCAAGATTCATCCCACTCAGCGAAGTTGGCTGGATTTAGGGAAGAGAAAGATGAGGCAGGAGATAGAGGACACAAACAAGACTATATCAGAGGAAGAGGAAAAAGAAGTTATTTGCAGAGAATTGGTGGCCTTCGGCAAGGATAAGACGTAAATGTTCAGATTGGAGATTGGGGGCACAATATAAGGAAAGGAAAGAAGCGCCGTGGGATACAGTGAGTCTGGTACGACCTCCTCCGGCGGAAAGAGCCTGGAGTAAGAGGAACCTACTCAAACTTGGAAAGAACTACAGAAGGTAGACTGGAGATGATAGCGGAGCGGCGGGTAATGTTATATATAGGCTTTGCAGATGTCAAAAGATACAGCGAGCGTGACACTACAAGCGAGAATGACTCAGATATTGTGGCTAAAGTGAGGATGGGGGTCGAGAAGAGTGCGAAATTGGTAGAGTCCAGCATGGCAGTTAAGGAAAGGGAGGTGCAAGGTCGCCATTCTCTCCAAGAGCTTGCATGATCAAGTCATGGGATGGAGAAATCAGTCTGGTTTGAAGAAAAGCACTACGTTGAGCAGAGGGGAAACTGCCCTCAAGCCAGATCCAATTATAGAGATCTAAAAGGAAGTGAAGCATCGATACGTTGGAGGAAGCAGTACAGGATTCGATCGGGGCCAGGGGCATTGGCTGGACTTAAGGGAAGGTCATGTTGCAGTTATCTTATGGAGAAGGGGTGGTTGTAATCCTAGTCTCTAGTGGGTGGAAAAGGTGCCAAGAATCCTCTGTCTGAGGAGTTCAAAATTGAAGCTAAGTGAAGGACTAACCTCTCATCAACCCCTCCTTGGAACAATAGCGAATAACCATCTCGTAAGAGGAACTGGGGGCGATGGGGAAGGGTTACCGGCAACACCGCGAGCCCTGCGCCAAAGGTCGTTAGGGAAGGAGTTGGATATTTTGGCCAAATAGGCCTTGCCAGAGGAACGATGGGCCTCTTTGTGACCGCAACGGTGCACTGCTTTGAGATGATTAATTTGGCTCTTATGTTAGGGGAGAAGGGAGCGATAGTATCTGTCTCACGCTTACTAGCGCTAACTGCTTCATTACACTCCCGGGATGGCCTGAGGGTGAACTGTGCTGAAAGACCAAGGATAGAGGAATAAGCAGATGGGTATTGGAGGTGAGGAAGGCTAGGGTCTCATCGACCGTGATAGAGTCATGTACACAATGAGGGCAGCCCAGTCTGGCCTGCGTGTGTAATACCTCTGTCGCACCACAGATGGGCTGGTGTGGTAGAGCGATAGAGAAACTGGGAAGTGGTCGCTACCGCTCTTCCTGGGCCACGGCCTAAGTAAAGTCCAGCAGTGCTTTATCAGAGAGGAGTGGGTGTCAGTGGAAGAGTAGAGATAGGCGGGTGAGCCAGAGTTCATCCATGAGGGATAGGAGAGTGGGCGCGAGGCAAGTTGATCAGAGGTCGCCCCCGGCGGGGTTCCTGCTGTTGAAATTTCCTAGGAGTAGAAAGGGAGGGGGAAGCTGTATAAGATTAAGTTGGGGCTAAGGTCAGAGGATGGTCGGTAGCGAAGGGAAGTATAGACTAATGATATAGCGTCCTGTCTTTCTAGGAAAAGGTGGACAGCTAAAGCATTAATGTCTGTTTGGAGGCTTCCCCGCCATGCCCAAATCTGCTTCGAGCGGAAGAGAGAAGAAGGTTAGAATGAAGTAATGCTCTGTCAGTTAGCCAGTAGACCACGGCAATTCCAATGGATCGCTCTTAATTTTTTTTTTAAGGGGCTATCTGGCGAATGCTCACTTGGGCATAAGTTGCCACAAACAAACAGCCCAGTTCTAGGCTACTTTAAAATAAAAATTTTAACAGATCCCTCTTAAGAGAAAATGAACCGATATTGTATATAAAATAAATTTCTTTGTCAAAAAATTCCGGAGAATAGCACGTTTTTTATGATCTGATGATGGTAAGAATAATAATGTAGGAATGAATTGGAATAAGCAGATTTGTGATAGATGAAAGTCGTTCGTATACCTAAACCACGTTAAAGGTATATCAATACATTGGGGTATGAAGCGTTTAATAAAAAACTCCATGTATAAATATTTGCAAGAAGAACAAGCAGCCGCCCAGTGGTAGGCCAAACTACCATCAATGACATTTGTTGAAAGTAAATTTTCAGTCGGAGACAAGGAAGTAAGATTAATAAAAAGTGATGCCAGGAAGATGAAATCATTAAAAGGAACATCTCTAGATAGGAAAGATGAATTAAAACTAACCAATATTACGATTATTTTTTTTTTTTTGGGGGGGGGTATAGAAGAGAATTTAATATGGTAATAAGGTGGGAAGAGTAAATGGCTGAATCGGAAATTGTTCACACAGATAGTTTCAATAGATGTGCAAGCTATTTAGATAATTGGTAAGCGTGTGTCTACAGAACGATTGAGATGGTGGATTAGATCATTGCGTTGATGCGTTTTAAAATCCCTAATAGGATCGGGATACCTTTTTTTAAAAAAAAAAAAGGCTATGCAAACGGGAGTAAAATTGTGTTAACCCGTTCATTAGAATTTATTCTCAAGGCTTAATGAAATCTATTCCCGTCCATCGTCTTCCACTAATTAAACGATATACTTAATTTTTGTCATTCCCTAAATGAGGCCAGTATAATAAAAGTAGAAGCGCTCGGAATCACGTTTCTCCTTTTCCTGCAAGTAATGTTTTAACATGTGTATATATATATATATATATATATATATATATATATATATATATATATATATATATATATATATATATATATATATATATATATATATATATATATATATATATATATGGGAAATATCACGAAAGTTAGCGCGTGATAACTATAAATATGAATATGTACCACGGAAGGAAACTGAATAAAAAGCGGATGGAGTTAGTGCTTTCGTCTATTCGACATTTTCAAACTCAATGGTAAGAAGAATCAGACACCCAGTATTTATACAAAGCACGTTTCCCTGGGATGAGGTCAACATTTTAATGCTATCAGAAAAGTCGGATTTTAGAAAAAGTGATAAAATTGGATCTAGCGAAAACAGCCCTGGGCTAATGTTGAGATTACTCTCCTTTGTGTAGGAGATTAAAAATGATTCCAGGATATTTCTCTTTCTAAAATCATTACTATGGATTATAGTATCAGTTTTGGTCGGGGCTGTTTTCGCTAGATCCAATTTTATCACTTTTTCTAAAATCCGACTTTTCTGATAGCATTAAAATGTTGACCTCATCCCAGGGAAACGTGCTTTGTATAAATACTGGGTGTCTGATTCTTCTTACCATTGAGTTTGAAAATGTCGAATAGACGAAAGCACTAACTCCAATCCGCTTTTTATTCAGTTTCCTTCCGTGGTACATATATATATATATATATATATATATATATATATATATATATATATATATATATATATATATTTATATACACACATTTATATGCAACTCGACTACAACGATCTACAAATCTAAATATACATATATTCAAATGTATAAAAAATAAAGTAAATTTCTATTCAATTTATCAAAAAAATAAGGATAAAACCGCCCTTCACTCGGGTTTTGGAGTAAAATGAGTAATTTGGAAAGAATCTATGACTTGATAACCGAAGAGCTGAGATGAGGCTATTGCCAATCGATTGCCCTACAAAAGAGCCAATTGGCTAATTCCGATTTAGCTGCAATGCCGACGGGTTCCGAACTTCAAATCTTGGGCGAACGATATAATCACACGAAATGCGAGACACCTTCCCCGTCGGCGGCGAGATCCTAAGAGACACTGACCTTCGTAGGAATCAAATCGGACAAAAGGGTCACTCTCGAGCAATAAAAAGGAGCTGAACATGATGAAGCCGAGGGGAAGAGGGGAATAAAACACGAAACGTCCTCCAAACGTTTGGGCATTGATGCTTAAGGGGAAACCAAGAACCAATAGGTCATGAATTGGGACCCTCACAGCTCAACAGAGGAGGGGGAAACTGGAATGTTACTGTCCCACTTGAGCGTCCAATCCCCGGGGCTAATGCCGACGAGTGGTGCTGGGAGCCAAGACCCGGGGTCCCACTGCCCCGATAGGAAGCATTGGTGAATTCGGAGGACGCGATGCAAACTGCCGTCGGGTACCGCGGCACAGAGGGGGAGTCAGGGACGTCTGTCGCAGCTACGACGCCTATGCCCTCCTTCAGTGCCGCCACTCGAGGTCCGACCCACGCGATGACGAGACATTGAGCTGCTGCTGCTCCTGCCGTGACGGCCAACCACCATCCCCTCGTGAGGGGACAGGTGGAAGGGGCGGGCGGACCCCGTCTCCTCACACGACCTCCGCCAAGAGGCTGAACATAGGCAGGTAGTGAGTTCCGGGCGGGAGGTGCGAGACGGGAGTGGGGTGAGAAGAGGGCATGGAGTGGGTGACAGACTGACTGTGAGCAGCTACGGGGGTATTCGAGGACGCTTGCATGGCTGAGGACGTACCTAAGGAGGTAGGGGGAGCGGTAATGGGTGCAGGAGTGGAGGAAGGCCCGCCTTGAATTCCCGAATGGGCTGCCACGGGTGCAGACGGCGACGACTGCTGCTGCTGCTGTTGTTGTTGGGGCTGCTGCTGCTGCGTGGGTTGGGGCTGGCCAGGGGTAGTGGAGGGCGTGACGGCCTTAGAGGCGTGGGAGCGAAGGTGCTTGGATAGGTGCTCCCGCCGGGAGAAGGTCTTCCCACAGAGCGCGCACGCGTGCGGCTTCTCGCCCGAGTGCGTCAGGATGTGGCGGCGGAGGTGCTCGTTGCGGATAAAGGCCTTGCCGCACACCCCGCACTGGTACGGTCGCGCTACCGGCTCCGAGCTCGGCTGCCGCCCCGCGTGGCTGTGGCTCCCGCTGGAGTGATACGACGGCACCGAGTGGCTCGACCCACTGGACCCGCTCGTCACCACCAGGGACCCTGACACTGGCACCGTCGAGCCCGCCTGGTTGATCGTCACAAGTCGACCGCTGGGATCCGTTGTCTGGAGGAGGAGGGTTGTAGTCAAGCCTGCGAAGGACGAAACTATCGTCAGGTGGCCCCGTGGCGGCCAAAGACCCCTATACTAAACCAATCTCAAAATGGAGGGGGGGGGGACAGCATTTGTGCCTGCTAGTCCACAACGTTTAATAACAGGGCTACCGGCCATTGGCCGGGGACTAGGGGAAAAAAATAGCGACTTAGGAGGCTCAAGGAGGAGAGGAAAGAGGTCGACCTTTAACACTGGCGAGGGATGATTCGAAATTTGTCCCTTACCCAAGTTTAACCAAAAGATCCCGTCCCTATCACACACACTCCCAGCTAAAAGTGAGCACCAAGTGGCGCCTAAGTAGCTACTTTGAGGGCGGATCCGCTGCAACCAACGGAGGCATTCATTCAGTGGACAAAGCAAAGGAGTTTGTTAGGTAAAGCGAAAACCAACGAGGGTATTTATGCCAGAGATTGTGGAGAGAGAAAGAGAGAGAATCTGTTGTGGCGAAAGAGAAAATGTTAGAAAGATATATACCCACAAATCCACCTGCGGATGTTTGGACCCGTAGGCACACGACGAGGTTAATAATAAAAAAAGGATGTAGTAACTGCTTGGATGAAATCCGTGGATAGGAGGGTGATCATATCGGAGCCTTGCCGGGGCGAACCGTGTGTAACGTGAGAGGGATGTTTGGGGAAGTAAGGTGGTTTAGACCTAGATATTGAGTGATCTGCAGGACGTTGTTTTGGAGCAATGTGATGGCAGTGGCACAATGCCAAAATCGTGCTCGGGGAATCCGTGAACGACCCGAATTCCGTATGGAAGAAAGCGGTACGGAGGGTCCGTAGTTGAACACTTAGGGGAGGGGGGGGGGTCGCCTCTGCCCCGACGGGAACAGCTGAGGAGTGAACGGGAGCCATCGGGAAAGACCGGCTGTACCCTAAGAGTGGGTGGACGCATTGCTGAGGAATTCTGATTAGAGCCCCCGTGAAAGAAACCCCTGATAGATTAGAGGCAGAGGTAATGGGAAGCGAAAGGAGCTACTGTCGGAGCTACTGTCCATGGGAGCTGCCAGTGGTCTTGAATTGAAGGTGGGGGAGGGGTTATACCAGAAGCAAAACTGGTGATGTGGGCATCCGACGGAAGCAGTCTTTGCAGACACTCGTTCGATAGGGAAGAGACTGCATTCTGCACGTTGGGCGCACTGGCTACGGACGATGTGCGACAAGCCTTGTAGTTGTGGGTATGAGCCTGGTTCAAAATGAGATCGAAGCGGGTGATACGAAGTTGTACAGGTGGCACAGCCAGGGACGAGTTGGGACTGGACAGTGCGTCATGCACTGTGGGACAGATGACTTCGAAAGTTAAGATGGACCGGGTGGAGGCAAAAGGGGAGACGGGAGTTTTGCGAGAGAGATTCAAACTCAAGATGAGGATAAGAAACCTCAAAGATTGCTTGGCCGGGATTGGGTGTTCAGATATAAATGAGGTTGGAGTTTAAATGTGGCGTTTTCGGTGAGGGCGAAAGAGGAGATAGGACGACATGGGGGGGGGGAGGGGCCCTGAGAAACGGCGCATTCAACGGCAGCAGTGATGGCTAAAGGGACCTGTTTGACAAACGTAGTAAAGGACCTACACCTGTAGATCACTAGGTCGTCAACGTAGTATGTGCTACTAATTGGACCGGGAAGAAAGTGAGCGTGTTCATCAGAAAGGAGAAGGGGAAGACGCTTAGGACCTGGAAAATAAAGGTGGATATGAAACGAAGAAGGCCGAGAGAGAGAGAGAGAGGGAGCAAACTACTGATAATAGAGGAGCGTGGAATAGTGTTGTAAGTTTTGTGGATGTCAAAGAAAGTCAGCGTGGCAGTAGAGAGCAAAAATTCTCCCTGAAAGTAGTGGCTAAATGGGAGAATGGGATCCAGAAGACTGCAAAATTGGCGGAAACCAGGGAGGGAACAAAGAATGAGACTGGACGTGAAGCCCCCATCCTCTCCATGAGTTTGCATGGCGGCAGGTCATGGCTATGGGAGGGTTGGACGAAACGTCCGAGAGGTCGGTGCTGCGGGAATTTTAGAGGATCCCCTGCAACAGGGAGTTTAACCCTCGGACAAGAGGCCAAGGATAAGCTTTTGCCAGTATAGGATCACGGTGAGTGGTCGGGGTAAGTTTTGATGGTTAAGGGGGAGGCGGGTGGGTGGGTGATTCATAAGATGGGGTAGGTGTGTGGGGGGTTATAAAGAGGTTAGGGGAAGGTGAGCAACAGCAGAGAGAGACGACATTTGGAGGAAGGGATTGACTGGGATGTATGGCGTTTGGAAGGAGCTTGAGAGGCAGGCGGGGGGGATTGCTCGAGAGGGATTGCCTTAGGAGGGGGGACTGGTGGGTTTGAAGTTTGGGGATGGAGGATATACACAGAACCAGGACCCGTAGGTGGATAAAGAGATCGGACCTTGGACTCCTCGCGCCTCTCTGATCACCAAAAGGACAGACATGAACATAATGGAGACCCCACACTTAAAGGAGAGTTTTTAACCCCTTGTGAAGCGTGGGGAGGGACGATCATACTCCAAAGACCCAGGGCAGTATACCACTCTACGGTAGGTGACTAACACAGCTAATGTAATGCCAGCTGCGCGTCGAGGGCAAAAAAATGTGAGTACACCCTACTATTAGCGCGCAAAATGTGGAGATAATTCAGGACTTGAACTTAAATCGGATCGGGAGACTGACAGGCCTTAAAATCAGTCCATTTTATCTACTTTACCATCCTGTGGCACCACCCACCCTTAGTTTGGGGCGTTCCAGGGTTAGCAATGGATAAACTGTTTATGTGATCCGAACAAGAAGAGGTGGTCGTAAGGTAGCGACAGCCTTCGCTCCTCCGTGGTAAGGGCAAACAAATGGGAGCCATGAAATCCTACCTCTCGACCCTTAGGATCCGGAGGAAAATCCTCTCCCACAACACCGCGAAAGCAACGGGGCCAGGGGCGCTTCCCGGGGTGACGTTCCCCCCACCGCCGCCGCGAGGCACCCACCTACTTCTCCATCCTCCTCCTCAAGTAATCCATCTATTTATGGGCCCACGACGCTCACACCTTTTTTTGGGGAAGCACCAAAGACACTGCCGACCACTACGAAGCAACTAGACACAAACGACTACTGGCACACGCAAAGTAATGGGCGCCGAGACGGGTGCTGTTAAGTTTCAATCCACCCATGCAGCCCGAGTCTACAGAAAGAGTTCTACGAATTAAAAAACATTCACCCAATTTGACTATGGAAAAGTGATTTTAATGGGGGGAAAGGGGGGGGGGGCGAGGAAGTAGGGTACATGAAGAGATGTAGTACCTACCTCATCAACATTCTACTACACACTACATACCCGAGAATTGGGACCGACAGGGAGGAGGGAGAATGGGATAGGGGTGATAAAAATCAAAAGCCAACTTACCTAAATGATTACAGAGCAAATCTCAAGAGAACTCGAGGGGTCTACGATGAGGAGAAAACAGGTTTAGCTATCCTACGCACGCAGGTTTGGACACCTAATCTCACAACCGCACTGCATCAGTGGGGGGGACTAAAGTGACCTCCTCCAGGAATCCATTCCCCCTTTCGCTTTGGGGATAAAATCGGAAAATTAAACAGGAGTAGAAAAATGGGACTCCGGTTAGTGATTAGTACTTGTGATGTGTGGAAGTGTGCCCGCAAATCTCGGGGGTGGATCCATCGCTCAAGCAACGTTCGATTCACACACAAGAGTGGCGCGGAAGGCATGAAATTAACCTTCAAGGGAGGATGAGGAAGAGAAAAGAGGGGGGGGGGGCATGATTAGTAGAATCAGAGTGACCAGTAAATATTAGGAGCAACCGGAGGGAGAATCCCGCAAAGCCAAGTAATGCACCCTCACCCCTCGAGAACTGCCGGAGCAACAGGCTAAAACGGAAGAGCGCTCACCTTGAGGAAGGGCCGATCGTGGTTGTTTGGTCATATTCAGGCCGACAGAGGAATGGGTGGACTGGCTACTAAACTGGGGAAAGTGGAAAAGTCCGCCCGGGGACCCACCCACCCCTCCCCCGGAGGCGGCTGGATCGTGTGACTGAAAGAGCATCTGTTGCGGGTGTGATGGCGTCTGCGCCAAGTGGTGATTGTGGGGAGGTGACTCGTCAGGCGAGCACGCGGCGGAGTCGTCGTACTCACCTGGCGTGTGGGGGTGTCCAGCTTGGGAGGGGCTGTGGGGCCCCGCCTTGGTGTGGCTCAGGAGGTGTTTGGAGAGGTGCTCCCGCCGCGAAAAGGTCTTGCCGCAGGTAGGGCAAGTGTACGGCTTCTCACCTGAGTGAGTGAAGGCGTGGCGACGCACATGCTCGTTGCGGGTGAACCCCTTGCCGCAAACGCCGCACTGGTAGGGCCGGGTCGGGAGGTGGATGCGCCGATGGCGGTCGAGGTGCGCCTTACGCTTAAACGTCACGCCGCAGTCGTCGCACTTGTACGGCTTGTCCACGTTGTGCTGATCCACCATATGCTCCTCGAAGGGGAGCGACTTCTGGAGGTCGAGGCCGCACACCCAGCACACGAACTGGTTTGGGAGGGCCTCCAGCTGCACGTTCCGATGGATGATGGTGCCCGGGGGGACTTCGCCCCGTCGCCGCTCCTGCTTCACCGTCTTAGTCGTGCCGTTGGGGCCGGTGACAATGATCGGGGAGCTTCCCCCAGGCACGGGGGGCGTCTGCGAGGCAGAGGACGAGTTGCCCGAGAAGCAGCCGTTCGAGCCCACCCGCATGCCGTCCTGGGCGCTCGGGGGCACGTAGAGGAAGTGGTTGCGGACGAGGTCCGAGTTGATATTGCGGACGAGGTCCGGGTTGGCGAGGAGGTTGAAGGCGTCGAGCTGCGGCACGGCGCGCTGCGAGAAGTAGTGCAGCACCTCGGACGGGGAGTTGAAGTGGAGTTGGACCACGCTGTTCTTGTCCTTCTCCGAGGACGAGGCCCCCGCCCCGCCCCCGAGGTTAAGCCCCGGCACCCCGCCCCGGATCTCGATCTTGATAATGGGTTCGAAGTCCGTGGTGTCAGTCCCCTTCTCAGCGCGAGAGTCCGGGTGCGCGGCGGCCCCAGAGCCAACGGACGCCACTCGGGGTGGGGGCGTGAAAGCGCCCTCCGAGTCGTCCTTAGTCATATCCTGCATCTTCCCCTCCGGGGCCATGCCACTGGTACCCCCACCCCCCTCATCATGCAACGACCCCCGAGACGGGTGTTGTTGTTGCTGCTGCTGCTGCTGCTGCTGCTGCTGTTGTTGTTGCTGCTGCTGCTGTTGTTGTTGACTAGCGGCAGCAGCAGCGGCTGCAGCCGCCGCCGCCGCTGCTGCCACGGCGGCCTGGTGCTGTTGGTGCTGCTGGTGCTGCTGGCTGGGAGGGACGGAGGCGCTGGGTGGCGGTTGGTGTGCCGGTGGCGCTGCAATGGCGGCCTGGTAAGCGGCCAAGGAGCCGCCCATGGCAGCCGACTGGGACGCGGGGATGCCGCGGGCGCTCTCCATCATGTTCATGGTGAAGTCCATGATGGTAGGCTGCTTCCCTCTGCAACCACACAAACCATAATATCAATGGCGAACGTCTCAAAAGGGCATTTGCAACCCTAAAGTTGACTAAAGAAAGCGCAACAGAGACCATTTATTAAGGAAACTAATTTTGCCACTGTAAAAAATTACAAGTGGGAATAGAGGAAGGAGCAGACATTAATAGATAATGGAGACATGAGGATTTTCATCTTGTGTTTAATTTCACAGAGGAAAGAAATGGGCAACACCCAAAAATAAGCTTAAGATCCTAAAGGAAAATAATATATTAAATTTTTCTATTGTGATAAGGGATGAAACATTGTAAAAGATGCTCATGGGAGCATTTAAGAGAATAGGAATTGACCAAGAAACAAGTAGATGTCAAGATCCCTTAAAAAACTGAATTTGATAAATGATGTATTGCCCACAAAATGGACAGGGAAATTCATGTACATTGTTGCAACCCTCAAGCCATTAAAAAAAAAAAAAATACCCCCTCATCAATAGACAAGGATATCAGCAACTTTCAAATTTAGATTAACATTAGGGAATGAAAATATAAAAAAAAATTACAGTTTTATTAAAATAATTATAACTATCATGCATTTATCTTTCAATAAATTGTCTAATACTTAAGATATACCGATATTATAAGTTAAACTATTTCTTCTAAGCCAATTTTACTGAATCCTAAAAGAAAAAACTACTTTTTTTTATAAAATAGGATTCAGAAAAATTAGTATAGTAGAAATAGTTTAAAATCAGTAAAATTGTCATCTTTATAAAATATTATAAATTTTGCATTAAAGTTAATAGCACCATTATTAAGGAAATAATACACAATTTAAAATGGTGGGTTTTATGAGAAAAGGACTGTAAACTTTGAAGTTTAATTTACTTTCTGGCATGCAATACAAGCCATTAATAGAATTAAGTTGACATTGCAAAGGCATCACAGAACTTCTCTTTTGCACAAAGAATTTCTTTAAGATAAAATAATTTGATGGAATTAAAGAGGTCACAGATAGATTTAAAAGAGTTGTTGCTGTGGTTCCCCAGGCCCGGTTATTCAAGGAAGTTTGCACCATGTAGGTAGGCCCAACATCCACTGGACTTGACCAAAGCTGCAGGACTTATTGTCTGAGAGCTTTCAAGCTAATGTAATCTTCAATGAGATGCATGATGGCATGGGGGTTAGCTTGAGAGAGAGGGTAAAGATCTGTATGGGTGTTGTCTATACAGCATTTGTATGTATTAAGTGAGTGGTGATAACCATTGAAAGAGTTGTTGTTAAAGAGATATAGGAGTAAATACCTACATATGTCAAGACAAATCTAAATTATTGAAAACTGGCTAAGAAAAACAGTAATGATATGTCTAATTAATGACTAAAGATTGAAACAATTCAATTAATTTTTATACCTCCAAATAACACAAATTATTTGTTTACTTATATTGTGTTAAGGATGTTAAATATTTTTACAGGAAATGTAAAGAAATAAAACTAATGCAAGCATATTTAGTTTAAGGCTAATTTTACTAGGCAAGTGAAGTTTTAATAAAAATAAATAATTCAGAAGTGGATAATAGGTTCAGAAATTAATAGCTGGAAAAATATTTACAGGATTGATGGATATATACAATTAGCAGCAAGAATTTTCCCCAAACTAAGACAATTCAGATCTAAGGTGATTGCATTGCTCATTATTGTCAAGAACCTTTCTTTTAGTTCATTCTTTTGTATTTTCAGTTAATTTCAAACCCATAAGTGGAATATTTCTCAACTACCCCCTCTATGTCAAAAGCCATAATTTATGATCTCCTCTTGCAATTTAATTAATTGGATATTGATGTTAATTATTGGAAATGAAAATCAAATCTAGTACATTTTAAGTTGCCATATTCACCTTGTGCATGTGAGAGAGAGAAACTCCTTCCTTCCTTGTGTCCCACTTCTATTCCCTATAAAATTTCTTAGCAAGTTAATATATACCACTGATTGGTTTCAGAACTCAGGTTAATTTATAATATGCTTAGTTAATCACTTACCATCATGTGGTCACCATTATCAACAAGGGTCTTGTAGTTAATTTCATACTTTTAGGCAGGGCATAATTATTTAATATTGTCAATCATTACTACTACTCATACTAGTATTAGCATTAATCATTCTAGCCTCATAACAAAAAAAGAAAATATGTTGGCCTGGATTAAATATTAAATATTGAAAATTGTATTAATGGCCCCATTTCTTTCTCCAGTGGGGGACCTCAGTCTTGGGTACCGTCATATTTCTAATATTTAAAAAAGTAACTTTAAATAATTATCTTTCATTTTTTATGCAAAAGTTGAACTATTACATATATAAGGCAAATCTAGAGATAATTTACTCTTTCAGAAACCCAGTTCAAGGCTATTATTACTCAATTGTCAGAGAAACACTATTGGTTACCTATATATATATATATATATATATATTAGTCTATAAGGTAAAGTATTCAAATGTGCAGATAATACTAAGTTAGTCATTTCTATAGATCATAGTAGTTTGTCATCCTGCCTTGATTATCCTGACCGGATAATGAAATAGATATAAAGGTTAATATGACAAATCACTACTGAGACCAAGGGTGCCAGGGGCCAGTCCTCTTCAGAGAGGGGTACCAGAAACAGGGTGCAAATCAAAAAACCAAGCCCTAAAAACCCCGGGTTTTATTACCATTTTTTTAGGGGGGGGGGACTTTTTCAAGTGAAATTTGAAAAACCCCGGGTTTGATTTGTTGTTTTTTTCAAAATTACACTTTTTTTCCCAAGAAATGAACACATCATTATTTTATTCAAAATTCATATTTATGTTTATAATTTCAACAAATATGTATATAATTAAGGTTAATTCTCTGATGACTCATAATTCCTCTCTCCTTCTTCAGGTTATGGCTATCATGGGCGCCCACAATTCTCGATCAGTGATCTGTTTTTACTATAATATAATTATTAAACTAACCAGGTAATGGAAGTTTGTGCTTCCCTACTAAGATTAAAATTAAATTTAAAATCTAAAAAAAAGCAGCCATGGTTAAATTTTTAGAAATTTTCTGAACTTAGCCAATTATAATAATTTTAAAAAGGAATTCTAAACTAAATTTCCCCCCCTTTCAAAATATCACGTTGCTAAAATATAGTTTCTGAACTTCACCATTTTGTTTTTTGATATTATAAAAGAATTCTTACAAATAACTTTGATAAAAAAACTAACCAAACTAAGATGAAATTATTATTCAAATACTCAAAAAATCCCCTTCTTAAATTATAGAGTTAGTGAAGTGATGATGACGATGATGATAATTCATCATCATCACTAACTATAATTTAAGAAAGGGATTTTTTTGAGTATTTGAATAATGGTGTAGTTTAGAAAATATATTTTTATATATTTTCGATAACTATATTTTAGGAATGTGATATTTTGAAAGGGAGGAAATTTAGTTTAGAGTTCTTTTTTAAAATTATTATAATTAGCAAAGTTCAGAAAATTTATAAAAAATTAATCATGGCTGCTTTTTTTTAGATTTGAATCTCAGGAGTGAAACCATTGCCTGGTTAATATTATAAAAAGAGAGATAGCTATTCTTTTTCTATTCTTGTAGTATTTGATTTTTTGAAAAAAAACACAAAAAAAAACAGAATAAAACCCAAGGTTTGGGGGCTTTTTCAAATTTTTTTGGGGGGGGTTTGCCAACCCTGCCCAGAAAGTATCGTTTTTATACTAAACATTTATACTAGCAGGAACCTTCTGTCACTGAGGGGCAGGGGGGAGCTGTTTCCCATCAGAGTTATGTGGATAAGATACACATTGGCAGGATTCCTTATGAAAGTGTGTGTATTTTTTCTGTTTTATTAAAAAAATAATAAAACAGAAAAAAACACACATACACACACTTTCATAAGGAATCCTGCCAATGTGTATCTTATCCACCTCCCTCTGATGGGGAACAGCTCCCCCCTTCCCCTCAGTGACAGAAGGTTCCTGCTAGTATAAATGTTTGGTATAAAAACAATAGTTTCTGGGCAGGGTTGGCAAACCCCCCCAAAAATTTTTTGAAAAAGCCCCCAAACCTTGGGTTTTATTCTGTTTTTTTCTGTGAAAATGTGAAGAAAGAAAGCAATGTTGTAATTGGCTGTGTGTGTGATTGAGAATTATAAGATCTACCCACTCCCAATACAGAGCTGAGCACAGCACACCCACCAATTGGTAGCCAGATCTCTACATGCACTGACGTTTGTGTCCACTCAGCCAGGATCGAACCTAGTACCCGACGTTAGAAAACTTAATGCTACATCCCAACAAGAGCTCTCTTAGAGATTTTAAAGAGGGATGCCAGTAAATGTATAGGGGTAGATGGTTTAGATATCTAAATTGAAGCATCTAATTATGAAAACATCCAAATTAATGGTCTAGATAAAAGACCATAAAGGAAGTTTTACATAGTGTAAAAGATAAGAATTTAGTTAAGAAATGGAATTATGACAACCTGGAAACCATGTGGGAGAAGACATAGGAGTCATCGCTGACAACTATATCATGCCCAAGGGTTCTCTTTGGTCAAAACCAACAGTCTCCAAGAGATTATATCAAAATTAGTTATTAGATGGTCAAGGAGGATTGACAGTGTGGCCAGCTTGCAAAGGGTAATCTCCTTTGGATTGTATATAGGTGTATTAGATATGGATGGCACTCAGAATGGGGATGCCTGAGCTCTTGTGAATATGAAGTGGCTGTATGGAATATTCAGTTTCTTTGGGTTATCCAAGGATGGTGTTTGTGAGTGTTGAGTTTGAAAATTCCCTTCACGGTATACGTTGAATGTATGTGGGTTTTGGGTGACATCTAGTAATATGGGGTTGGAGATGTTGGCCATGAAGCAAGATGCTTGGCTAGGAAGTTAACTTATAATTAGGAAAAAAGGAGACTAGATTAATGGGGGAGGAGGTAGGACATTCTGTTTAAGGAAACTATGTCTATGGCAGTGGATTGTGATGTGATTGATACAAGTTTAGGCAGACAGATTGCTTAGTTATAAGAGGCATGTTATACGCAGAGATGGTGGGGGAGAGAATGGTACTTTGGGGGCCCCATTTGGAAAGCTCTTCCCTTTGTGATTAGGCCCTGTGTTGGAGCCTATTGGAAAGGAAGTTTGCTATCCATTTTCTCTCATTGGTATGGTAGTTGTGTTTTTTTGTATATGGCATGGGCAATATCGAAGGCTTGGCTGTCTATGGAATCCATGACTGATGTGGGAGAAGGTTTTGGTTAAAGCCTTCTAATGATGTGAATTGTTAGGGTAGTGAGTAATATGGTTGTGTATTTTTTTGTTCAGCCATGTTGAGTGGGTAAGGAAGGCTTGCTTGATTATATTGAGGATTAGTTTGTAGTGTTTTTGAGGTTAAGTGAGAGAGGTCTCATAAGTAGTGGGACAATTCAGGAGTTCAAAGATAGAGAGGCTGCATTTCCAGATGGGAGAGGGGGGTGCCAAGGTGTTTTAAATGGGTGCATGAGATGTGGTTTGGGCCTTAAGCTTCAGAGTTTGTGAGATTGATGGTGAGTGGGGGAGGGGGGGGAGAAGAGACATTGAGACAGTCTATATGTAATTTGCATTGGTTTTAAGAATTTTCCTATGGTATCATGTCCACCCCACAGGAAGTGAAGGGAGGAAGACATGCTAGTAGTTTAAAATGGTTACTGGTACAGATAACATACCTATTTCTAAATTTCTTTGTCAAAATATCAAGGTTAAGAGGCCAAATTGTAGGTTAGATGTGTGCAAGTTCTAATTCACTCAGTGTAGTTGATTTGTGTAACAGACCCAGTGGCATAGCTATGGATTTTGGGGCCGGGGGTATTATCTCCTTTGGAGGCCACCAACATACAAATGTTTGATATCATGAATGACAGGTAGCAACAGCATCACAAAATTTAACGTTTAAATAACTTCTAATACTTTGCTTGATTAATGTTGGAGCTAATATGTCTATATGGCAAATAGACTGCTGGGTTTCATTAAGAGAAATGTCAGTTACAAAAGTAAGGTTATTCTTACACTCTATAACTCTTATGTTAGGCCACATCTAGAGTACTGTATACAGGCATGGTCCCCATATTTTAGACACGATATTAACCTTCTTGAGTCAGTGCAACGGAGGGCAACAAAGATTATTCCTTCCATGAGGCACCTTGAATATATAGATAGACTGAGGGTATTAAATATGTTCTCGTTCGAAAGGAGGTGTGTGAGAGGGGATATGATTGAGCTCTTTAAAAAATTTTCTGGGATAGATAAAGTGGATGTTAGCAAGTTTTTTGAGTTAGATGAAGAAAATCTGACTAAGAGGTCACCACTTGAAAATTAAAAAGCAAGGGTGTAGGTTGGATTTAAGAAAATATTTTTTCACCAATAGAGTGGTAGACTTCTGGAATAAATTGCCGCGGAGGGTAGTAGGTAGTCCAAATTTAAATGTATTTAAGAGTAGGTTGGATGAGTTTATGGGGAGGGAAGGTTGTGATGGTTCCTAAGTTTTGTATATATTAATATTGTTTGTATATATCTATAGCTGCATGATTTAGTTCTTGACAAGCCTTGATTGGTGATAGCCTTGTTTCTGGACGCAATCCCCTGGATGTAGTTTTCCTGGGAGTTTGGGTGCCTTAAAAAAGAGGCCATTTGACTTGGATGACCTATGATGAGCCCTTGTGGCTTTTGTCATCTGTTATATTATATTGTGGGGGACTTTGATTTTGTCTTCCCCTGGTGATGGTGCTTTTTGATGGATGCGGATGACCTTTGATAGGCCCTTGTGGCTTTTGTCATCCGTGAAATTATGTTATGTTATATTTAACCATTTTATTAACTGTTTTTCTCATTAAAAAAAAAAGATGGAGACACTCATTTGGGACCCCTTCCAATGGGGGCCCAGAGCTAACTTTTAAATTTGTGCATTCTTGCCTCCCCACCCTTAGCTACGCCACTGAACAGACTGACTGAGGAGATAGTTAATAGCCTGTCCGAATATGTTGAAAGGGAGGAAGATTTTGATCAATTTATGGACCAAAAGGTCAGTAAAGGAAAAAAGACAGCCAGGAAAAAGGTATAGTGTTGTGCAGATATACATTGTATCAACACTTTCAACACAAAATATTATATACTTTAGTGCTAGTGATGTCGGGGTACAATTTGTATTTCTGTGGATTATTTTAAAGTGTTAGGAATGTAGCTGTAATTGAGGGTATTAGATTCAATATATTTGATATTGGGGAGGAGGTTGACTGTTGATTCATGCTATAATATGTTGGGACATGACAGGGAGAAACAAGTAGGCCAAGGTAGCAAATTTCTGAATGATTGTTGGGAATTGGAGTGTCTTGAGGCAAAAAAAAATTATATTGATTTGTGGAAAAATATCAAAATGTTTCTTTAATAAAAACAATGTTTTACAAATATTGAAAAATTAACATCAGTAGCTCCTTTGATTAAAGATAGGTATGTGAAGGAAATAAAATAAATCTATATCCAAGTAGTTATATTTTATATTGATCATATAGAGAACAACTTTAAAAACTCAGAAATTAAGTTTTTTTTTAATTTTAAATAGGAAACACTAGGCTCTGAACGACATACTGAGGACGTTACTTAAAGGTTAGGGGCATTGGTTTTGTGACTTAGGTCGGACTCCCAAACAATAACGGAAGCGAAAAAATTATCGATAAAAGCCGAAATTGAGATTAATCAAATTAAAACAAATGAATCATTCATTAAAACATTGCTGCGGTAGCGCATAATTCCAAAATATTTTGAAAGTGGTGGAAACAAAATTATTTTGTATTATTTAACGTCTTGCCCAGCAACAGACGCCATAATGGAATAAGAATCTGTCAAAGGGAAAAAAAATAGCCGAAGCCACAGTCGAATTTGCTCAAATTTCGACTGTAGGCGCAGCAACAATTCTTGAGGGAATGTAAGGGAAGGAAGTCTGAAGACAGGGGTGGGGTATGGGTCAACTTCTTCTCCCAAAGCAACGCAAATTCCCCCAAGCCCCGACCACCCGCGAACCCTCCCAAAAGAGCGCCATGGCGTATCCCCAAAGTCCCCCGCTTGGTGCCTATATTTATACTAATATATCTTTAAGCGACGAATATTAAGGAAAAATAAGATTATTTTAGCATACCTGGGACAGCTTGCGAAAGGGTAAACTCCTTCAACACACAATAATCATCCAAGAAAACATTATTAAAAATCTTGGAAAAAGCGAAGAAAAGCTTGCAGCTCCCCCTTCTCAGGTCGGCTAAGAATCGCTGCTCAATCCATCCGACGAATAGTGGCGCAGCGTTTGAACGTCTATCTGCATACATGATTTGTGCTTGTATTGATTTTTATTAAGTAATTTAATCTGTTAATACATTCTCTTCTTTCATAAGTTTGTCCTCTGAGCGTTGTGAAAGTTAATTACATTTCATTAATACATAAAAATTTGGCTAATATTAATTAATATTAAAAATATAAGTAAAAATGTATTTTCTAAAAATGCCTACTTGTAATTGAACTTTCGTACAATGAAGTGAAGGAGGAGTATAAAGGATTGTTATCATACTTTGCTTGTAATTACTAATTCACATTGGTCATATAAAGCGACTCATCTCCCTCAAATAATAAACCTCATATTGACCCCCACCCCACCACCACCCCTGATTTGAGCACAAAGCCCCCATACAGACCGAATCCACTTCCCTTCAGCCTGATACCATCCCCTGTTATATACTTTCTTCCTAACCCCCAAATGATCCTACAAGGAAAACAGAGGAAAAAAGCAATATTGTTTTAAGGGAATTTGAATTACAAATGTATATTTTTGCTTGCGTCTAATTAAGTAAAATGTTAGGCATTTTATGAAGGAATATTTTTCGCCCTCTTATCACATAACCATTCATACCTGGAGCAATTTTATTAAAAAAGCAAATTTAAATGTTGTTTATAAAGTATTCGATATTGTTTCTATAAAAATGAATTAGGATACTAAAATAAAATTGGTATACAAAGTTGGCAATATTAGAATAATTATTAAGAGCACAAAATAATCCCACGCGTTATATAAATACATACGCATAGCAAAGTAGTTCCACATTCTGACAGAAATTGGCAACTCGTTAAGACAATGCCATACACAGAAAAGGTTTATTTGCGTTTTTTATCGCTTGATACTTATTAATGCGATCGATATCTATGGTGGTCTATGAAGATTTGTTCAGTGAATACATGCATTTTTTAATTATACACATGTTAAACATATGAGTTTTCTACCCTTAAAAATGAATTTTCCTTTTCGATAATAGATACTTATCAGACAAATCTTTGTATACAATCGTATATTTACGGCAGTTTAGTTGATATTATTATGGTATTTACTTCCGAAACCTAATTTTTCTCCTTTTTAAATTCTCTAAATGAACATTAATTCACTCAAGAAAAAACGGCAAATTCCAATTTCTTAATATTCTCCTTTCTCGCATATCAACTAACTTCACCACTTCGATTCATCAGAAATCGACATTCACATCTCTCGGTATTCACTTTTACACTTTGTGATACTACTACAAAGTTAGTAGTATCAAAACTATCCATCGTGACTTCAAAGTGTGCCCAACTATTTCCTTATCCCTATACGGAATATTAGAATTCCTCAAGGGCTGTTTTTCAGTTATCTCTTCTTTAAAAGTGAATTCCGCATTTTGGGAGCTAAATTATAGAGCCCCCCCCCCCCATCCCTCAATTGTTACTCCTCAAAGATCTTCGCAAACTCCCCACCTCCTTAAAAGATACTTAACATTCGTGGATGGCAAAAGTCACAAAGGATATCCGAGTTTATCCTCACAACATACATGCAAAAAGATAGTGTCTATAACAATGCCTTGAAGTTATCACCATTAAAAGCTCGACAAAAGCTCTACCGTGCAACTACAATGCACAGTAATATCAATATTAAAATATGTACAATTCATACCCCAAACCCAAACAAAAAACACAATAACCCCCGCGCCCCCTATATCTCATCCAACATGCGCTTAAAAATATTTAGTCGTCTACTCCCTTTTACCTCTTCCAAAAATCTTTAACTCTTAAAAAGAAAAAAAATCGGACATCCAATCTACACTACCGTTTTCTAAATTTCAAGTGATGGGCCCTTAGTCCTATTACTACCCTCAAACTCGAAGAACTTTCCAAAATCTAATTTATCCATTCAAAACGTTCCCTGAAAAAGGCAATAAAAAGAAAATATGAAAGTGTACAAATTTAATTTTTCTACATAATAACCATCTGTATGACGCACTTTTGGAGTGTGTGCCTCCATTCCTCTAATCTTGCCTGTAGAATTGAGCATCATTTGAATGAACTCAGGTTGTTGTTGCTTTTTCACCTCTTCTAATCGTGAAAAACGAGTCCCATTCAGGTGCTTCTTTAAATTTGGGAATGAAAAAAAGTCAGAGGAAGCTAAGTCTGGACTGTAAGGAGGGTGAGAGAGAAATTCCCATCACAAATCTCTCAGTTTTGCCCTTACAAGTCGTGATGAATGAGCGTTATCGTTATGGAACAAAACTGTCATGAAGTTTTCCTTGGCGTTTTTCTCAATTGCTTGATGTAATTTCTCCAGAACTCGTTCATAATAGATTGCATTTACAGTTATTTGTACTTAAACGTAATCTATTAGCAAAACACCTTCAGAATCTGCCATAATCTTTGCGACAGATCTTTCAGCTTTTCCTTGTTGGGGCCATTTGACCCCCTCGGCAACCATTGCTAAGATTGCTGTTTGTCTTCGAGATCCTACTGGTACAACCACGTTTCATCTTCAGTCACAATTCTTTGCAAAAAATCGTCTGGATTAGCATCCCACTTGTTTGAATTTTGAGAGTGGCCCTCATTTCAAGCTGATGATCCTGCAACAATTATGGCCCTCATCGGGCAGAAAGCTTCCTCAAGTGTAGATGGTCTTTTGAAATTGAATGAGTCCATCCCATCGATATGGCTAAATTGCCAGCTATAAATTCGACACAATATCGACGATCTTCCTCTACTAGTTTCCTCACACGATTGATGTTTCCATTGTTGATGGAGGTTGAAGGTCTCCCGCTTCGAGTTCCATCTTCGATTAACCCAAGACCATTTGAAAAAGGATTTATCCATTCCTAAAGGGTTGTTTTCTTGGGAGCAGTTTCTACATAAACTTTTCTTACACTTTCAACAATATCACTTTTCTTCCAACCAAGTTTCACTAAAAATTTGATATTGCATCTGACTTCAATTTTCTGCTTTTCCATGTTGCTCATGCGGGTGTATAATTGTAAATGATGTAACTTTTACAAATTTTGCTATTAAATGTTCAGGTTTCTACAGAATGCTTCAGAAATGTTTCTGAATGGACATGTTTAATCACGAATTATTTCGTGCCTTTTCACGTGGATGGGAAATATTTTCCGGGAACTTTTTGAAGGCCCATGTATGTCGGTCGGTCGGATGGTATCCATTTTACTTTTAAATGACTTTTTAGGAAATTACATCATAACTATTCGGCCGATTCTAACGAAAGTTGAAACCCTTATGTTGTTTCACATTCTCTTTTGAATGATATAATTACCAAAGTTTTCCCTAGGTTATCCTAGTAATTATTATGTTTTGGCAATAACATCATAACTATTCGGCCGATTCTAACGAAATTTGAAACCCTCATGTTGTTTTACATTCTCTCTCAATGATATAATTGTAAAAGTCATCCCTAGGTTATTCTGGGAATTATTGAAAGTTTTGAATGTCGTAAGATCATAAGTCTGAATAATTGAAGGCACGCGACTTAGGTCTGTTGACCTTGTTTTTATTGTAATGACAGACCACGCCTATGAGACGGGCTGCCTAGTGGCGCATTAATTTACTTGCCCCCGATGATACCAGGGGGTTTATATTGGAAAAACGGTCCGCTCGTTGAAGGGGCGATTTACTTGAACCTGCACTGGCTCTTTCTTAGTCGCCAAATAAAGAAAAGTTTCCATCGGAGACCATCCAGTTTTATGTAAAATGCTAATTATCCACTAAAGCATTGAAATTTTAGGCAATTCCAAGCACCCCCCCCCCATCTCCTAATAGCATAACCTTAAAAGTCAGAAAAATTGACCTCATGTGGCAATATGCAATAGCAATTATTTACTCTACGTAAAAGATTTGTGTGTTCTTTTGTGCTTTAATAATAAGTAATTACTTTGTACCAAACTTATACGATGTTTCCACGCTGTAATTTGCAACCAATCAATTTCACATACATCTTTGTATTTGAACCCAATTTTGCATTTTTAAATTCATTGCCAATTTTAAATATTTTCGTAATTAGATTACCAGAGGTCGAAGTCCTTGTCGAGGGGGGGTGTTTTTTTCTCGTGGTCATCTCCTACAAGATCTCTTTTTTCTGTGTAACCTTTTTTATACATTTCTTTGATCAGGAAGCATAAGCATGAACAACGTTGGAGATGCTTGCTAGTTTGCATGCCAACTACAACTGGCCACATATATATATATATATATATATATATATATATATATATATATATATATATATATATATATATATATATATATATAGTCGTAATCTGTCCTGAAAAGCCACTGATAAAGAATAAAGAAAAGGCCGTTTGAAAACCCATGAAAAAGTTGCAGGATAGCATCATTAGTATAACGCTTTTCATATTAGAGATGAACAGGCTGCTCTCCATGTCCCATCATGACTCAAATGTCCCCTTTATGTGGGCGATTTCGGTATTTGACATAAAGGGACGCAGCCCCAGAAAATCGCCAATCAATTGCGGACAGCCATCACAGGGGGAAAACAGTACAGGTCACATTCACTAGTAAACAAAATATCTCACCAGGACTGAGGATCTGACCAAAGATATATTCTCAACATACATCAAATGTTTCTGCTCACCAAATTAGACTATGGGAGCCATCTTTATGCAGCAGCAACAACCAGCACGTTAAAAAGACTGGACCCTCTCCACCATTAAGGTTTAAGAGCTGCTACCAGGGCCTTTAAAAGCTTCCTAGTCATCTTATTACGTGCTGAACTAGGTTTGCCCCCTTTAATATTCTGCAGGTATGATTACGCTTTAAGATTTTAAATCCGCTGTCATCGACAAAACACCAAACTCCTCCGAGCAATCCAAAATGCACGGCCACCAAAAGCTAATAGGCAACCTTTTTCAGTATGTGTGCCAAAATAAACTAAATCTTTGATAGAAAATTTCTACCGTGCAAATATATTTTAATGCCCAATCTTTTAATCATTTTACTTGACTAAAACACTATAAAAAATATAAAATTAAATATATTCCGTTATTGATTCATAATCTCTCATGAACATATAAATTATTTTACCTACAAAACTGCATTTAGGCAGAAGTGAATCTTTAGTAAAGATTGTCCCAAATATTGTCCCAAATATTTTTTCTCATGTTTTCTGCTAAAATGGTAAAGATTCTTTACCATTTTTAGCAGAAAACATGAGAAAAAATATTTGGGACATTCTGTTTATTTAACCAATGAAACTTCTGGTGGTGCATCACTGATGGCATATAATTTATATAAGGTTGTATAGACTGAGGTTTCCATATAAAAACCGTTGGAGATGGATTTATTTACTTGTTTTTTTAAGGTGAGCATTTGTCTTCACGTGCCGGTAGCAAGTCATTGGCACGCGTGCCAATGGGTGCCCAGGCCTGTACTAGAGGAACTGCAATTACCATAGATGAATATCCTCTCAGAAGACTACATCACAACTCCTCCCTGAAAACAAACCAACCTAAAGGTATGTCTACCAAAAAAAACATACACTCAATATTATCAATTTCCCCCTCAGTACCGGCACAGCGTTTCAGAGACCACCGACTACAGCACTAAAATGAAATACCTCTCTACACTGACAGCTCAAAATCAGAAGGAGTAGGCTGTGCAGCCTACCACCACCAATATCGTTCCTTTCAGCCAAACTAACACCAATTTACATAACCATTAAGGCCATAACCCGGAATACTACACACTATACTCGCACTCTGCAAGTGCGCCCCTACTCATTCATGGACAAAAGAAGATACCCTATAATGTCTGCCATCATAGATGAGACGAGAGATGCCGCTCATAACATAAATCTGCTGGTGTCTCGGTCATGTGGGTATTAGGGGAAACGAGGAGGCATACAGAACAGCTAAAGAAGCAGCCTCCATCATTCATATTAACCCCAAAGAAAACTATCACGAAGACTATATAAACTTAGGAAAAAAGCGCATACACACGATGCGGAAAACCACCAGGCAAGGCAATGGCCACCTCACCTGAAAATATATAAAGGAATAACCCTTTAAGTGGTCGCCATCATTCCATACAATAAAAAAGGAAAGATGAGGTGGTAATAGTTCTCAAACTCCCACCACCCTTACTGTAACTAGTGCAACCCATAATTAACAAAAAAACATTTTAATAGATTGTTCCTTTTACAATCACTATCGAAACAGATTTCTCGAACCAAACCCAACGTTAAAGACAATCCTCCAAGAAAACAGAATCCAAATAGAAAACCTTGTAAAATATATGAACGCTACAAATTTATATATTAGAATTTAAGGAAACAAGATCATTAAAATAAAAAAAGACTAGACCCATAAAAGGGGTGAGTAGGCTCAAAACTATTGAAGAAAAAAATGAAAATGTAAAAGTTACGACAAAATATACATTGGTGAAAGCAGTAGATTCCCTAAGAGAGTGAAGGAACACAAATGCGATATAAACGTGTAAGCTTATTTTCCAGCTTGTTTTTACATGCAATTGACTTTGATATTGCAAAATTAATTTATAATTCTCACAATTATATCCATAGACGCCTCAAAGAATCAGCTCTCATAAAGGAAATTGGTCAGTTCAACACTAATCCCTTGATAAGCAGAAAACTCATCCGACCTCTGCTCAAAAATGTCTTCCAGCACAGCCTCCTGATTAAATTCTGACTTTAAATTTGTGTCCTTAGGTTTAGCCCGGCGCGGATCGAGGGGTGAGGGGGTGAACTGAAGCCCCCTCCCAATTTGTCCTTTCATTCGCCACAGTGAAAAGCGAAGCGACTTCATTAAGCGGTCCCACACAATAACACGATTCAGCCATTGTCTTCATCGAATTCCTGTCAGTTATTGCAATCTTCCTCGAGAAAGAGAGAAACTCGGATGGGACGGCAGGCCTCGTACTGATCGCAATCCGAGTGACGCGCTTTAGTCTCGTCCTCGCTGAGTCGGTTATAGCTCATACCGCATAGCCAAGCTGACCTGAGCCCTGCAGTCGCTTAAGGTCGATCTCGTCTCAGCATACGCTGCGATCTGTGAGGTGGTGATGTATCTCAACAAGAGCCGGAAAGGTGCACTCATCAGAGCTTCCACGACGTCTTCAAGAATGCAGAGGAGCTCCTCTAGGAGTTCTGCTCGCATATGACACCATTCCTGAATCTCGAGTTTGTAGGTGGCAAACGAAGCGAGCGAACGTACCCTTGCCAGACAGCTGAGGAATATTAACGCCGAACTGTCTATGTCCCGTTCATTGGCTAGGTGTTGTCTAAGTTGCAGAGCCAGTTCAATAACGTCACTACTCCCGTCTTCTTCAACATCAAGCATATGCTCAGCGGTGTCCACGGATATGTTGCTGCTTTCCAGGTGGCGGTAAATGTTTATGAGGCTGACATTGAAGCCTTGAGCATCGTCAAGGCGGAAATACAGCGCTGATTTTCATCAACTATCAAGTTTGACTCCGTTGGAGATGCTCTTGCCCACACCCAGACTCGAATGTATCCCAACCTGGCCAGGCTCCCCTAAGTTTTGATCACCCTCCCGATCTCGAACGCGGAAGCTGAACGTTCATTTTTGGGTCTGAAAAGACTGAAATAACATGGGTTAAAATGCCACAATGATCTGGCGCTGATCGATGTCCACAACGAAATTAATTTAGAATAGAGAGAATAATCAATGTATTTGCTCAAAAGAAGAGGAGGGTGAGGTTTATGTGAAATAGTGGGACCAATGCTGCGTGTTATATCCTGTTATTCAACCCTTTCAGATCCATTTATGCTTATATTTCTTTTTTTTAACACATGCTTGCATTCTGCTATTCAGAAAGGTTATGTAATAATATAGAATATATATATATATATATATATATATATATATATATATATATATATATATATATATATATATATATATATATATTATAAACCGTTGCCATCGAATGTACCTTATATGATAGAGATCTAAAATGCAAGTAAATCTCAAAAAAATAATTATTAAATTCAGTATTACTTTAGTTGACGTCCAAAAACTATAATTCATAATTTTATGATGTGTGGGTAAAAATCGGATCTAAGAGAGTTAGTGCTCATTCCTATAGCGTACGAGAAGTGCAGGCGAGCGGCTTAAAAGCTTTGTTTGAATGAGTCTTTTTGAGACTCAGGATGGCCGAGTGGATTCGCCGCTTGCTAACACTGGTCCAGCGACACGGGAAGCTGTTCGCAACTCGACTACGCTATTATTTTCTTTGCCCTTTTCCTACTCCTCTCTATCTACACTCTTTTAGGAGATGCTGTTATTTATTAGCAATATTGTCTATGATAACCCTTATTAATCATCAATGCCTTTTCCTCAGACTACTCAGAGGGAGGAATTCATGTTAGCCCTCCCAAATTTTAACCCTGAACTCGCCAATGAGTTAAGCATCTATATGTAATCCTTAGTTTGCCAGCGACTGAAGATGACGGACGTCTCAATCGAAACCTAGTTTCGCAATAGATTGGCCCAAAATACTGTGGTTTCTTTCTTGCCGGTACGTGTACGCTACTCTACTTCTTTTGGATATCCATAACCCTATATTTTAAAAACGAGATTTTTTGAAGGTTTGAATAAGATTTTTTCTTTTGGTTCGGTTGTCACCTAAGTAGATTTAATTTTTTTATCAAAGATATTTCTAATAATTCCTTTATAAGAAGAAGAAGAAGAAGAAGAAGAAGAAGAAGAAGAAGAAGAAGAAGAAGAAGAAGAAGAAGAAGAAGAAAAGGGTGTTAAAATAAAGTCTATAAAGGGGCTTAAAAAAGGCGGTTAAGTTAGCAAATAAGGCCGTAGGCCACACCCCGCAGGGGTGCCTGTGTAACCAAGCTCTTCCTGTTAAGGAAGAGAACAGCGGCTTATATATATATATATATATATATATATATATATATATATATATATATATATATATATATATATATAAATAAGGAAGAGAACAGCGGCTTATATATATATATATATATATATATATATATATATATATATATATATATATATATATATACAAGCCGCTGTTCTCTTCCTTAACAGGAAGAGCTTTGTTATACAGGGGTTAGATACAGCTTAGCTGAGTGGAAACACTACTTCTGATTTTAGCGAAGTTAAGCCCCATCGGGTGTGGTTAGTCATCAAGTGGAGTCTAGATTTGGGTCGACTTTCCTGCGTCTGCCAACTGCTGTAGATATCCGTGGTTCGGATCCCACGCTCATCATTAGGTCCACTAAACAGAAATAAACGTCATCTTAATGAGTGCAGATCGATGGTGAAACCTCTACCAATAATATATATATATATATATATATAGTCATTTGCAAATATTTAAAAACTGAAATATATTCTTATTTTTCTCTCGTTTTAAAAATTTACGTGAAAGGAATAATTATTCTAATATTTAAATTATAACTGTAGGTTTATTAAAAAGTCAGAATTTAAATAATAATAAGAAAAACTGAATTCCACTGCTGAATCAAAAATCGCGTTCTAGTCCTGTAGGGAATGAGTGTCAGTTCCCGGAACTATGCTATTCGATCAAAAGGCTAAAAGGATGATAATTATGGTAGATTAAATTAATGATTTTATGTAATTATAATTTAGTTCGTAATATATTTTTTTTTTTGGGGGGGGGTAAAAATCAATGTTTGAATCTTTTTCAATTCCAGAGAGGGTTATTTCCAGAGAAAAGCTTACAACCATTGTCACTGTGGATCAAAGTGTTCTGAAACGCAAGAAGATAGTTTCTAAGAGTATTGCATCAAGAAATGCCCTATTTAGGATCATTAATGAGTCTAGAGAAGTTTTGTGTAGCTCCAAGATCATCTCCTGGTGAGGTCCCAGCTCACACATAGTATTGCCTCTGGTGCAAAGCTTGCGCACGATTTGAAAGAGGCAGGTGTGAACGCCTGAGGTGCACAGTGAGGCGGAGACCTTTCGATAAAGGTCTCAAGTTTAGAAAGGATGTGAAGAAGCCTTTATGTACCCACGAAGAACCTTACGGATAGGCTCCACTTTTGTAAGAAATATAAAGAATGTAATGTTGAAGACTAGGGTTAAGAGATATTTCTTGGAGAAGATCACCTACACTTGTTAGAAGCTTCTGAAAGATCCTTCATTAAAAGTAGAAAGGGGGGCATTTTCACGAGTCCCGTGTGGTGCCCACGGTGAAACTGGACACACTCCATTCTGAGGCTGTTTCTCATCAAATGTAACTTGACCACTTATGGGGGATGTGATTTGGCTTGGGGTTTTCGGCTGTGGTTGGTTCTGGCGTAGTACTCTGAATCCAATTGAAGGCTCAAGATGCCCGCTGGTTATCCACTTATAGACTGGGCTAACGGTACTGATTTATTACTTGGAGTGGGTAAGGAAATTAGTAAAATAGATGCTTTGGAGGATTATTCTTGGTCTTATAGCCACCTTTTGTTTTGGGCAAGTGAAATCGCTTAGTTACTGGTTTGCAGGATGCTCACGTCCTTGTATATGGCTATCGGTGTTAACATCCTCAACGACCTTTGATTATCTCTGTTTAACTGTCTATGTCTTTTACAACCCCTTTTATCTGTAATATTTGAATTGTAATTGTTTAGCTAAAAAATTCCCCAAAGAATCCCGATTTAATGCGTGGTTCTTTTCTCATTTACAGACCTTTCCAACTCCGTTATAATCTATTTATCATCCCATAAAACAATTTAATTATAATCTATTTATCATACCATATAATTTATTAATGAATTCATATAACTATTTATCCAATTTAATCCATATATCATACCATTTAACTGTAATCCAATTACTTATAAAACATTTATCAATTTATAATCTATTTAATATTTATCAAAATGTTTACCAATCAAATTTGCTAATTAATATTTATCAGACCATTTTACCAATTACTATTTATAAATTATCAATCTATTTACAAATTACTATAAATGCATTCTCTTTAACTCGTGCAAATTTAATACACAAAAGTAATTCAATACAATCATAACTATTACTGTATAATTTCACTTTTCAATAATATATGTTTTTCCTAACTCTTTGTTTTTAATACACGTATTTCCCCAACGTCCCTCAAATTTAGGCCTAAGGAAATTTCGTCTGCAAAAATTTAGATTTCGCGTTCGCATTTAACTTAATTCACTTGAATAACGAAATATAAGTTTTTATGTTTATTGTGATCAGAGCTATCTAGGATATTGACGCAATATCCATCAAAAACTTATGTCTTCCTCTGTATCAGATTCATTACTTGTATGAACAGCTGTTTCAATCGTCCTCCTTATCGCCGCGGCCAAAACCATCAGTTCGCACTTGTTTTCTAATGTTTGTGTGTTAGTGTGAGAGCAGAGCGATTTCATTTCCTATCGCTTTTGCAGTGATTATTGTCTAGGGGTTTAGCATTATTTACAAGTATACAGTTTGCCTTCCATTAATTAATGATAATAAATGACATGCTATTTTAGTTTGGTTTGTGTGCCCATTTCTAGATTTTATAAGGCCAACGGGGTACTAAATTTATGAAGTTCCTGGTTGGCTCTACTCCACCATGTAATTGGGCACTACAAGAAAACCGAGTTTTACAAATGATATTCTTTAACTCTAATACACACTTTTGGGAATAAGGATTTTGTCACTTAAATTGTTGCGATTTTCCACACAGCTTAAATATTTGCTTTTAATATATATATATATATAATTTAAAGAAGTCTTTCGCACTTTCTAAGTAATTTCTTGGCCTACAGGGACCCGGAACAGAAGGTGCCTTTAAAACAGAAATGAGGCATAAAACATCAAAGGCAGCGCCAGGACCGAGTCCTTAGCGAAACGAGACGATCCGTTTTCTGAAGACGGCCAGGATTTCCTTCTCCAGGGAACAAGCACCACATTACCTCGAAGCAGCTGTGCGAGGCTTTCCGCATTTGAAACACTTGACCATACATCATGAGTTACCGTGTACGGCCTTGGGACAATTTACACAGACTTCGCACGTCTACAGGAGCGCTTCGTATGGTCGAAGCGGTGGCAGTAGTAGCACCTTCCCGGTAGTGTCACGAATGCTATCAGGAGGTAGCGATACCAACCGGCACCCTGTCACGGTCGAACGTGACGAAGAGTCTAGGGGCCCCATCCCCCGTTTTCTTATCGCACGTTCGCTCTCGACTGTCCCATGGTCGGGTAGCTCATAGGTGGTCTTCTAATGAGTACTCCCAGGGTTCCAGCGCATAAACCATTCCTTTCACCAAGTTAATGGTAGAGTGCGACGTCATACTCACCGGCGAGCCATAGTGTGTTTGAAGCAGGCCCGTAGCCACGGCCCCTCCACCCCATTTTTTTAGCCTAAAATAATATGATTTCAGTTACACACAAGGGGGTTTTCCTTGTGCGAAGCATTACACAGCAAGCATATACATTCTGGAAGGTTATTTTGTCTGTGGCTCCAGCTTCGTTTACCACTTTGGTTTTGTGAACTGTCTGGTTGGCTTACTAGTTGGAAGAACTAACTGCATAGTAAAGTTCTGTAATTGTATTTTGCCCCTAGACATTCAGTAAGTTAAAATACATTCAAACTTTCTAAGAATTCATCGCCATTTCTGGAAGTCCATTCCAATAATTGTGTAGCAAACACCATCTTCACAATCCTCAAATCCCATTTGCAATTCTATTTCCCAGTGATTGTATTAAATATTTCATAAATCAATTTTATGATAAAAATACAAGTGTTTGAATGTATTATCATAAACTATAACCTCAAATCAAAAAACTACAACAATAATGCTACTTATACTCAACTTTTGTTGGCTAGGTAGTCGAGATAGCTAATAACGAACTGGCTTTTTCTTATCACTCCATTCCAACGTTAGATATATGTATGTAATTGCGGCGAACCGGAAACTTAAATATAAAGATAGTATTTGTAAAAAATGAGCCCCCCACAAAAATCACGACCTGGTTCGAAGGGCTCTAATCATGGCCTTGTTGTAGGTTGGGGTTTTACCCCGAGATACGCCATCGATACAAAAGGTTGAGTTGATGGTCGTAGAGAGAAAAAAAAGGGATGCTGAAAGGGAACCGGGAGGAGGAAGCGCACCAACTCCCCTAGGCACCGTCAGAGTTGGTCAACCCAGTGACGGGGCTTCCGTAATAATTTGGACTCAGGCCCGGACGAGCAGTCCCTCCAGGTACCAAGTGCAAGAGATGCAGTGTACCACCACCCATCTCTGCGGGGAAAGGGGTGGGGGATAGTGTGTGCACTGGTCCCTGCCAAGTTAATGGATAAGCTAATCAGGGTGATATGTCCATTGGCAATGTTGTCAATGCGGTTGTGACCGATGGTGGTAGAGTTTATGAAAGGTTGTGTTATGCGGCGTTGATTTTGGTCGGGTGGCAATGTGTATGTTGCGAGAGGTTATCCGCGATGTCTTTTTATTGTCGTTGTCGTCCACATTCCGTTGTGTACAGCGTGTTGGGTGTTGCTACACGCTCAAGTGGGGAAAGAGACGGTTGTGATGTGGGGAGATGAAGATGGAAAGTCGATAAAGAAGGAAGGGATGGAGTTGTGTGGGGCATTAGGAGCAGGACCATGTTCGGCTACATTTATAACTTCTCTATTGCTCTCCTCTGCAACCTATCGTAAATCCTGGACCAGAAATTAGAATGACAATCGCCGACAAGCCCGATGGTACTCATTGGTCAAGGTGACAGGTGGTATCCTGTCGACACCTACAGCGGGCAGAGACCTCTTCGTAAAGCGGGGTCTGGGGCAAAACCCGTTCCACGTCAGAGGGCTGTGGATTTAAATACCCATATATATATATATATATGCAAATTTTGTTGAATACCATGGTGTATTTCGCCTTAATTAATTTCCTTTGGTAACTTTCTCTTCTTTTAACTATCTTTTTTATGCCATTTTGTAGATGGTTGATCACTTGTCCTGTATTCATCTCTTTTAAATGTTTGATAAAAAACAAACTAAATTGCTAAGATCGAAAGCTCATCAATTTAGTTTGGTTTTTACCAAACACATTCATTTAAAAGAGATGAATACTGGACAAGTAATCCACCATCTACAAGATGGAATAAAAAAGATAGTTAGAAGAGAAAGTGGCCAAAGGAAATTAATTAAGGCAAAATACACAATGGTCTTCAACAAAATTTGCATTCAGGAAAGACTGTTACCCAACTACACTAATATATATATGGGAAATATCACGAAAGTTAGCACGTGATAACTATAAATATGAATATGTTTCCTTCCGTGGTATATATTCATATATATATATATATATATATATATATATATATATATATATATATATATATATATATATATATATATATATATATATATAGGGGGGGGGGGAGTGGAAAACTCACAAAGAATCGCAAGTAATAAATGCAACAAGGACCACAAGGAAAATAAAATCAAGTTTAAACGTACTTTGAAACTTTATTTCAAGTTCATTGTCATGGAATGATAATGAACTTGAAATAAAACTCGAAAGTACTTGGAATCTTTATTTTATTTTCCCTCTGGGTCTTGTTCCTTATCTATATTTATCAACACAAACATAGCCGCCGAATTCTCATAACAGCCCATCTTTAGGCTAATTTAACACAAAAAGGACAGAAAAAAATTCGGGCATGCAAAACTACTAAATACAGTCGGGTGCGCAAGAGTCAAGAGGTAGCGACCTCGATTATCCTGGTACCGGGGCAGTTAACGTGTGCAAAATTCTCCTAGTCTGAAAATCAAAAAGAATGTGTCCCGTGAGGTCGATTCAGAGGCAACAGAAAAAACGAGCAGAAGCTTTCGAGGCATAGCAGACTAGTTCCATGGGAAGAGTCGGAGGAAGTGGGGGTAGACCTGGTCCGGCTGCAGGAAGGAAGAGTGGATATGTCGTCTTACGAAGACGAGGAAAGGAGTTACCTATCCCTGCGCGGGTGGCTCACCTCGCCGGTCAATAGGCAGCCAGCCCCCTCTGTAGGCTGTTTTTGTGGCCGCCTTCATTGTGAATGCACCTGGTACCTAGGCATTAGCAGTCCAACGCTTTATCCACTAAGGTAACGAAAGCCACAGTGCACTTGCTTGATATTAGGTACAAAATTAAACAAAGGAGGATACAAATATTTTAATTCAAACAAGTTTAATTAGTCCTATAAACGGATACACAATTTGCGTCTGATATTTACATTCACCTTCTTCCACTTTTGCAAAAGAGCAGACAATTCTTATTTACCAGTGATACTTCACGTTGCGATGTTGAACTGCAAGAAAATGAAAACATTTTATAAAATGCATACTCAAAGTCGAACTATCTGGAGTTATAGCAGTCTGTTTCGTTCAATTTCAGATTCCCTAAGATCCTTTGACATACCCTTAGGTAAGACATAGAACTACTATAGTACTGTTTAACTTGAAAATGCAAATTGCAAGAACTCATCTATTTTTCACCGGTTCATCACACCCATCCTTATCCAGTGTGTTCACACTGTGGTGGAGCGAATGTGAGTGTGTGTAAAAGGGCCATTCTCCCACCCCTTTTCTCAGTACCCTCTCCCTCCCTCTGTAAGAATGTGTGTGAATGGGAATGGGTTTGTTTTGTTTTTGTTTATTTTATGTATAAAATGATTACCATGTTTTTCTTTCTTTCCAGGCGCCATATTCTGGAAAGATAGTAGCTAGTTTTGATATATCACTATAATTAAAACAAAATAGTACTTTGTTTAAAATAATCTTTTATCAAAAGATTATATTTTGACGCTTGTTTAGATTTACATTTAGAGGTAAGCTAGTCGATAAATTTACTCAGGTAATGCCCACTTATTAGTTTCCCTTCCATGTATAAGTAAATGGGTCATAAACGGAGGATATATCTCTTCTACAGAGAGTGAAAGCGTGGACTGACGGCAAGAAGGGTTCTCTAGACGAGTGCTCTGCCCAGTCCTGAGACGGAGGGCTTTCATACCTCGCTAGACACCTGGACCACCATACCCGCATTGGTTGACAATCCTGCATCCTTTTATGTCAGCCTACTACCACCCACCTCCAGCACACAAGTGATAGCGCGTGTCCCTTTTCGTTCGGTTGTTGTTGTGTTTTTTTTTTATGTTTTGTGTAGATATATAAGTAAATTTGTTGTATTCGCCTGTTATAAAATTCTCTTTTGGTATCTTATTTGGATTGGGGAATTTGGCCTCATTTTGAAGTGTGCACACTTCCCTTGTAAATATAAATTGCTGTAAATATAACTGTATTCTTTGGTAAATAGAGGGACTGTATATACAATCTGTTTCATTCTCCCTCAATTTCTCACGTCCGGACAGTGTAGGAAGCGGGTTGGATCAATTGGGATTAGAGATATATTTTCGGCCCGCTACAACACAACCCTTCCCGTGGCTTCCGAGCATCTTCACTTCCTTCCAAAATAACTTTGTGCTTGCATCGAAATCCTCGGTCCTCTTTCCAATTCCTTACTACGACTGAGGCCTTGTTTTACTACTATTCTCAACTAATCGAAATTTATCCACATCACTAACTACACTATCAAATGTTTGCAAGCACATTTAGCTTCTAGTTCTAGCACACCCACATTTCTTGTCTTAATCTCAAACAATTTACCATACTCGTCCTTATCCCACGAATCTAAAAACCTTTCACTTCTGCTTTCCCCTTTCAGACTTATTCCATCAACACAAAATATTGATTAATCACAATAATACTGAGAAATGATGTAAGTGTAGAACTATGATCCGAGTCTTAATTGTGTTTATAGGGAGGTGGCAGCTGGCTATGTGAGCGCAAGTTTTTTCTTTTTGTTGCGGCGGGCAAGGGAAAGGGAGGAGGTCTAGATTCTTGAAATGTGCCGATGGTATTACTTTTGGACATTTTGTTGGTTTATACTAAGGCAGTTTTTAGTCACGGGCAACTCTACATCACTATGTCAATCGGTCCCCATTTTACTTTTTTTTTTTGTAATAACATTGTAATTATTCAGCAGGGATTCTAACGAAATTTGAAACCCTTATGTTGTTTTACATTCTCTTTCAATTGAAAGTTTTGAAGATTGTAAGGTCATGAATCAGAATAAGTGAGAGCATGCCACTTTTGGTCAGCAGACCTTGTTTAAATGTAGATGGATCAGGAGGGTGATTTGTTTTTTTGTTTTTTTTTTTACAGCTATGCCTGTTATCCTCATATGCTCAATTATAACTCTTGTGTTCACACATTCATGCCCAACCAATACATTATGCCATTAAATCTATTCCTGCCATCACAATTTACAACCAATCACGCTCCATTCAACACAAACTATTCATTTTTTCATGATTATCTACAAACAAACATCTGCAGTTTCCCTCTTTTAAGAATATTACCTACCTTCCCCTCACATTCCACTCAAAGCTGGAAGCTTAAGTAGAGGGGTGTATGTGTTAGGAAGATTTTCTTGTATCTAAAAATTAATGCATTTGGTAAGAGGTTTTAGAGGCAACTTCTCAGAGCAGTGAACACTATCCAGGTTTAGTTCCTTTTTACCAGAAGCGGCAGAATGTGTCCCCCAAAAGAAATAGAAGCATTAAAAAGGAAGGATGTATGTATGGTCAGTACATTAGACAAACACTATTTAATAAATTAACCCAACAGTGTTTGTAAATAGTACATCATTTTCCTTAAATTAAGGAAAATGAAAGTGTATGGGAGTTAAAAATCAAAGTCGACCACCTTAGTACATTGTCAGTTGGGGTTTGAGAGAAGTGCATTGTGCAGCTTTTCTCAATTTGTCCCCATTAGACAATAGGTATTAGCAAGAGGGATAATGAAAGCCACCCATTTCCATTAGTTGTTCAAGTCTCAAAATTCTCAGCTGCAAGTGAACAAAGATGGCTCATTATAATATAGTACTTACCAATCTTCGAATAGTTGATCAAGTAAAAGAAGCCCATTAAACCAAATGCTGCCTGCACAAAAGGAGCCACACCACCCTTTTTCGGTAAAATATACTGAAGCAAAAAAAAAATAAAAAATTAACAAAAAGATGATCCAGGTACCAGAATCACCGAATTCAATGATCTATACTAATAAAATTTTATGTTCTTTATAGACAGCCACATTTTGCAATTAAATGAGCTGGAATTTGGCATAGAGGTTGTTGTTTACAGTTCCCCGGGACCAGATGGGATTTCTGCTCCGTCGAATCGCTTGGGAGATTAAGGGAAAAGATTTAATCCTACAGCCTGCACTGTGGGCCTCCATCAGCGTTAACACAATTAAGTGGGGGCAGTGATGTAGTAAATGGTTACTGCATATTTGAGATCCATTCTCTCCATTTTGTCCACTGGATTTTCATCACTTTGCCTTTAGCCTGTCCTTTTACCCTATCCTTTCTTGGTTATGATAGAGGAGTGTGAACATTTCGCTAGGAAGGGGGGTTGAGAGAAATAAAAAGGCATTCATTTTGACTATTGTTGTAATATAATTTTTAATTAGTTCTTTACTGTTTTATTAATGATTATTTAAGATAAAAAAAATTATAATAAAATTGTTATGATAGCCTGATCCATATTTAAAAGCAAATAACTGAAGACCTTGTGAACCAACACAGCAAGTGGATGGCTTGTAAATATTTGATGGGGTGGAGACAGGGTATGTTTTTTTGTATGGCAATGGGGAGTAGGCATAGATTTTTTTTTCTTTTTAGAGTCCCCTGTGCCACTTTGACCGCCACAAGTGATCCCTGGAGTTCATTCTCTTGGCTTTTTGTATTCTTTCCCCATCACAGACTTCCTGAACTGAGAAGTAGTCACTGAAGACTGCTTCTGAGGTTCCTGACTCAGGCTTTCCTTGTCACTCAGCACAGTTTGAAGACCCATTGAGTGCTTAATGCTTATGTACATTCTTTTTTGAGAGGGGGAACAGGGTCCTCAGATGTACATTCTTTTTTGAGAGGGGGAACAGGGTCCTCAGATGTACATTCTTTTTTGAGAGGGGGAACAGGGTCCTCAGATGTACATTCTTTTTTTGAGAGGGGGAACAGGGTCCTCAGATGTACATTCTTTTTTTAAGAGGAGGAACAGGGTCCTCAGATGTACATTCTTTTTTGAGAGGGGGAACAGGGTCCTCAGATGTACATTTTTTTTTGAGAGGGGGAACAGGGTCCTCAGATGTACATTCTTTTTTGAGAGGGGGAACAGGGTCCTCAGATGTACATTCTTTTTTTGAGAGGGGGAACAGGGTCCTCAGATGTACATTCTTTTTTTGAGAGGGGGAACAGGGTCCTCAGATGTACATTCTTTTTTTAAGAGGAGGAACAGGGTCCTCAGATGTACATTCTTTTTTGAGAGGGGGAACAGGGTCCTCAGATGTACATTCTTTTTTGAGAGGGGGAACAGGGTCCTCAGATGTACATTCTTTTTTTGAGAGGGGGAACAGGGTCCTCAGATGTACATTCTTTTTTTAAGAGGAGGAACAGGGTCCTCAGATGTACATTCTTTTTTTGAGAGGGGGAACAGGGTCCTCAGATGTACATTCTTTTTTTAAGAGGAGGAACAGGGTCCTCAGATGTACATTCTTTTTTTGAGAAGGGGAACAGGGTCCTCAGATGTACATTCTTTTTTGAGAGGGGGAACAGGGTCCTCAGATGTACATTCTTTTTTGAGAGGGGGAACAGGGTCCTCAGATGTACATTCTTTTTTTAAGAGGAGGAACAGGGTCCTCAGATGTACATTCTTTTTTAAGAGGGGGAACAGGGCCCTCAGTAGACTTTAGAAAAGCAGATTAAAGTAGTGAGGAGCTACCTGGAGATGATTGTTTGGGACTAGCAAGTGAGGTCAGGTTAGGAAATGTGATGTCAATGAGGGCAATCAAGAAGAAAGATAACCCTCAGGTAGAGAGGAATAGTGTAGATCAAGAATGAGACAATGATTAAGTAGTTAGTTGCTAGACATATGAACATACCATATAAAGAGATTAAAGCCAAGGTAGTTGACTCTAAATGGATGTCAGATAAAATTAAGCATTATTTTGGGATTAAAAAGGGCATTTATAGGGGGCCAATTAAGGTAGATATAATGAACTAACTCACAACATTAAAAAGTTAATTAGGGTAACAAAGAGAAATTATGAAATTAAAGTAGCAAATAAGACAAAGGAAGATCCCCAAAATTTCTTTCAATAATACAGAGCTAGGACTAGTGATAAAATACCCATTTAAAACTACAGATTGAAATTAGTGAGTGATAGTGATTCCATGGCTAGGATGCTACATACATATGTATTTTCTTAAGAGTATTTACACTCAAGGATACTCTAGGTATGATTGTAGGTGTTATTGGTACGGATTGTTTGAGTATGGCAGCAAATCATTGATTGAAATACCTTCTCTTTTCAGATCTTTGGGACTGGTGAGACAAGTTAAGACATTGGACTGAGTCAAGACAAGTGGTAGAGTGAGTGAAGATTCTGGAGCCTGCTACCACAAGGAGACTAAATATTCATACATTAGAAAGGAGAAGAGTTGATGGAAGTCTTCAAGTGGGTAAAAGGTTACAATAGGCAGGACATGGGTGGGGTTCTTATTTTTAGTGAATAGCCTGACAAGTTTAGGTTTAGGAGAGATTTATGGCTGAGGATGCTAGGTGAGAATGAAATAGGTGATGGAAACAGGAGCTGCTTCAGATAGACTTTTGATTAGCTTTTGCAGACTCCTTTTCTTATGTATATAAACTTATGATACACCTTGACAACTATTAAAACATTCTCAACAAATAGAGAATCACTTCATATATATATATATATATATATATATGAAAGATAATGGTAAACCACAATATTTGAATCAAGATTTTATTTATAATTATCGGACTAGTTTCGGCAAGAGGCCATTTTCAACTAATAAGGAAACCAGGCAAGGAGCCCAGTATACAGTGGCGGCAACAAAAAAAGTGACATGTGACAATTCGGGGAAAATGAAACAGAAAAATGTAACACATATTTTATTATGAATATTTCATGAAAGTTAATACTTGGTCATGTTGCCCTTGCACTTGATGACCATTCTGAGTCGATTGGGCATTGATTCAGCGAGGTTTGCGAAGTAGGTGGGGTCGATCGTAACCCAGATCTTCTTCAGTGATTCTATCAGGTCCTTGATGCTGCCGGATGCTGTCTCTTGAACTTTGGATTTCATCAGATTCCAAGCATTCTCAATAGGATTTAGGTCCAGGGAATTACCAGGCCACTCCAAAACACTAATATTATTATCATTGAAGAACCTTTTTACTAACTGGGATCTGTGAGCAGGGGCACCATCATGCATGAAAAATTCACACCGATGAATTTCCCAAAATGGCAGCATGTGCTGCTTCAAAACTTCGAGATAGTTAGTCCCCCTCATGGTTACATTCTTGGGAAGGAAGTACAGACCTCCTCTGCCCTTGTTTCCACTAAAGGCACCCCACACCATCACACTATCAGGGTGCTTCACAGTTTTCACGGTATATTTTGGGTCATACCGAGACACATTGCTGGGACGACGCACGATCTTTGACTCTCCTCTGACCAGCCTAAAGGTGCTCTCATCACTGAACATCACCTTCTTCCAATGGGCAGCTGTCCAATGTTTATAGGTCTTGCAAAAATTGAGCCTTTTCATCTTCATAGCCTTGGTAAGAAGTGGCTTCTTGGCAGCGCGGCGAGCCGGTAGGCCTAAGTCCTTCTGTAAGCGATGACGGATGGTCCTGAGGGCGACGTTCTGGAGAAGGTCTGGGTGTTTTTTCTTGATTGAAGCGGAGGTTACAGAAGGGTCTGACATCACTTCACGCCTTAGGATATTATCAGTCCTTGGAGATGTCTTCCTAGCTGCACCAGTGCCCTCCTTCCTCTTTGGTATGGTACCTGGTGGCAATAACTCAGCTGCCCGTTTTAGGCGATAAATCGTATTTCTTGAGGTTCCTAAATCTGCTGCTACATCAATAAAAGACTGTCCCTGCTCTAATAGGGTCAAGGCACGGCTTTTCTCTGTCATATAAAGCTTTTTCCGCCCAATTGTATCCACTTGCACAGAAGTTATAGCACGTCAAATGTAGGCACGAATGCAGGAAATCAGCACGCTGGAGCGTTGTACACCAAAACCTCACTGTACGAGCTCAAACGAGACAGTGAGTTCCAATAAAGCGCAGTTCTGTTGTCTTAGCTCAGGAGAGTCATCCACTCGTGGCATAAGCCCCGCCCCTTTTCATTGGCTTGTTGGCAAGTAAAATCGTGAAAGCGATTTTATGTATCGATTTCTATTGCCAATATTCAATGTCACTTTTTTTGTTGCCGCCACTGTATATAAGGTAAGACATCCTAAATAAAATGAAACAGCAGGAAACAATCTGGAAAAACAAGTGAATCTGGCATGAATGACAAGCTAAACAAAATGATTCAAATATTGTGGTTTACCATTATATATGACTGATATACATCACGTTAATGTGATATCTTCCATTATATATATATATATGTATGTGTTAACTCTTGTGATTTTTATATATGTCGATGAAAGAGAGAGAGAGAGAGAGTAATATTTTGTTTAAAGGAGTCGTGTGAAACAAGAGTTATCGGAAAGAGGAATGCCCTATGCCCGTCAGCAAACTTCCGCCGAAATTAGCCAAGAATTTCTTTGGTTCAGTTGGACCATCAAAACTCTGCCGCTGAGCTATAAACGTGGAAGCAAGGCTTAATTGCTTCTGTTAGCAAATATAGGAGTTCCGGCAAAGGCCTATATATTCCTTGTCACAAAATTAATCTTGGAAGTATTCCAAGAAAGTCCTGAAGATGTACTCCACCCCTTGGAGAAGAACCCGGGTAGTGGTGTGAGCCGTCTCTATGTTGCTCCCAAGCGAGCCAAGCCCAGAAAATACAGAAGGTATTTGACAGCCTCTTTTAAGACGTCTGTGGAATCATCCACTGATGGCACATATCCTCGAGCGATAGAACACTCTCAGGATCGAAGGACACATCCAGAAGAATCACACAGTCTCCTTCACACAGGAGTTTTCCCCCTCGAGCATCTACAGGAGAATCTTCCCCTTTTGAGTGTCTACTTTTAGAATCTTACCCAAGCATCTACTTGTGGTAACCACCCCTCCACCCAAAATAGTTAAGATATTTACACCTTTCATTTCCTCATCGAGGCAGTACAACACCCTCCGACTAAGACTTGTCAAGTAGTCTCCTTTGGAGTCATCTCAGATACCAAGCGTGAATAATTGTGCCCCTATGGCTAGGATTCCATTCGTAGTTTCTCCATAAACCCTATTGGGTTAGTAATCAATGTATTGAGCCCTTGCAGCATGAGTAATTATTGATAAATTTTCCATTATTGAATTAATTAATAACTAGAGAGAGCGTAATTATTTATATTATATGTTGTTGTGTGATTAAAGATTACTTTTGCAATTCTTCTTTAGTCCTGCAACCACCAAAGCCTAATTAAATAAGACCAATCCCGGCCAACCATATTTAAAGTATTAAAATAACAAAAATGCTGCACACTCAACGAAATTCAATTCCAATTATTATTTTGGGCTGGCTGTCGTAGTCCTTCCACAAACAAATGAAGGAATCAAGAAATAGGTGATATAACTGACTAATTCTACGACAATATATATAAATATTATTGTAGATGGGTAGCAGTCTTTCTTGAATGGAAATTTTGTTGATGACCATGGTAAATTTCGCCTTAGCAACTTTCTATTCTTGTCTTTTTTAGTCCATCTTGTAGATGGTAGATCACTTGTCCTATATTCACCTCTCTTTTTAATGAATGGGTATGGTAAAAACCAAACTAAATTACTGAGCTTTTGATATTATTTGATCATCTTCGGAGTGTCTTTATGTATTCTTTCCTCCTTTACCAATGAAATCTGGTGGAGTCAGAATCAGGCTGAATGAAAAGAAAACAGTTTTTTAGGGGATATTTATTCTGCCTCACTTGAGCAAAATGTCAAAGGAAATGAGCCAATCCGGTGAGTGGAATTTTTAGAACAACTTTAATGTTCGATTCCAGCTCATCGCTTGACTGTTGAGGGACAGCTTTTCTTTGTTTATTAGGGGGGCATCTAAGATGTTCAACCTAGCTATATTTCTCTCTTTTCTTTTAATTTCTCATTAGGTTGATGTTGTATTCGATCTCCATACGATTTTTAGGCCCTCCGCTTTGCAGATGCATGGTTAAACATCTCGAAAGGGTGGTGGTTGTCATGCCAATATATTTTGAGTTATTATAAAGCTTGCAGTCTTCATTGGGGCAGATAAGCTCATAAACTATGTTGGTTGACTTTAGATTCAAGGAGTTTATGCAGCTGTTGTTTTTAATAAGGAGATTGTTGGCTTTTGTGGTTTTATAGTATATAAATAAGTTGAATTTTGTCCATTTGATTCTTAACATTGTAATCAGCTCATACATCCACCGAGGATACAAATGCTGCTCTATGCAGGGAATTTTTCCATCAAGAGATCTGACACATAAAACAAACACTAATGAACAACAGTTTTTCGAACAGCATGATTGAAAAACAACTCCAATCATTTTTAAATATGCATTTCAAAGATATGGATAAAATGAAAAGGAATCAGGGAGCAGTAAACAACATCAAACTATATTACAGAAATCAGATGTCCACGGCCTATAAAATAGATGAAAAAAAAAAAACACCAAGAAGATTGTTAAGAACCAAAGGGCCAAAATTCAACTTATTATATACTATAAAATGACAAAACCCAACAATCTCCTGAAGAAAAACAATAGCTGCCAAAGGACCTCAAATATAAAGTCAATTTAGTTTGGGTTTTACCAAACCCATTCTTTTGAAAGAGGTGAATATAGGACAAGTGATCTACCATCTACAAGATGGAGTAAAAAAGACAAAAGAATAGAAAGATGCCAAAGGAAATTGATCAAGGTGAAATATACCATGGTCTTCCAACAAAATTTGTATATATATATATATATATATATATATATATATATATAGTACGAGAGAGAAATTTGACCTGGATGAGCAATGAGACAAGAAACGGGAGGTTTTTTTAAAGGTAAGAGACGGGGACATTAGAAGAGCACTAAGATCAAAGAGAGCAGAGGGCGGCACAATGAAGGCAATCTATTACTGAGAAGACAAATAACGCCAGGAAAAAAAATGTGAAATTCCTGGCTGGGACTCTAGCCGAGATCTGATGATGCTGGTCAAATGCTCTATCATTAAACTATCAGGCACAGTGACTTTACTTCGCCCAAAGCATTACCCCATCAAATACAGTATCTCCCTAAGCTAGGAACCTCCAAGGAATTTTCATACATCTTCTTACCTGCTCACAATTTAAAGGCTCATTATCCATGTCACATAGAAACAAGGAGCAAATACATATTCTGTGGGTGATAACAACCATCACATGGCTTTCGCCATATTTATTTTCTGCCTTTGATCTTAGTGTTCTTCTAATGTCCTCCTTCTCTTACCTTTAAAAAACCTATTTCTTGTCTCATTGTTCATTTACATCAAATTTCTCCTTCTCGTGTACTATATTGTTATAGTCTGCAATACAAGGTTTCTGCATCTTTCCTTCTGTCTTCAAAATTGTTTTGAAAGGCAGAAAATAAATATGGTGAAAGCCCTGTGGTGGTTGTTATCACCTGCACAACTTGTATTTGTTTTTTTTTCTCTCTCTCTCTCTCTCTCTCTATATATATATATACATGTATTCACCTTAATTAATTTCCTTTGGCAACTTTCTCCTTTTTATTCTATCTTTTTTATTTTTAATTAATTGCCAAAGGAAATTAATTAAGGCGAAATACACAATGGTCTTGAACAAAATTTGCATTCAGGAAAGACTACACTAATATATATATATATATATATATATATATATATATATATATATATATATATATATATATATATATATATATATATTATATATATATATATATATATATATAAGGCCTTTATAGGGGTCAATTAAGGAAAACAGATAATGAGCTAACTCAGGACATTAAAAAGTTAATTAGGGTAGCAAGGAAAAACTATGAAATTAAAATGGCAAATTAGATATATATATATATATATATATATATATATATATATATGAATCCATTAAACCACATTGAAAGAGAAAACGGAATAATTTTTCCTTGCAGTAATATTTTTATTACCCTTTTCAAAAAATCTGTGCAGTGAAGCGATTCGAACCAGGCACACTGAGGCAGCGAGCCCCGCTTTGATCACAGTTAAAAGTATGCCGTTAGTACACTACGCTACACAGAGAACGGTTCTCTGCGTAGCGTACTAACGGCATACTTTTAACTGTGATCAAAGCGGTGCTCGCTGCCTCAGTGTGCCTGGTTCGAATCGCTTCCCTGCACGGATTTTTCGAAAAAGGTAATAAAAATATTACTGCAAGGAAAAATTATTCCGTTTTCTCTTTCAATGTGGTTTAATGGATTCATTTCCATCATTCTCTCGTGCTACTTTGAGATATATATATATATATATATATATATATATATATATATATATATATATATCTTTAAACTAGAGATTAAAAAGCAAAATAATAAAAACAATAAAGCAGCATTCCTCGGTGCCAGGGGGAGGAAGCCCCTTTCAGTCAGTGACTTGAGCATGCAGACAAACAATTTAAGTAATTAAATTCTATGGTCTCTCTCCTCCAAGAACTCAGGACAGCTGGTAATGACACTGCCCATCATACTGGAATAAGTACCACTCAAGTAGGTATGTACACCAGCATAGCATCAAAACATAACCCAGAACACTTCCTGCCATTATTTTCTACCATCTAACAATTTATCATTCATCCTAGACATTCTTAGAAACCGTTACAATGCTTTCCATTAATGATTATAAGCTTTCTCCAGCCTCCAAAACCAAGCATAAACTTCAAATATCTTATACTGTTTTTTGTTTTATTAGCTAGCTATCTCAGTGCAAAACTAATCCCACTTTGCACATCTATCAGGTCATCAGTTATCCTTCTTACACAGCCAATCATCATTTATTCATATACTTTTTCTACAAAACTGACTTATTACCAAGGAGTTCTTTGATTCACCTTTACTTTTATAGAGTGGTATTCATTCAGCATTCTTTGAGCGCACTCTTACTTTCCACTAACCACTAGACCCATTTCCATACCACAATTGCAACCATTTTTAATATCTCAGTCAAAACATCATCTTAATCCACCTGCTTTGACAGTTTTAAGAACTCTTGATTAAAAAACCTCAAAATTTTTAAATGGTAATGTCCATGAGGCAATAATTAGGAGGGTAAAAAGAAAAAAAGCCCTCTAAACCATTTCTTTAACTTACTTTGTGATTCCATCTCCAGAAGGCTCTTGAAAAGCATTGAACAATGGCCCTTGGATTCATGTTTCTGCGAACAATCCAAGATGGAAATTCTCCAAGCTTTACTTGACTCAAAGGAGTATCAGCTGAAAGTAATTTTATCTATCAAGTTCTTTTACCTTAATGTATACAACTCATTACTAAAAAAAAGAAGAATGACCCCCCCCCCCGCATATTTTCTATTTTGTGATTGTCAATAAAGTATAAGTTGTGGTTCTTGCAATATAGTTAATTGAGCATAAAATATAGTTACAATTAAATACAGGCTTTAGGAGTCAGTGCCACTACAATTTTTTTAGAGCTCTCTAATTTGGTCCCACTCTTGTTTACATTTGCCCTGATTACTTAAAATGAATTGAAAAGTTTTCTTGATTCATTTTAAAAGATTTAAGATCTTTTTTGTTATTTTTTTTCCTATTTAGTTATTTTTCTGTGAAATGGCTGAATGTATGGAATTGTCTGCGCATGAATCTGGGAGTGTTTGCAATGTTTGTGGTGAGATAACAGAGAAGAATATGTGGATAGTGTGAGTCTTTAGAGGATATGTAGGCTTGAGGGCTGGTTTCTGAGTTCAGGAGTAAGGTAAGTGCAAAGCCGAGGTCTGTGAACAAGGTAGATGTGTCAGATGTAGGTAAAGATATTTCTAGAATATGTTGGGTTAGCTCAATTGTATTAGCTAGAAGTAGGGTGATCGTGAGTGAGAAGTAGTTAGGAGGGGATAGGCCTAGTGTATAATCAGCAGCAAATGAGACGAATGAAGGTGAATTGTGGGTGAATGTAGATAGTATAGATAGGGCAAGGTGGATTAGGTGTTCTAAGACAAAGGGACACAGAACCTCTTAGCTTAGCTTATAGATTCAGTGCTCTGAGAGAGAAAGCAACTGGTAATAATATGATTGGAAGTGAGGATGGAGATGGAAGTGGAGTGACTGTTAGTGGAAATGAAACTAGGAGGAGAGATAAGAGTTAGGTCTGGGGAAAATAGAAATAAGAGTTTGACTGATGTGCTTGTGATGGGTGATTCTTGTTATTTTTTCTTTCTTTCTAGGGCATAAGTCACCGTACTCAACCTAGCCTAAATCTAGGCTATATTAAAGGCCAAATCCCCCAAAGAAAAAAACAAATTAAAAAAATATAAAGCGAGCTCCGTCGTTGGGGAAAGGCCCACCCTACCCCGGTGAAGAACATGATCCATAGTTAAATATTAAATAAGGGGGAGAAGGCCACCCTCCTCCGAAAAGTCTAAAAATTCACAGGTCAGTGTGCACGAACTCATCTTGAGCACAAGGGACAGGCGGTAGCAACCCCCCCCCATCCCAGTACCGGGATAGATAACTGGTGCGAAGATCACCCACACTGGGGTGCGACACAGTCGTCACAATAGGGTACAGGCGAGTGCTCTATTAAATGGTGATGCATCACACGAGTGTGCCCGATTTGGAGAAGACAGAAAGAGACCTGAAGATAATGTGGCATCAGGGGGTAGATCTATGGGAACAGTCACAGAGAAATGGATTGCAACTTTAAGTTCCCTTCGACCGTCTCCCATCTTCTTTGCCAAACAGCCCGAAGAGCTACCCGCATTCCTGCCATGTAGTCAGTGTGATGAAGAGCGAAACTCTGGTCCGGTCACAGAGTCCTTGCAGACTTTTTGGCCCTCTCATTCTCCACATGTTCAGGAACCCAGCAGAAGATAATCTTGACATCCGCCCGGCTTACTAAAACTATGGCATCACGGATATCATGAACCAGGGGATGCAGAGACTACAAAGCCCCAAGAGCACTCAGGGCGCTTTGTGAGTTGCTTTAGATTACAATCCGGTCTCCGAACCGGGTACATCACCTAATCTTCTGCACCAAGTAGTGTATTGCCACCAGCTCAGCTGTGAAGACAGAGGCAGCGCCTGGCAGAGCCCTGCTGACTTCAAACAGAGGGGATACGGCATGGAAACTGACCCTCTCTTGGGACTTGTAGCCATCCGTATACACTGACATGCTATACAAGCTTTGGGAGCAGAGGCATGGCAACAAACAGCCAAATGCGGTACCCTCCAGGGTGGCATCCTGGGAAGAACCAGGGTCGCCACTGGCCCTAAGAGCTATACCTAGGTCTCGAAGGAGTTTCCTAGCCCTAAACCCCAAAGGCTTAGGGTACGAATGGCATCTCTCGGCGGCATAGGCACCGTTGAAATCAGCTGCGGATGCAGTGAGAGCTGTTGGCGACTGAGGGAGGAGCTGGGCTTGCGCATACAGGCAGATAATGCACTGTGCACGGCGCAGAGCGAGTGGCATCTCCCCAGCATCAACTAGTAGGCTCTCAATTAGGGAAAGTGCAGAAGGCACCAGGTGAAGGCCGGTGTGGTGGATCAAATCCATCTTCCGCAATACACGCTCGGCTGTGGATGCATAAAACTCACATCTGTAGTCAAGCTTCAAACGAACAAATGATTGATAAAAAAAGTAAGGCAGTAGCCCTATCAGTGCGCCAAGCACTGAATGTCACGGAACGGAGAATATCCTTGGCGTGGGACAAGAGACCCTAAGGCTGTGAATATGAGCCTCCCTTCCCAAGTGAGGGGTTGGTCAAATACAGGACTAAGGAAATGGTGTGATCCAACCACTTCCAGACATACCCCATTAAGAAACAAGTCTGGCTCAGGGTGGAGCCATGGATGGTGGCAGAAGTGCACCACCTTAGTCTTGGACAAGGAAAACCAAAACCTGTGCGCTTCAGCATAGCGAGAGACACAGTTCAATGCCTGTTGGAGTCGATGCTCCAGAGCGTAGTGAGAACATCTTCCGGCAGCACCGAGGTGATGCCATTGATGCTCAGGGCAAAAAATGCGACACTGAGGACACTTCCCTGCGGGACACCCTTTTGCTGCTCCACTGGGCCAGAGAGGGGTCCCCCCACCTGTACGCAGAATGTGGAGATTCTCCACTAAATGATACCGTATCACCATGTGGTATCATAGGCCTTCTCCAGATCGAAAAACACTGCAGACAGCATTTTCCAGTCGGAGCAGAGCATCCGACATCGAGTGTAACTTGCAGAAGCCACACTGTGCAGAACACAGCTCGTCAATCAAGTCAGCAAGGACTTGACCCCGGGGATTGATAGAGTAGTCTCCTCAGAGTGGGTGTTTACCGTTTAGATCTCCGAGCAAGAGATAGGGCCTCAGCAACTCTGCAACGATGCAGCGGAAGTCCCCTATTAAGGTGCAGCTGCACAGCTACCGCCTGAAAGGAGGTATATATAGTGAGGAGAAGAACAGAGTCATCATGCCGGGTGCAAATCGCACATCCTCCCACCCAGCCCCCATCCGGTGGTGGTGGGGGCGCAAAACCCTTATACCCCGGGAGGGTGGGCAGGGCAAGTGCACCCAGCATAGGCTCCTGCAAAAAGATATCTAACGGGAAATAGAGGAGATGAGCCTCCAAAGCTCATCACAGTTGGCCCAGAGTCCACGGCAATTCCATTGGAGGAATATGCCCTCCAGGCCTAGCTCGGAGGAGACGCGGGGGCCCTCTTTGAAGAGAAGACCCTCATGGAGATGGCGGTATGCTTCCTGGAGGCAGAACTCAGAGGACTGTTGGCTGAAAAATGCGCTGTCACCCTCGAGGACTTATTGGAGGAGGTTGGACTAGCCATGCAAGTCTTTTCCTCCCTCTACCTCGAAACCTTAGGCGGGCGTTGCAGCTTCGGAGGTGGGAGGCCCTCTTTTCGAGGATCCGCCCAGCCCACCACTAGGTTTGTGCGAAGGAGATGAAGCTCCTTTGTTGCTGTCCTCCTTCCGGGGGAAGGGGGCAGCTTTAGGAACCCAGGACAATGGACTGGCGACCAACTTCAGGGGTGTTGCCTGTAAAGGAAATCACCCGAAACTCAACAATCGTGCAAATTATTTAATTATCGTCTGACTACAACTCATCTCGCTCTCTATCAACCAACTACCACCTCGCACACGCCCATTGGCCGCACAGAGCCTAGACAACCCGAGATCGGGCAAATTTTAAACCCAAACCTTTACTCTAGTTTCGGAAACATCAACATAAAGGTGCATTTGCTTTCCATAGTGTATGTCCCATTTTTTAAAAGTTTCTTTATGTGTATATTTATCAATTTTTGACTTGTGCCCCCTTAAAAGTGTTTTGTGTATAACCTTTACCTTTTAAGGGTAATTTTTGGTGATTGTTCATTTATAATCCCTTTCTTAAAGGGCTAAGGTAATTTCATGCAAATTTTTAAGTCCCTTCCTCAAGGGACTATTGCTTTCTTTAGTTAGTTTGAGATTATTATTCCTAATCTTTTTTTTGGTAGGCAATTCATCTTCGTCAAAAACTATAATCTGAACCAAGTGTAGAACTGCGCCAAATCATCCCCTCGGTTGTTCACCATCAGTGAAATTCGTTATTTTCTTCAGAGCTTAGCCTCGGTTTAATTTTTGCATTATTTTTGGTTTTTCATTTTTTGTGTATTTACTGTTAGCAAATTACTTTATTTACTTTATTGAATTTTTTCCCATATTTTTTCTTCTTATGTATGTATTAACTTATTTTGCTTATTTCTATTGTAAACTACTTAATTTACTATAGTTTAATCTTTGTCCTCACAATCCAAAAGTGAGTGGTAATCCCACTTACATGTGGCGCTGCGGACAGGATCCGATTAGGATTGTGTATTTATTGTAAGGGTAATGAGATTTAGTTTCTAACAATAATCTAAACTTTGTTTTGCCCGCAAGGCTTCTTTACTAGCTTGACCTTTTCAGACTACAGCTGACATAATAGCAAAGCAGTTTTCATCCTTATGAGTTTTAGAGTTACGGTCTAGATTTCCTTGCCTTTATGGTTGGTTTTTGGCCGAATAAGACATTCGGGCATTTAAATTTCTTTTAAATCCTTTGACGGTAAATACGGCTTCTCATTTTTTCTATTGGTACATCCGTACTGTTTTCTTTTTACTATTGCATATTTGGTTATCTCTCATTATTTGAAAGGTTATTACCAAATTGTTGGTGGTAAATTTGTGTGCCTAACTCTATATTTTAAGTTTCACGCTTGGTTTAATTTATCCCAACAGAATAAAAAGAAACGGGGTGTGCAGTTGTTCATACCCACACTGGTTTTCACCTAACTTGAGTCCTGAGAAGATACTGTAACACACAGTTGAAGGTGATAAAACTCCTCTTCAGAGAAAAGGTTATTTTTTTAGAACTTTTGTAGCTCTGTTCATTCTTAAAATGTCCAAATATTTATCATTAACAGATTTCGAGGAATTAGAAGAAAGTATGGGACTTGCTGGTGAAAAGTTAATAGATTTCATCAAGGAGCAACAAGAAATGGACCAAGAATGTGCCAAAGAACGAGAAGAAAGAAAAGTGAAGGAAGAACATGAGGAAAGAGAAAAGGAAAGACTGCATGAATTAAGAAAATTAGAACTTCAAAAAGAATCAAGAGGTAAGACTAGAAGGTGCTCAAAGTAATGAACATCTGAACCTAAGTGTAATGATCCCAACATTTAAGTTACCAGCTTACGAGGAAGGAAATGACTTAACATCATATTTGCTCAGTTTTTATAGGCCCTTGTGGCTTTTGTCATCCATGAAATTATGTTATATTATGTTATGTTAAGATTGCCGAACGATCAGGATGGCCTAAGGAGATCTACACAATCCAACTGGGTTCCTTACTCAAGGGAAAAGCTATGAATATATTTGCGGTGCTCCCCACCGAAATCATACAAGATTATGATACAGTGAAGGAGGAATTACTATCAACATTTAAGAAAATATCAGAATTCTCTAGGAAAAAGTTCTGGTCGATGAGAATCAAGACAGACGAAACCTACACCCAATTCTCAAATCACCCAAGTCAAATTTTTGTAATTTGGTTGGACATTGAAAAGGTAGGATTTAATTTCATTGAATTAAAAGTTAGTGCTTAGGGACCAGTTTTTGAATGCGTGTGCCATGGATATTAAGTTCTTTATAAAAGAACGTAACCCTAAGTCTCAAAGAAATGGCAGAATTGGCTGACATTTATGCTTCCGCCCATAATTCTTACAACAGTATCCCTGTTGTAAGAATTATGGGTGGAAACAAAGTGGAATGAAGATGGAAGAAACAACACCAACATCACCAAAGAAGGTAAAATGTTATTTTTGCGTCATCGCAGGACACACAAAAGAAGAATTGTCCTCAGAACCCTTCCATTTTTTCAGAACCAAGAAGTAAGAAAAGGTAAATATTGTTTACAACATGGGGACAGGACGATATTTGTATCACTCACCAAGGCATACACTAAGTGGTTCCATCAATGGGACAAATGTTACAATTTTGAGGGACACAGACTGTTCCTGTGTTATGGTTGCTGACCATCTGTTACCAGATGCCGATTTAGCAAAAGCTGAAATGTGTGAGGTCATGGATTTCCATGGGAACGTTAACAAATTTCCAATTGTTAATTGTCATCTTGACTGCCAATTTTTCAAAGGTTGAATTCAAGCAGTTTGTGCCCCCCCCCCCCTTAAATGCTGTAATGTTCTTTTAGGTAACAACATCATAGCAGCTGATGGTACGAAAATATCCACTTGTGAAGCGACTGTTAACCTAGTTCAGACTAGGACAATGACTTCACAAAAGAAGAAGGATGTCACTTGATTTACTTAAGGTAACTCCGGCTGAATTTAAATCGGCACTTATCCATCGCAGAACAGATTTTAAAAAGCTCAATCATATCTCTCCTCACACATCTTCTTCAAGGTGCTTCAGGGAAGGTATTATTTTTGTTGACCTCCTTTGTACTGACTCTAGCATGTTGATGTCATGTCTAAAATGTGGTGACCATGCTTGTATACAGTACTCTAAAGGTGGCCTAACATATGAGTTATAGAGTTTAAGGATAACCTCTTTACTCTTGTAGTTAATATTCCTCTTAATGTATCCTAGCACCCTATTTGACCTATTTTTTGTCCCAATACACTGCTTGGAAAACTTCAGTGACCTATCTACTACTATGCCTGTCCTCCTCATCCTCAACTGAATTCAGCCAATGCCCATCCATTTCATAGTTAAATTCCCTATTATCCCTTCTCAAGTTAAGAACTTTGCATTTTTTAAGGTTAAAAGTCATTTGCCACTTCTGAGCCCAAGCTAATAACTTATTTAAGTCACTCTGCACTTTAAAGCTACCCTCAACCTCTTTGACTACAGCTGCCAATTTAGTGTCATCAGCAAAAATTGAATCTTTGCTATTTACAGCCTCCCCAAGATTATTTATATAAACTATGAATAATAAAGGGCCTAGAGCGGATCCCTGAGGTACACCACTACCCTCTCCCTCCCTCTGTAAGAATGTGTGTGTGAATGGGATTTTTTTTTATATATATAAAATATAAATTGATTTCATGTTGTATTTTTTTTTCAGGCGCCATATTCTGGAAAGATTGACCTAATTGTGTATTACCTATGTATTAGAAGCGAACTATTTACCAATTGTTAACTTACAAAGGCCACTAGTATTTGACAAGGTTTCAAGGCTGTGTTCCTCTTGTAAAGAGGGTCTGACTTTGCAAGTTTAAAATAGTTTGGCATTTAATGAAGGAGGGCTTTTAATAGTCATGAAAGCATGACAAGGTTGCTTATCTAATACTGAGCTCAGAGGAGCCGGTTTTTTTATATGAAGATTTTGTTGTACCACATGAGGCCTTTTTTTGTTGTTGTATTAATGTGGTTATTAGGCCTCCTTGAATTTTACAATCAGTGGGTTTATTAGGCCTCTTTAGTATCATTTATTTATTCTCACTAGTTTATATATAAATTATTGGTTGGTGATAGGATTCTGGATTTTTTTGTACATACATCTATACTCGAGATCTCAAATATAATTACCCCCATATTATTGTAAATATTTACCCTATATTTTTTGTAAGTAAAGGACTGTATATACAATCCGTTTCATTTCCCCTTGATTTCCTCACATCCAAAATAGTGTAGGAAGCAGGTTAGATCGATTGGGGTTAGTCGAGATTTTTGGCCCACTACAACATCTCTCCACTGTGACCTAACCCAATTCAGCACAACTCTCTGTTTCCTGTCTTTCAGCCATTCAGTTATCCAATTCAAAACTTTACCACATATCCCACACATTTTTATTTGTAAACTAGTCTCCTATGTGGAACCTTATCAAAAGCTTTGCTAAAATCTAAGTAAATTACATCAACATTCTCTCCCTTATCTAATTGTTTAGTAACATAATCCATAAAATTTAATAAATTTGTTAAACACGATCTATCTCTTCTAAACCCATGTTGAGCATCATTTATTAACCTACTACACTCTAGATGGTGAGAAATCCCCTTCTAAGCTTACCGGCTTAAAGTTATTTGGGTCCTCTTTACTTTCCTTTTTAAAAATTGGCACTACATTCACTAATTTCCAATCATTAGGTATTTATCCAAACTCTAGGATCTAGTATACATCTTCTCAGGAGCTACTGCAATACTATCTACACCTTCTTTGAGTAACCTAGAATGAATGTTGTTTGGCCAGATGCCTTACCAGTATTTAACTCCAATATAATATAAACCCTTTAATTATTTCCCTGTTCACATTAACGGTATTCAACACTACTTCCCTTGACCTAGAATTATCATCAATTAATCTATATTGATTCTCTTGTGTAAATACTGAAGAAAAATGATCATTAAGAACCTGTACTATTTCCTCATCAGATTCTTTCAAAACCCCTTCATATCTAATAGGCTCTATTTTATCACTGTTAGATTTGTTATTAATTCTATAATAGCTAAAGAATTTTCTCAGATCTTTATTATTATTTTGAGCTAAATTAATTTCTGCCGCCCTTTTTCTCTTCTTAATAATCTTATTTAGCTCACTTCTGGTTGACCTATAATGATTTAAATTGTCAAAAGTACTTTCTCTCTGTAATCTATGGTATGCCCTTTTCTTCTCAGAAATTTTCCTAGATATTTCGTGATTCCACCACAACGGCTTCTTACATTTCTTCCTAATACCCTTCATTGGAATACACTGCTCCTGGACTATGTTTAGTATAGTTTTAAAAGTATCCCACATCTCATAAGTATTCTTCTTCCTGAATTCTATATCCCACCTAATCTGATTTAGCAAGTTTCGTAATTTATTGTAATCTCCCCTAAAAAAATTTGGAGGTTTTGTGGAGTTTGCTGATGTTCTACCTTTCACTATTCCCAAGTTAAAATAAACCATCTGATGATCACTATTTTCCAATGCTTCCCTGACAGTCAATTCCTGAACCATGTGATCATCATTTGAAAGAACCAGATCTAAGATATTGGCACCGCTTGCTGGCTTATTAACAAATTGAATCAAAAAATTATCATTAAAGCATTCTATAAACTTACAACATGCTCTATCCCTTCCTATTATATTTTCCCAGTCCAAAGAGTTTAAATTAAAGTCACCAAGAATAACTATCTACTTCACATCCTTTCCTTATTTCCCTGATCATTTAGCTCATCAATACAGTCTGTCTGTCCGGGTGGTCTGTAAAAGGCTCCCAAGTGTATTATCCTATTTTTACTCACCCTAATATCTATACACACTGACAACTTCTTCTTGCTTTATAGAATTATTTAGATTTGAAAAAATGCTAATTCTGATATAAATAATCAACACACCACCTGTCCTATCTCTCTTTTGACTAATGTACATATCATAACCCTGTAGTTCAAATTCACTCACGTTGTCATTCAATTTATTTTCATTAACCCATGATTCTATTACACATATTATATCTATATCTTCATCAATAATATAACTAAATAACTCATCTTTCTTATTTCTAAGACTACCAACATTGGTATAAAGACAACTCAGCCTTCCTATCCCTGAAGCACCTCTTTTAGAATGTATACCTTCCACTCTATCTCCTCTGCACCTCTTTCCTTTCCCTGTCCCACCCTGTACTCTTATAGTTCCCTGACCACTACCAGTAACTAGTTTCCCGCCTGCAAAGACCCAACAACAATATCTAACTCCTGCCAAAACACGTCAACCCCAGCCCGGCTTAGATGGAGTCCACCCAATGCATACAATGCCTTATTCCCATAAAACCCATTCCAAACATCTACAAACACTAATCCTGACTCCTCACACAGGCCTTTCACATACTCATTCAGTCCAATTGCACAAGACCACCATTCCATCCCCACATCCAATCTCGGAAGCACACCTGAAACAACGCCTTTCACTCATCCTTTCAACTAACCTTTTGTACCTCTTTCTCATAACTCACATGAACCCACCTTCTTTACATCATTTACTCCCACATGCATAATTACAACTGCATCCCTCTCACACCCAGACACCAGACTATCATACCTCTCAGACATCATTTACACCAGCACCCGGCAAACAAACTCTCTCTCTCCCTTACATTTGCTTGCACTCAACTTCCTATCTAAATATCTAATCTGATTGTCATCCATCACAAGCACCTGTCATCCTCCTAGTCCCCCTAGGCCTAGCATTACCTTCCCTCTTGTTCTCATTCAAACTACCACTTATTTCACTTTCTGCCACAACCACATCAGATAAATCACCTTCGAACAGGTAGCACGTGTTTCGTAGAGCTCTCAGAATATTTTGATTATTTGATATACTTTGGTGTGTGACAAAAACAAATATTAAGTTATTAGATCATATATTTGGTTAATATAACAAAGTTAAATTGTGGTTATTTTGTATAAAAATTGTGGTTATTTTGTTTTGGTGAGAAAGTGACTTTTGTTTACTTCGGTGGCCATCTTGATTAGCAGGTTTTAAACTTGCGCGCACAAATTCGGGTCAAATTTTTGTTTCTATTATTGTTCTTGTTTAAGTATGGCTGACTGTTTGGATGTAGAGTATGCCTTTTGAAAGTAGTGCGGATGTAGTGTGCGATGTCTGTGGTGTAGAGAGGAGAGTGAATGTGTCTGAGTGCCATGTATGTGCTTTGACTGAGGAGGTGAGTCGATTATGTGCGGAATGCATGAGACTGAATGATTTAGTGTCTGAAGTGAGAAGAGATGCAAGTGTACGTTTGAAGTCAGATTGGGACCAGGAGGGAGGAAGTTAGACCTAGAACAGGGACTGGAGAGAAAGCAGTAACAAAAATTCAAAAATAAATTCATGAGTCTTCAATCAAGTTGCATCCCTCTAAAATGCCTCCGTCGGTCTTCTGTTCAACCAAAGTGGTTTAATCGAGAAATCGGCCAACTGCTTAGGGAGAAGAGAAATGCGTACCGGCGATCGAAGATCTCGGGTGCCTTTGACGAGTACCGGAGGCTAGCCAGGAGAGTGAAGTCCAGCATAAGGGCGGCTAAGCGTACTGAGGAACTCCGAGTGGCGAGACTCTGCAAGGAGAATCCCAAGGAGTTCTTCGGCTATGTAAATAGCCGTAAACCAATCCATCGTAGGATTGGGCCCCTAGTGGACGAGGAGGGTGCATTAACTCAGTCAGATGCAGAAAATGCTAACCTTCTCAATGACTACTTCTCCTCAGTGTTTACTAAAGAGTGTGGTCCCATCCCCCAGCCCACGGATTCCTACTCGGGGGGAAAGCTGGAGGCAATGGACTTCACCGAAGGAGAAATAAAGAAAAAGATCGCTGACCTAAAGACGAATAAGTCCCCTGGACCGGACGGGTTTCTACCCAAGGTGTTGAAGGAAGTGTGCGATGAAGTATCACGACATCTGTGCGCTATCTTTAACATGTCAATCCGGACCGGATGCGTTCCTAGAGACTGGCGTGAGGCGGAGGTGACTCCGATCTTCAAGAAAGGAGACCGCAACCAACCGTCGAACTACCGACCTATCAGTCTGACTTCGATAGTCGGTAAACTCATGGAAAGCATGATGGTGGAGAAAATAACGTCGTATTTAGAGTCAAACCTGCTACTGAGGAGTTCCCAGCACGGCTTCCGAAGGCAACGGTCATGCCTGACGAACCTTGTGGAATTCTTCCACTTCGTGTTCAGTGAGCACGATCGGGACAAGGCGGTGGATGTGGTTTACTTAGACTTTCAGAAAGCCTTTGATAAGGTACCACACCGCCGCCTTCTCCGGAAAGTGCGAGCGCTGGGCATAGACGGAAAAGTAGCCGGCTGGATCGAGAACTGGCTAAGTGGCAGACGGCAACGGGTGGTGGTGAATGGACAGGCTTCTGAGTGGGTGCCCGTTACTAGCGGAGTGCCTCAAGGTTCTGTCCTGGGACCACTACTATTCATCATCTACGTCAACGACATGGACGGTGACATGGTTGCCAAGATTTCCAAATTTGCCGACGATACCAAGCTTGGTATGAACGTTGCAAAGGATGGAAATACTGCCCGCCTGCAGGAAGACCTTGGGAAGATTGGGGAGTGGTCGGACACGTGGCAAATGCCGTTCAACGTGAACAAGTGCAAAGTAATGCATATCGGCCACAGAAATCCCCAATCTCATTATATCTTTAAGGGCACTGCTCTCGAATCGAGTGACACTGAGAAGGACTTGGGTGTTACTGTCACTAGCGACCTCAAGTTCTCGAAACAGTGCATTGAGGCAGAGAAGAAAGCCCAAAGGATGTTAGGCTACATAAAGCGCCAGTTTGGATACCGTAACAGGGAGATAGTACTTTGTCTGTACAACTCCCTAGTTCGGCCGCACCTGGAGTATGCCGTACAATTTTGGAGTCCTTCGTTTCGAAAGGACATCGCAAGGTTGGAACGCGTACAAGCCAGGGCAACCAAACTGATTCCCTCTATCCGACATAAAAGTTATGAGGATAGACTAAGGGAATTAGATCTGTTCTCGTTGGAAACCCGTAGACTGCGTGGTCAGCTCATCGAAGTTTTCAAAATACTTCGAGGGTTCGACAATGTTGACTACCGGGATATTTTCACACTGAGTGAGAACAGAACGCGCAATCACGGCTTCAAACTTGAACTGAAGCGTTACAACCGCAATCTGTGTGGAAACTTTTTCACCTACAGTATCTGCGGTAAGTGGAACGCACTTCCAGTGGAAGTTGTCAACAGTGAATCTGTTGACCAGTTCAAGTCAAGACTAGACAAAGTCTTGAAAAGTGGCCGTTTAGGGACGCAAAACAATTGAGCAGCCATGTGCCCGCTCGATTGCTAGTCCCAAGGTACCCCCTTTGAATGGACCGTAAGGTCTCCTAGGGTACCTTCTTTCCTTGTAAGTGATGATGAGTGGTGGGTGAAAGTGAACAGAATAGATAAGTTAGGACAGGTTAGGTCTGTGAATGAGAGGGACATGGAAACTGTTAGGCTAACTAACAGATTTGATGCTCTGAGAGAGGAAGAATTTGAAAGGGATTTGTCTGGTGTGGCCGTGCCTGAAAGTAGAATAGGAGGTCGAGTGAGTGAGAGCAGGAGGGAGGGTAATACTAGGCCTAGAGAGAATAGAAGAATGACCGAGGTGATTGTGATGGGTGACTCTCAGATTAGGTATTTAGATAGGAAGTTGAGTGAAAGTAAATGGAAGGGAGTGAGAGTTTGTCTGCCGGGTGCTGGTGTAAATGATGTGTGTGAGAGGTATGATAGGTTGGTATCTGGGTGTGAGAGGGAAGCAGTTGTGATTACACATGTTGGAGTAAACGATGTAAAGAAGGTGGGTACTTGAGAGTTACGACAGTGGTATAAAAGGCTGATTGAAAGGATGTGTGAAAGTAGAGTAAAAGGCGTTGTTTCAGGTGTGCTTCCGAGAATGGATGTGAGGATGGAATGGTTGTCTCGTGCAATGAGGTTGAATGAATATGTGAAAGGTTTGTCCGAGGAGTCAGGATTGGTGTTTGTAGATGTTTGGAGTGGGTTTTATGGGAATAAGGGTTTGTATGCGATGGATGGACTCCATCTGAGCCAAGATGGGGTTGAGGTTTTGTGGCAGGAATTAGATAGTGTTATTAGGTCTTTAGAGGCGGGAAATTAAGTTTTGATAGTGGTCAGGGAAATTTAATGGCTCAAAGTGAGGCAGGGAAAGGAAGCAAACACAGATGTGTAGAAGGTAGGCAGGCTAATGAAAGTGCTTTAGGGTTAAATTACTTGAGTAGTGATAGTGGTCAGGAAAATACAAGAGTACAGGGTCGGGGAAGGAGAGAAAGAAGATGCAGAGGAGATAGGCCCTCAGGTGCTTCAGGGATAGGTGGGCTGAGTTGTCTTTACACAAATGCTCGTAGTCTTAGAAATAAGAGGGATGAATTATTTAGTTATATCATTCATGAAGATATAGATATAATATGTATAGTTGAATCATGGGTTAATGAAAATATATTTAATGATAATGTCAGTGAATTTGAACTAGAAGGTTATACTATGTACATTAGTCAAAGGAGAGATAGGACTGGTGGTGGGTTGATTATTTATATTAGAAATAGCATTTCTTCAAATCTAAATAACTCTATAAAGCAAGGAGAAGGCGAATCATTATGGATAGATATTAAGGTTGGTAAAAATAGGAAAATACACCTGGGAGCTTTTTATAGACCACCAGGACAGACTGATTGAATCGATGAGTTAATGATTAGGGAAATAAGTAAAAGATGCAAAGAAGATACAGTTATTCTGGGTGACTTTAATTTAACTTCTGTAGACTGGGAAAATATGATAGGAAGAGATAGAGCAAGTTGTAAGTTTATGGAGTGTTTTGAGGATAACTTTTTGACCCAATTTGTTAATAAGCCAACAAGGGGTGCCAATATATTAGATCTAATTCTTTCAAATGATGATCACTTAGTTCAAGGATTGAGTGTAGGGGAATCATTGGGAAACAGTGATCATCTGATGGTTCGGTTTAATTTGCAAATAGTTAAGGGTAGAACAACGACAAACTCCACAAAAATTCCAAATTTTTATAGGGAAGATTACGATAAATTACGCAGCATGCTAAATCAGATTAGGTGGGATATAGAATTCCATGGAAAGAATACTTATGAGATGTGGGATATTTTTAAGACTATATTAAACATGGTTCAGGAACAGTGTATTCCGATGAAGTCTATTAGGAAAAAATGTAGGAAACCATTATGGTGGAATCAAGAAATAGCTAATAAAGTTTCAGAGAATAAAAGGGCATACCAGAAATTACAAAGTGAGAGTAGTTTAGATAATTTAAACCATTATAGAAATGAACTAAATAAGATTATTAAGAAGACCAAAAGGACAGCAGAAATTAATTTAGCTAAAAATAATAATAAAGATCCTAAAAAATTCTCTAGCTATTATAGAATCAATAATAAATCTAACAGTGATAAAATTGGGCCTATTAAATATGAAGGGGTTTTGAAAGAATCTGATGAGGAAATAGTAGAGGTCTTTAATGATCATTTTGCTTCAGTATTCACAGAAGAGAAACCAGTTAGATTAATTGATGATAATTCTAGGTCAAGGGAAGTAGTGATAAATTCTATTAATATAGACTGAGAAGAAATTAAAGGGCTTATAATGCAGTTAAATACTAGTAAGGCATCTGGCCCTGACAACATTCATTCTAGGATACTCAAAGAAGGTGTAGAAAGTATGGCAGTAGCTCTTGAGAAGATATTTATTAGATCACTAGAGTCTGGACAAATACCAAATGATTGGAAATTGGCAAATGTAGTGCCAATTTTTAAAAAGGGAAGCAAAGAGGACCCAAATAACTTTAGACCAGTGAGCTTAACTTCTATAGTCTGTAAAATTCTTGAGAAGATGGTTAAGAAGGGAATTTCTGATCATCTAGAGAGTAGCAGTTTAATTAATGATGCTCAGCATGGTTTTAGAAAAGGTAGATCGTGTTTAACTAATTTACTGGATTTTATGGATTATTTAACTAAAGAATTAGATAGGGGTGAGAAAGTTGATGTGATCTACTTTGATTTCAGCAAAGCTTTTGATAAGGTTCCACATACAAGACTAGTTCATAAATTAAAGCTGCATGGGATATGTGGGAAGGTTTTAAATTGGATAACTGAATGGCTGAAAAATAGGAAACAGAGTTGTACTGAATGGAGTGAGGTCAGAGTGGAGAAATGTTATTAGTGGTGTACCTCAGGGATCAGTTTTAGGCCCTTTATTATTTATAATCTATGTAAATGATCTTGGGCAAGGTGTGAATAGCAAAGTATCAATTTTTGCTGATGACACTAAATTGGCAACTGTAGTCAACGAGGTTGAGGGTAGCTAAAGAGTGCAGGGTGACTTAGATAAGCTGTTAGCTTGGGCTCAGAAGTGGCAGATGACTTTTAACCTTAATAAATGCAAAGTTATTAACATGGGGAGAGATAATAGGGAATTTAGCTATGAGATGGATGGGTATTGGATTAATTCAGTTAAAGATGAGGAAGACTTAGGAGTAGTAGTAGATAGGTCACTGAAATTTTCAAAGCAGTGTATTGAGGCAAAAAATAGAGCAAATAGGGTGCTAGGTTACATTAAAAGAAATGTTAGCTACAATAGTAAGGAGGTCATCCTTAAACTATACAACTCTTATGTCAGGCCACATTTAGAGTACTGTATACAGGCATGGTCACCACATTTTAGACATGATATAAACTTATTAGAGTCGGTACAAAGGAGGGCAACAAAAATAATACCATCCCTGAAGCACCTTGAATATGAAGATAGACTGAGGGTATTAAATATGTTTTCATTTGAAATCTTTTCTGGGATGGATAAATTGGATTTCAGCAAGTTATTTGAGTTAGAAGGTAGTAATAGAACTAGAGGCCACCACTTAAAGATTAAAAAACACAGGTGCAGACTGATGTTAGAAAATATTTTTTCACTAACAGAGTGGTGGATTATTGGAATAGTTTGCCACCTGAGACTGTAGACAGCCCAAACTTGAATGTTTTCAAGCGCAGATTGGATGATTATATGGGGATGGAGGGTTAATTTCTTACTTTTTGGTATGTGGATATGTTTCTTGATTCATTCCTGTGGATGCAGTTTCTTTTTATTGTATATTTTGGAGGACTTTGATTTTGTGTCTTTGACAGACTCCTATGGAGGCTTTAAATTATATATTGTAGATGCATGGTTGGATATTCCTATGGATTGTTAAATTGTATATTGTAGATGCATGATCTGACAAAATCCTATGGATGCATTATATGGGTGGGATTTGATGGATATGGATGACCTTTGATAGGCCCTTGTGGCTTTTGTCATCCGTGAAATTATGTTATGTTATGTTATGCATGCACGGGTGAACGAAACATACATGCCCCCAAAATACACTCTTTTTTTTTTACCTTTTTGGTTATTCATACGGTAAACAGTGTTTAGCCCCACATGAGCATCCCCTTAAATTTAATCCAAAAATGTGAAACATATTGGAACACGATCCAAAATACTTTAGACCGGTTAGCCTAACTCCTGTAGTCTGTAAAATTCTTGAGAAAATAGTTAAAAAAGGGATTTGCCAACATCTAGAGAGGGAGGGGTTAATCAGCAATGCTCAGCATGGGATCAGGTAGATCATGTTTGACCTATTTACTAGACTTTCTAGAGTTTGTAACAGATTAAGTAGATAAGGGAGAGAATGTAGATATAATTTACTTAGATTTTAGTAAAGCATTTGATAAGGTACCACATAGGAGACTAGTTCATAAATTAAAAATGATTGATATATGTGGGGGTGTTTCAAATCGGATAGCTGAGTGGCTGAAAGACAGGAAGCAAAGGGTAGTGCTAAATGGTGTAAAGTCAGAGTGGAGGAATGTTAGCAGTGGGGTTCCTCAGGGATCAGTTCTTGGTCCATTATTATTTGTCATCTATATAAACGATCTTGGGGAGGCAGTTAATAATAAAGTGTCAATTTTTGCGGATGATACCAAATTGGCAGCTGTGGTTAAGGATATTGATGATAATTTTAAAGTGCAGGGGGATTTAAATAAATTGTTATCCTGGGCACATAAGTGGCAAATACTTTCAACCTTGATAAGTGCAAAGTTATTAACATGGGAAAAGATAATAGAAAATTTAACTATGAAATGGATGGGCATTGGCTGAGCTCAGTAGAGGATGAGAAAGATCTAGGAGTAGTAATAGATAAGTCATTAAGGTTTTCTAAGCAGTGTATTGAAACAAGAAATAGGGCAAATAGAGTGCTGGGTTTCATCAAGAGAAATGTCAGTTACAAAAGTAAGGAGGTTATTCTTAAACTCTATAACTCTTATGTTAGGCCACATCTAGAGTACTGTATACAGGCATGGTCCCCATATTTTAGACACGATATTAACCTTCTTGAGTCAGTGTAACGGAGGGCAACAGGGATTATTCCTTCTCTGAGGCACCTTGAATATATAGATAGACTGAGGGTATTAGATGTGTTCTCGTTCGAAAGGAGGTGTGTGAGACGGGATATGATTGAGCTCTTTAAAAAAAATTCTGGGATGGATAAATTGGATGTTAGCAAGTTTTTTGAGTTGGATGATGGAAATCGGACTAGAGGTCACCACTTGAAAATTAATAGCAAGGGTGTAGGTTGGATTTAAGAAAATATTTTTTCACCAGTAGAGTGGTGGACTTCTGGAACAAATTGCCGCGGAGGGTAGTAGGTAGTCCAAATCTAAATGTATTTAAGAGTAGGTTGGATGAGTTTATGGGAAGGGAAGGTTGTGATGGTTCCTAAGTTTTGTATATATTAATATTGTTTGTATATATCTATAGCTGCATGATTTAGTTCTTGACAAGCCTTGATTGTATCTGTTATATTATATTGTGGGGGACTTTGATTTTGTCTTCCCCTGGTGATGGTGCTTTTTGTGGGTGGGTTTTGACGGATGCGGATGACCTTTGATAGGCCCTTGTGGCTTTTGTCATCCGTGACCTTCGAACAGGTAGCACGTGTTTTATAGATCTCTCAGTCTGTTGATCTATTTTTCAGATTTTTCTATAGTTTGTTTGTTTTTTGTTTTTTTTTCTCACCACAATCAGTGAAAGCTAAGTTGCTCTTCTTTTTTTTCTTATTGCTACTTAAATTCTTTCTTTGTTTGAATAAGTGATGGAGTTTGGGGATGAAAGTGAGCATGAGTGTCGGAATGTATGCATTGGTTGTGGTGTATTAGGTGAGGGGTATACATGTGTTGTATGTGGGCTGCGTGAATGCATTGTAGATTTAGAGGGGATGAGAAGGCAGGATTTAGACAGGATATGTAGGCTGGAGGGGTTAGTTGCTGAGCTCAGGAGGGAACTTAGTGTTAGGCCTAGATTTGGGAATAGGTTAGGTGGTGAGGTAGGCCAGTTAGATGTTTCAGGTGAAGGTAGAGGGCCGGTGGAGGAGGTAGGATATGATAGTTCTAGTGATAGTGAAGTTAGCCCCCTTAGATTAGTTAGAAATAGGCCTAGTGAGGATGGGGGACAGTGGAGAGTGGTTAGGAAACATGATGCTAGGGAGGCTTCTCCTGTTCTTTGTGAGAATAGGGTTGCCTCTGTTGAGGTGGTTAGCCAGGGGGAGAATAGGTGTGTGAGTCAGAGGGACACAGAACCTATTAGCTTGACTAATAGATTCAGTGCCCTAAGAGAGGAAGTAACTGGAAGTGATATGACTGATGGGGGTGGGGGTGGAGTTCGAGTGACTGGTAGTTTGAATGAGAATAGGAGTGGGGATGGAGTTAGGTCTGTGGGGGTTAGGAATAGGAGTCTGACTGAAGTCCTTGTGATGGGTGATTCGTGAGTTAGATATTTAGATAGGAAGTTGAATGCAAGTAGATTGAATGGTTTGAGGGTGTGTTTGCCGGGTGCTGGAGTGAGAGATCTGTCTGATAGGTATGAGGAACTGGTGTCTGGCTGTGCAAGGGATGCGGTTGTGATTACACATGTAGGAGTGAATGATGTGAAGAAAGTGGGTGCATGTGAGTTACGTGAGAGGTACAAGAGGTTGATTGAAAAGGTGAAAGAAAGTAGAATGAAAGGTGTTGTGACAGGTGTGCTTCCAAGAATGGATGTTGGGGTAGAATGGATATCTTGTGCAATTGGGCTGAATGATTATGTGAGGAGGATGTGTGAGATGGAAGGTGTCATGTTTGTGGATGTGTGGGATAGGTTTGTTGGAATGAAAGAAATGTATGCGATGGATGGACTGCATTTGAGTAGGAGGGGGGGTAGATGTGTTGTGGGAGGAGTATGATCGTGTTATTAGGTCTTTGCGGGCGGGAAACTAGATACTAATTGTGGTCAGGGAATTATGAGAGGACATTATAGTACTGAAAGTAGAATGGACTTGGCAGATAACACAAATAGGTTCCAAGGCGATAGAGGTGAGGTCATTCAAGTTTCAAGAGGTGCATCAGGGATAGGGGGGTTAAATTGTTTCTATACAAATGCTCGTAGTCTTAGAAACAAGAAGGATGAGCTATTTAGTTATATTAGCAATGAGGATATAGATATATTATGCGTTACTGAATCATGGGTTAATGAAATAGAATTTAGTGACACTATAAGTGAATTTGATTTACAGGGCTATAATATGTACATTAGTCAAAGGACAGGTAGGATTGGTGGAGGAATAATTATCTATATAAAAAACAACATTGTTTCAAGTTTAAATACTTCAATAAAGCAGGATGGAGTTGAGTCACTTTGGATAGATATTAGGTTCAGTAAAAATAGAATGGTGCATTTGGGAGCTTTTTACAGGCCACCTGGGCAGACTGATGATATAGATGAACTAATGATAAGGGAAATAAGTAAGGGATGTGAAACAGATGCAGTTATTATTGGGGACTTCAACTTAAACTCTGTGGACTGGGAAAATATGATAGGTAGGGATAGAACAAGTGGCAGGTTCATAGAATGCTTTGAGGATAATTTTTTGAATCAATTTGTTAATCAGCCAACGAGGGGGGACAATATATTAGATTTAGTACTTTCTAACAGTGATCATTTAGTTCAAGAATTGACTGTTGGGGAAGCATTGGGAAATAGTGACCATCAGATAGTTCGTTTTAACTTGGGAATTGAGAAGGGTAAAATAACTGAGAATGCTGAAAAAGTTCCAAATTTTCATAAGGAAGATTATGTAAAACTTCGAAGCTTGCTAAATTTGGTAGACTGGGATATAGAATTCAGAGGTAAAAATGCTTATGGGATGTGGGATACTTTCAAGCATATAATAAATGTAGTCCAAGAACAATGTATCCCAATGAAGGCCATTAGGAACAAAAGTAGGAAACCATTATGGTGGAATCAGGAGATAGCTAGAAAAATTTCAGAGAAGAAAAGGGCATATCAAAAATTACAGGTAGAAAATAATATTCAAAATTTAAGTGATTATAGAATGGCTAGGAATGAGTTAAATAAGATTATAAAGAAGAACAAAAGGGTGTCAGAAATTAAATTAGCTCAGGATAGCAACAAAGATCCTAGAAAGTTCTTTAGTTACTATAAAACTAATAACAAGTCTGGCAGAGTAAAAATAGGACCTATCAAATATGAAGGGTTTGTGAGAGAAACTGATGAGGAAATAGTTGAGGTACTAAATGGTCATTTTGCATCAGTATTTACAAAAGAGAAACTAAATAGTCCTATGTATAGTACTCATAGGTCAGGAAAAGAGGTGTTTACTAACATTTGTGTGGATCAGAGGATGATAAAAGGACTAATAGGTGATTTAGATACTACCAAGGCCTCCGGCCCTGATAATATTCATTCTAGGATACTTAAAGAAGGGGTAGAAAGTATCTCAATAGCTCTGGACAAGTTATATACTAGGTCATTGGAATATGGAGAAATACCCAATGATTGGAAGAGAGCGAATGTAGTCCCCATTTTCAAGAAGGGTAGTAAAGAGGATCCAAATAACTTTAGACCGGTTAGCCTAACTCCTGTAGTCTGTAAAATTCTTGAGAAAATAGTTAAAAAAGGGATTTGCCAACATCTAGAGAGGGAGGGGTTAATCAGCGATGCTCAGCATGGGTTTAGATCAGGTAGATCATGTTTGACTAACTTACTAGACTTTCTGGAGTTTGTAACAGATCAAGTAGATAAGGGAGAGAATGTAGATATAATTTACTTAGATTTTAGTAAAGCATTTGATAAGGTACCACACAGGAGACTAGTTCATAAATTAAAAATGATTGGGATATGTGGGGGTGTTTCAAATTGGATAGCTGAGTGGCTGAAAGACAGGAAGCAAAGGGTAGTGCTAAATGGTGTAAAGTCAGAGTGGAGGGATGTTATCAGTGGGGTTCCTCAGGGATCAGTTCTCGGTCCATTATTATTTGTCATCTATATAAACGATCTTGGGGAGGCAGTTAATAATAAAGTGTCAATTTTTGCGGATGATACCAAATTAGCAGCTGTAGTTAAAGATATTGATGATAATTTTAAAGTGCAGGGGGACTTAAATAAATTGTTATCCTGGGCACATAAGTGGCAAATGACTTTCAACCTTGATAAGTGCAAAGTTATTAACATGGGAAAAGATAATAGAGAATTTAACTATGAAATGGATGGGCATTGGCTGAGCTCAGTAGAGGATGAGAAAGATCTTACAGGATCTCCTGATTCTCATTGTAAGATTGGGATATAATACTGATTTGGGTGTGTAATTTTTCTTGTATTTATTTAATACATCAATCACTGTATAATAAATACATTAGTGATTAATACTTTTGGGGAAGATAACTGGCAGCAATCCTGAGCAAGAATTTTTTTTTGGTGAGTGTTAACTTTTTCATTAGTAAATTTCTGAGAGTATGGCTTTTTGTATAGATGGTGAGAGCATGCCGTTTGAAAGTAGTGTGTATGTGGTGTGTGATGCATGTGGAGTTGAAAGGAGAGTGAATGTAACTGAATGCCGTGTGTGTTTTCTGGAAGGGGAGGTTAGGAGGTTGAGTGGGGAATGTAAGAGGTTGAATGATTTGGTGTTTGAGGTGAGAAGAAATGCAAGTGTGCGATTGAAGGGTGAGATTAGTGCTAAGAGGGTGGAAGATAGGGCTAGGACTGGGAACAGTGTGGAAGTTGTGAGTGATGATGAATGGTGGGTGAAAATGGATAGGATAGATAAGTTAGGACAGGTTAGGTGTGTGAATGAGAGGGACATAGAACCTGTTAGGTTGACTAACAGATTCAATGTCCTGAAGGAGGAAGAGTGTGAAAGTGATTTGCCTGGTGTGATTGTGGATGAAAGCAGGATGGGTGGTAGCGTGACTGAGAGCACGAGGGAGGGTAATGTTAGGCCAAGACAGAATAGGAGAATGACTGAGGTGCTAGTGATGGGTGACTCTCAGATTAGGTATTTAGATAGGAAGTTGAATGATAGCAAGTGGAAGGGAATGAGAGTTTGTCTGCCAGGTGCTGGTGTAAGTGATGTTTGTGAGAGGTATGATAGGCTGGTTTCTGGGTGTGAGAGGGATACAGTTGTGATTACGCATGTGGGAGTGAATGATGTAAAGAAGGTGGGTACATGTGAGTTACGTGAGCAGTATAAAAGGTAAGTTGAAAGGATGAGTAAAAGCAGGGTAAAAGGTGTTGTTTCTGGTGTGCTTCCGAGATTGGATGTGGGGGTAGAATGGTTGTCGCGTGCAATTGGTTTGAATGAATTTGTGAAAGGACTGTGTGAGGAGCTAGGATTGGTGTTTGTAGATGTCTGGGGAGGGTTTTACGGGAATAGGAGGTTGTATGCGATGGATGGGCTCCATCTTAGTCGGGCAGGTGTTGAGGTTCTATGGGGGGAGCTGGATAGTGTGATTAGGTCCTTACGGGTGGGAAACTAGAAGCTGTTAGAGGTAAGGGAATAACAGGAATAGAGGGCAGGTGTAGGAAATGGAAGGGATGCAGTGATAGAGGAATAGCTAGGGGAGAGGGCATACTGATGCGTTATAGGGGGACTAATGCACAAGTGAATGAGCAGATAACTAGGAATAAAAAAGCACAATGCAATGAAGATGGAAATAATAAAAAAAACTTAAAAATATACTACACAAATGGTCGGAGTATAAGGAATAAGATAGATCTCTTAAGAGCGTTAGCAAGTGAAGAGAATTTTGATATAATTGCGATAACAGAGTCATGGCTTGATTTGGCAGGTAATCACTTTAAACCTGAGGTTGAGATTGAGGGCTTTAACATGTTCCATACAGATAGGAATAGGAAGAGAGGAGGAGGGGTTATTATTTATATAAAAGATAATCTCCAGTGTTGTGTAAACAGTACAATTAAATTAGATGATAACACAGAGTCATTATGGCTAAATGTAAAGGAAGGTAAAAACAAGCTTATCTTAGGATTATTATACAGACCACCAAATCTTAGTAAGGAAGCTTCAAATCTTTGTGGCAGGAGATTGAACGGGCATGTAGAAGTAAGCATGTGTGTATAATGGGCGATTTTAATTACAGAAATATAGACTGGGAAGCTCTTGTGGGTGATCAGGAGGCTGAGGAATTTTTTAATGTTGTCCAAGATAATTTTCTGAGGCAGATTATTAACGAACCCACTAGAGGTAATAATATACTGGATTTAGTTCTGACAAATAGGGAAGAAGTTATTAAGGATACTGAGATTGGAGGAAATTTGGGTAATAGTGACCATTGTGAAATTAGATTCAAGATGAAATGGAATGGTATTGATAGTAGCATGAACAATGTTAAAATTCCTGACTTTAGAAGAGCAAATTATAATGGGCTCAGGACTTACCTGGAGGCAGTTGTACAGAAAGCAGGCGATGAAATCAAATCAGGAATAGATTCAATGATATCAGTTGTTGGAGACAATAATCAACAGGAGGAAGAGATTACAATTGAAGAGGAGTATGAAAGAATAATTGAGCAATTAATTACAGGTCAGATGATTAACATTCCATATAAGGAGATTAGGACTAAAAATAATGACCCAAAATGGATGACAGATAAAATTAAGCATTATATTGGCATTAAAAAGGGCATTTATAGGAAAATAAAAAATGGAGAGGATCACTTAAGGCAGAGATATAATGAACTAGCAAGAGATGTTAAAAAGTTAGTTAGAGTAGCAAGGAGAAATTATGAAATTAAAGTGGCAAATAGGGCAAAGGAAGATCCTAAAAGTTTTTATCAATTATACAAAACTAAGGTTAGAGATAAAATAGGCCCACTTATAGATTCCAATGGAGAATTAGTGAGTGATAGGGACTCAATGGCTGGAATGCTAAATGACTTTTTTCTCTCAGTATTTACACAGGAGGATACTCTAAATATACCTGAGGTGTCAATGATCTTTCGGGGTAATGATGAAGAGAAATTAAAGGATATCTTGATCACAAAGGAGATAGTGACAAAGGAAATTAATAAAATCAAAAGTAGTAAGGCACCCGGTCCTGATGAGCTCTTTCCTAGAATTTTGAAAGAATGTAAGGATGTGTTAAGTGAGCCCCTAGCATGCATCTTTAGAAAATCATTGGAGAGTGGCATTGTGCCAGTGGCATGGAAGAAAGCCAATGTGATACCTATATTTAAGAAAGGGGATAAAACAAATATGTCTAATTACAGACCAGTAAGTTTGACATCAGTGGTAGGGAAAATGATGGAATCTATTATAGCAAGGAATATTAGAGATCACTTGGATAAGCATAAGTTGATAAAAGAATCACAGCATGGCTTTAGTAAGGGTAAATCCTGTCTGACTAATTTGCTGTCTTTTTATAGTAAGGTGTATGAAGCAGCAGATAATGATGAAAACTATGATATTTTATACTTGGACTTTAGTAAGGCTTTTGATCGAGTGCCACACTTACGACTTCTGAGCAAAGTTAAAGCACACGGGATCGATGGCAGTATATTTAGGTGGATTCAGTCATGGCTTGGTGACAGACAGCAAAGAGTTAGTATAGATGGAGTTAAATCTGAGTGGGGGTGTGTTAGCAGTGGAGTTCCTCAAGGATCTGTTTTGGGTCCCTTGCTATTCTTAATTTATATTAATGATCTTGACATAGGTATAAGTAGTGACCTGAGTAAATTTGCTGATGATACTAAGCTAGGTAGGGCCATTAGGGCTGATTCTGATGCTGTTGTAATGCAGGAGGAATTGACCATTCTGTCCAATTGGGCCGAGAAATGGCAAATGAAGTTTAACATAGACAAATGTAGTGTACTTAGTATAGGTAGAAATAATCCATTGAATAGTTATAAATTAAATGGCAGAATTTTAGGGAGGACTGATTGTGAGAGAGACTTGGGTATTTTGGTAAGTTCAGACCTTCGTCCTAGAAAGCAATGTCTAAATGCTAAGAATAAAGCTAATAGGATATTGGGATTCATTAGGAGGAGTGTAAGCAATAAGAGTGCTGAAGTCATTCTAAAACTGTATCTGGCGCTAGTTAGGCCTCATCTAGACTATGCAGTACAATTTTGGTCACCATATTATAGGAAGGATATTGATTTGCTTGAGTCTGTGCAGAGAAGGATGACAAAGATGATTGGTGGGCTAAGGAACTTACCTTATGGTGAAAGGCTCAGAAAACTAAATCTACATACATTGGAAAGGAGACGAGTCAGAGGGGAATTGATTGAAGTCTTCAAATGGGTAAAAGGATATAATAAAGGGGAGCTGGGTAAGGTTCTTATACTTAGTGAACATGACAGAACACGTAGCAATGGGTTTAAGCTTGATAAGTATAGGTTTAGGAAGGAGATTGGGAGGAATTGGTTTACAAATCGTGTGGTAGATGAATGGAATAGGCTCACTAGGCATGTGATAGAAGCCTCCTCTCTGGGTAGTTTTAAGAATAGATTAGATAAATATATGGATGAAGCTGCTAGATGGGACTGACTTTTTTTTATGTACATATGTATATATTTTTCTAAGGAGTGGGGAGATTATATTTTGCGGTTGCATGAATGGACATAATCCTCTGGATGCATTTTATGTATATTGTAGATTAGATCTGACGAACTCCTGTAAAGGGTGACAATGTTGATGACTTTTCTCTGGTAAGAAATCTTTGGTGTGTTGAATGGAACAGGAGCTGCCAAGTGTAGGCCATGAATGGTCTTTTGCAGTCTCCTTCTTTTCTTATGTTCTTATGTTTTCTAAGCAGTGTATTGAAGCAAGAAATAGGGCAAATAGAGTGCTGGGTTTTATTAAGAGAAATGTCAGTTACAAAAGTAAGGAGGTTATTCTTAAACTCTATAACTCTTATGTTAGGCCACATCTAGAGTACTGTATACAGGCATGGTCCCCACATTTTAGACACGATATTAACCTTCTTGAGTCAGTGCAACGGAGGGCAGCAACAAAGATTATTCCTTCCCTGAGGCACCTTGAATATGAAGATAGACTGAGGGTATTAAATATGTTCTCGTTCGAAAGGAGGTGTGTGAGAGGGGATATGATTGAGCTCTTTAAAAAATTTTCCGGGATAGATAAATTGGATGTTACCAAGTTTTTTGAGTTAGATGATGGAAATGGGAGTAGAGGTCACCACTTGAAAATTAAAAAGCAAGGGTGTAGGTTGGATTTAAGAAAATATTTTTTCACCAATAGAGTGGTAGACTTCTGGAACAAATTGCCGCAGAGGGTAGTAGGTAGTCCAAATCTAAATGTATTTAAGAGTAGGTTGGATGAGTTTATGGGAAGGGAAGGTTGTGATGGTTCCTAAGTTTTGTATATATTAATATTGTTTGTATATATCTATAGCTGCATGATTTAGTTCTTGACAAGCCTTGATCGGTGATAGCCTTGTTTCTGAATGCAATCCTCTGGATGTAGTTTTAACATAAGAACATAAGAACATAAGAAAAGAAGGAGACTGCAAAAGACCATTCATGGCCTACACTTGGCAGCTCCTGTTCCATTCAACACACAAAAGAGGCCTTGAAAAAGAGGCCGCTTGTGGGTGGGTTTTGACGGAGGCGGATGACCTTTGATAGGCCCTTGTGGCTTTTGTCATCCGTGTAATTATGTTATGTTATGTTATGTTATATTATGTTTACATCCCATCATTCACGCTGCCAATCTACTCCCAAAAGTTGAAACATATTGGAACACGGACAAAATAGGGTAAATATGTAGATTAACGGCCCGGCCGGAAAAATTTTTGGTAATACTTCAGATTCGAGGCGCACGGTAGATGGCGCTGTTAGTCGGCTACAATTTGGGGCTACAGCATATCTCTTATGACGTCAGACGGTAGCGTCAGATGTGAACATCACTGCGTTATATTTTTTTGTTGTTTTGTGGATTTGTAACTTTTAGTTTATTATTTACTAAATATCTGCGCTCTGCTCGTTTATAGTTTTTTTCTAAGTTAGGTAAGGTTTCTTGATGTCTTTTATTGTTTTTTGTTTTGTTTTTGTATTTTTTGTTTACTGCGAACGATAACAGCTTCTTATTGGCAACATTGTAGCTTATAAATAGGACCCGTTTTGCAAATGTTTTTCGTTATTGTGTTTTCGTGCTCTCCATGTGCTTCTTTGTTATTCGAATTTGGCTTTACTTTGTATAATCGCGAAAAACTTTTCGATTATTTAGAGGTGCATAAACTAATCAAGAAACCAATAAAAGTAAGAATTGTTTGTTATTAGGTTAGGTTTTTCTGCCAGTAAAAGGCTGTTGAGGAGGAAAAAAAACCCAGTAAATTCAAAGGGACTGCTCATGAGGGTGATATCACTGCAAGGGGACCACTCTGCGATGATCCTGAGTTTCAATCAATTGGGGGTGGTCTGGGGGGCCTGCGCCCCCCCAGTATATACTCATACAAAAAATATTACGCCGATATTGTTCACATCTGACGCTACCGTCTGATGTCATAAGAGATATGCTGTAGCCCAAAATTGTAGCCGACTAACAGCGCCATCTACTGGGCGCCCCGAATCAGAAGTGTTACCAAAATTTTGTGTGTAAATATTATCGTTCACTCGTGTTGGAATATTCATGCGCGTTTGAGTCCTTTTCGAATTATTATTCTATAAACAATTAGGATTATATACTGGGGGGCTATGCTCCCCAGACCCCCCCCAATTTAATGAAACTCAGGATCATCGTAGTGTAGTCCCCCCATTGTGTTTACCCCCACACAAGCCGTCAACTTAAATGTACTCCAAAAACGTGAACAATTTTGGAACACGGACAAAATAATACGTCTCATCGTTCGCGCTGATAAACTACATATTTACCCAAAATAGTTTTTGTCCCATCAATCGCACTGCCGATCATAATGTTTACCATTCATATATGTAGTTGTACATGGGTTGCTATATGGGAGGGGGGAGAAAGCCTCCCCACTCACCCTCAGGAACAAGTTGATAAACCAAAGATTTTGGAATAAAGAGTGAATCATTATGGAATAACAGGAAGAAAATCCTGAGTTGCTAATGTATAAAATTAGCCCCCCAAATAAAGTCCATGATATACCACTGCTTCACCTACACTGGATCCAGGCTATTTAACTGTATCCCAGCCACACTGAGAAATATGACTGGAGTGTGTTCCGACACCTTCAAGAAGAATTTAGACAACTGGTTGGCCACAGTACCTGACCAACAACTAACACCAGGCTACAACAGCTCCAACTCCAATCAACTTCTGGATTGGACCAGAGAACAAATGGAATTGCCTGGGCACAGTGGAGCCCTGCCTCAGCTGCACCACTAATCGACAGAATTTACCGAATTTGGTAATTGTGTAGAGTATGGCCGGATCAGAGTCATAACTTATTTTGGGCTATTTTTCCGGTAATTGTGAAGACTATGGGCAGATTGTAGGTCTATTTTTGGGGGGCTATTTTGGGCTACTTTCCAGTGTTACCTTTTTAGAGATGAAATTGAAAAATTTTATGGCTATTTTCATTTTTATACTGGGGGGCTGTGCCTCCCAGACCCCCCCCAAAGGATTGAAACTCAGGGTCATCGCAGTGTTATCCCCGCGGCGAGCCGTACCCAACAACGAGCCGACGCTCAAAATAAGCGTTAATACTTACGCCAGACAGCAGAAAAACAATGAAAAGTAGCCCCCAAAATAAACTAGAGTCGCATCTGCCCATAGTCTTCACAATTACCATTTTTCTTAGCTACTTTTTCTGAGCCAAAATCTATGTGGACAAAGAATATGGCGATTTCCGATTATATACTGGGGGACTGTGCCCCCCCCCCAAAAAAAAAAATTTAAATCTCAAGATCGTAGGCGCATCCCCCCCCCGACGAGCCGACCCTCAAAATAAGCTAGAATCGCATCCGCCCAAACTCGCAACATTTAACCGGAATTCTACTAAGTAAGACAAATTTCAACTCCAATGTAAAAACAGAATTTACTTACGTTTTCCGTAATATCTAGCTGGGTCGTAAGGTCCGTGAAGTTTACGATTGTATTCAATAGGATAATCACCAATCGCCATATTTGTTGGATATGATAAATGGAAATAAAAACTATGGTTTAAGGTATTTAATTTTAATAGCAGAAGGAAAAAGCAGAGGAAAAACAGAAAATGGATATTAAGGAATCGAAGAATAAATCGCCGGAATATAATCTCGTTAGTTGGTTGGAACTAGACAGGTTTAGGTTGTTATTGACACTTTGTATCGCGATAAGCAGAGGAAATAAAGAGAAAGAGAGCACGAACAGAAATTATAAGTTTGCTCAAGATTGTCCGTTAATTAATTGATTTATTCTGTTTTAAAGGTGTTTCAACCTTATAAATATTATTGGCATCATGAAACTATAATCGAGGATATAGTTCACATCACTTCTTCGGTCGGGACTCTATAGCGGATGGCAAAGCTAAAAAAGGTGGACGACATATAATAAAAAAACTACAAAATATAGAGAATTCAGTATATAGGAAAATTATGGGTGCATCACAATATACTCCAAACTGCACTCTAAGGGGTGATATTGGCGCATCCTCCATGAAAGAAAGAATTATTAAAGGGAAATTAAACTACATTAAAAGTATATATGAAAGAGACAATGAACTATTGAGAGAAGTTTATCTAGAATGTACAGCAAAACAAACTAGATGGATAAAGGATATAAACAAATACCTGGAAAATTTAAAGATTGACTACAAATCACTAATAAAAATGACAAAAAATGACCTGAAAGATAGGTTAAGAAAATGGGATACAAAAGAGTGGAAAAAAGAACTTGAAGATAAAAGTAGCCTAACACTTTATAGGGAGTATAAGAAAGAGATAAAAGAGGAAGCAATATATGACAACACACCTACCTCAGTAATACTGTTTAAGGCAAGAACTAACAGCCTAATGCTGAATGACAGGAATAGATTCCAAAATCAGGACACTGCATGCAAACTATGCAAACATACACCAGAAGATATTTCCCATTTCTTGCTTGAATGCCCTGAATTAAATAAAGAAAGAGTGCTTATAAAAAATACCCTGGGCAAAAAAGAAAAGGACATCAACAAAACTATTGGAAGCATTCTTTTTGAAGAAGAAAACCTGGATGAGAAGAAAAGAGAGGTATACAGATTATGGAAATTAAGAGAAAAGAAAGTAAAAGAAATTGACAGTGCACAAGCTAGTAAGAATACCAAGTAATTATAGGGATAATACTGTCATATATTAAAAATTCACGCATTTACTTGCTCCATTGACAACTACCATTAAATATAAGTACCTAACAATACATCCACGTGTTTTTCCCTTAAAATATATATGTGTAAATCAAATAGCTGTGACAAAGCAAACAAGGCTGCATGATAAATCTTATGTAAATCATAAAAAGTACCCATATACATGCACTAAGCTTGTGTTTACATAAATAAGTAAAAGTCTGGACATACAGCCTACTTAATATGGCTGGCTACTTACTGACAATAGTGTAAACCTGAATTTTAAGTACATGATAGTTATATTCTAAACAATGCAAAAAAGTAAATGACTAACAATTAAATCGGTATTTTAAGTACATGATAATTAAATTTTACACACTAAAAAAAAAAAAAAAAAAGTAAAGGACTAAGAATTAAACCAGAATTGAATATTGATAGTAAGGATATTTTATCCAGAAGGCTGCATATAATGGGATTCCATGAATCTCATATGTGTTATGGAGGTGCCGATGGAAAGGCAATACCTCTTATCTTATCTTATCTTATCTAAGCTCAGTTTAAACGTAGTTTTTTAGCTACTGGATAGTCTAGTCAGTAAGGCGCCTGCTCTTTAATCTCAGTGATGAGGAGTCCAAGTTCGATTCTCGTCAATGTTCCTAATTTATATTCCTCCGCCATCCACTCTTTTCATTCTCTCTAACTCCATTACAAGACACTCAAGAATAAACGAAAAGAGGAATTTGTTAGTAAAGTCTACCTAAAAGAGTCTATACGCTACAAAGAATTTGAGATATAGCAAGATTTACGTTGTTTACAAATATTTATATCAGAAAGAGTCTTTTGGAAACTGAATAAAAATGCATATGCACTAATGAACAAAGAATTATAATATAGGAAAATCTTAAGTTTTTTTAAGGCAACATGTTAATATGAGAGTACTACTTAGGTTTGGGGCCGTTGTCCTTAAATATGTCCTTGTTTTCTTTTGATAGGAGCAGAAAACTTACGCAGATAAAAATATTAATATGTTTGAAGAAATGTGCTCACCATCAGCACTACTAACTTGACTCACATAGTTGTAACGTGGAGCCATAGGACAGGATCCCCAAGAAGAGCGTGCGCTGCACCGAGACAAGGTCCAGGTGGGAGGGAAGAGGGGTTGAGGCCTCCCTCAATTTTTTTTTCATTAGATTAGCCCATAGTAAACAGCAGAACGACTTAATTAAGTCTCCCCCTCAATGACACGATTCAGTCATTCTGTTAATCGAATTCCTGCCGGTTAAGGTCATCTACTTGAGGATGAGAGCAACTCGGACGCGACGGCAGGACTCCTATTGATCGCAATCCGAGAACTGGTTTCTGATTGGCTTCACCGTCGCTGAGTCGGTTCTATCTCAGTGACTAGCCGAGCTGAGCCCTGCAATTTTGTACGGTCGATTTCATCTCAGCATACGTTACGATCTGTGAAGTAGATAAATATCTCAACAAGAGCCAGAAAGCTAAATAAACCAGCTTCCACGACGTCTTCAAGAGGGCAAATTATCTCTTCCGGGAGATCGACTCGTCAGATGATACTGATTCGGGTCGAACATGAACTTCTGATCAAAGGACTTTTGGCTGCCATAGTCGTCCGATCTAAATACCATCGACTATAACGTGTACTGGTTTTTTTTCAGCAAGATGGTGCAAGATCACATAAATCGACTAAAACAAGGCAGTTTTTCAGACGAAACTTGAAAGAAAAAAAATCATTTCTTTAAACAGTGAATTTAAGCAGCCTCCAAGATCTCCCGATCTAACACCTTTGGATTTTTTTTATGTGGATATTTAAAAGATCGTGTTTGCCGAAATAATCCTAGAAGTATCCAACAACTAAAATAATATCGCTGAAGAAATTAATAACATCGATAAAGAACTTTTAAAAAAGGTGATGAGAGCAACTTCGTCACGAGTAAATGAATGTTATAGGTAGAATAGTCAGCATTTAAAAATAAGGAATCCTCAAATAAATTAAGTTATCTTCTATAATTTAAGATGGAAATTTTTTGAAAATATATAAATATTTTGTTTTGCTTAGTTGACAAATGACTTCGGGTGTTTTGGAAATTCAAAGGATTGAAATGGTTAAAAAAATCATGAAGAAGAAGAAGGAGATGATGAAGATGATGAAGAAGAAGAAGGTGATGATGATGAAGAAGGAGAAGGTGTTTAGGATGTTAAAATAAAGAGTCTATACAGGGGATTGAAAAAAGCAGTTAAGATTAGCAAATAATGCCGTAGGCCACACTTTCGCAGGGGTGCCTGTGTAAGGAAGAGAACAGCGTCTTGTCACTAACTATAATTTAAAAAGGGGATTTTTTTTTAGTATTTGAATAATAATTTCATCTTAGTTTGGTTATGACTTGTTTTTTTTAGCAAATAAATTTTAATATTTTTTTTTATAATATCAAAAAACAAAATGGTGAAGTTCAGAAATAAATATAAGTATCGAAATTTTGTGAATTATTTAAAACAAAAGAATTTACAAATGGTGAAGTTCATAAAATTTAACCATGGTTGCATTTTTAGATTTTAAATTTTAATCTTAGTAGTGAAGCGCAAGCTCATCCCGTAAGGGGGAGTGGCGAAACCATTGCCTAGTTATGTAAATTATGCAAACTAACTTATTAGTTAAAATAAAATTGGTTTTAATAGTCGATAAATATCTGAAAGTGCAGCGAAAATTTGTTAAAAATATATGCTTCACTAAAACAGGCAAAACCTCTATAACAATGCCTCTGGGCATTCCTATAATAAAAACCTCCTGGGAAACTTATATATATATATATATATATATATATATATATATATATATATATATCATTTATCATGTATAAAATTCAATTCTTTTGTCATTTAAATAATTCATGCAATCCTTTAACTGTTAATTTAATCATTAAATTATTTTCCTTTAACTTGTCAATTTAATCATTGAATTATTTACTTTAACTGTTAATTTAATCATTCATTTATTTTACTCTAACTTTGTCAATTTAATCTTCAATTAATTTACTTCAACTTTTGTAAATCAAATCATTATGTTAAACTTAATAATTAATTAATTCATTTATTTCCCTGTCAATTCAATTAACGTATACTGTTCCAAACAACATCTCTTAAATTTCACACACAAACAAACATTAAGAAACATTGTTATAGCCATGCCTCTGGGCATTCCTATAATAAAAACCTCCTGGGAACTTAAATTATATATAGTTCAGCGGTAGAGCATCTGACCGGCAATCAGCACACCCGGGTTCGAGTCCGGGCAGAGAATTTCAAACTTTTTTCCCCTGGCGTTATCTCTGTCTTCTCGGTAAAGGATTGCCTTCATTGTGCCGCCCTCTGCTCTGTATGATTCTAGTCTTCTTCTAATGTCTCCTTCTCTTACCTCTAAAAAACTCCTGTTTCTTGTTTCATTGCTCATTCGCGTCAAATTTCTCTTTCATGTACTATATTGTAATATAGTCTGCAATGCAAGGTTTCTGCACCTTTATTTCTGACTTCAAAATTGTTTTGAAAGGCAGAAAATAAATATGGCGAAAGCCCTGTGGTGGTTGTTATCACCCGCAGAACTTGCATTTGCTCCTTCTTCTATATATATATATATATATATATATATATATATATATATATATATATATATATATATATATATATATATATATATATATATATATATATATATATATATATATATATATATATATATATATATATATGAGGAATTAAACCACATTCTCAGAAGACAATTTAATTCAGAACAGTTTTCGGTGTATCTCACATCCCTTTTTCAACTGACACTGGATAGAAAATATAAGAAAAGTGCTTGCAAACATAACACACGGTCAGGTCGTGAAAGATCCCCTCTTTTTTCCCCAATCCCCTACTTGTGGCTAACAGGATGGGGGGGTCAGGCCTAAACATATTGAAGGGCTGACATTTTACTATTTTGTTTATTTGCTTTCGTATTACAGGATTAAAAGAAAATTGACCCTCAGATAGATTTAAATTAGGAACTGACGATATCAGCCTCGATTCTACGATTCTTCTTTTAACATAGTTAGCCGATTTAAATACCATTTTACTTCCATTGAAATCGATCAAATGATTCGAGTCTCTAACATGTCAAAATATTCCACTGCTTTCGCTGCCCATGTTAGAGACTCGAACCATTTGATCGATTTCAATGGAGGTAAAATGGTATTTAAATCGGCTAACTATGTTAAGAGAAGAATCGTAGAATCGAGCTTGATATCATCAGTTCTTAATTTAAATCTATCTGTGGGTCAATTTTCTTTTAATCCTGTAATACGAAAGCAAATAAACTAAATAGTAAAATGTCAGCCCTTCAATATGTTTAGGCCTGACCCCCCCCCCCTCCTGTTAGCCACAAGTAGGGGATTGGGGAAAAAAGAGGGGATCTTTCACGACCTGACCGTGTGTTATGTTTGTGAGCACTTTTCTTATATTTTCTATCCAGTGTCAGTTGAAAAAGGGTGTGAGATACACCGAAACTGTTCTGAATTAAATTGTCTTCGGAGAATGTGGTTTAATTCCTCATCTTTTCTTGCGATATTGCATTAATTTTCATCATATATATATATATATATATATATATATATATATATATATATATATATATATATATATATATATATATATATATCGTGATTTATGTATTCTGACTGAAGCAACCATTTGATCTCGCCTTGGTCACTTTATCTTCCTTTATGTCAACAAACTTCGTTAGCAGAGAACTGTCATTCGACTATTTCATTCCATTTGTTTGCTAACGTCGGTCTGCTACCTACTCCCCAAACTTTGTTATCGCTTTCTTATTTTCTCACAACCTATATAAAATTCCTTGGGTGTACAATCTCTGTTCTCTCTCTCTCTCTCTCTCTTTCTCTCTCTCTCTCTCTCTCTCTCTCTCTCTCACTCTCTAACACACATCAACAAATATTTACTTCACACGAAGGTCCCCCCTTGAAACCCCATTGGTCACGTCCACCCTCTCTACACATATAAAACAAGCAGTCCTTTTTACATTGACCGATACAGATATTCTCATAATCCACACTGTCGATCGAGTCACTTCGTCTTCGTCGTTGTAAATCCATCCACCTTGGTAGATAGGATATACAAAGCTCCAGCCCTTCATCATTAAATATCAAGTTCAAAATAAAATTATTTTTCATCAAGTTGTTTATAAAAATCTAAATACGAACTTATTTGATGGACACCGTCCAAAACGAACTCTAATCATGTAGCAGAGAAGAAATATTGTTCCAACTTGGAACTGGTGACCCCCGTCACAATCAATCCGTCAACTACTTCTCTCACTACAAAGCATCAACGACTTATCTCGCTACAAGTGGTGACCCAGGAGTGAGTTAAAAAATCATCATCTCCTACCCCGGAGTTACTTCCAAAATTATCATCATCATCTACCAGAGTTACTCTCATCATCCTACGAAGCCATTAAATTTCTGGATTCATCCTCGAATTCTCTCAACACCGAGGTACAATGATAGACCCCATTCAACGTTTCATCAAGGAGCCCCTTTCATCTCACCAAAGCACCAACTTGACTCAAGGGAACGTTGAACGTCCGCGCCGTGCAAATCTCCCACTCTTACTCACATCACTCCTCAGTAAGTGACAATTCATCAAAATTTTAACTTCCAGTCGCAGATATAGTCGTGACCCCCTTTCCTCCTACCTGACTTGCTAGATCGTTGAATGATCTGTGCGCTTTACTTTGCATCAATTCATTCTAATTTATTTATTCACACCCATATATGACAACGCGCCATAAATTCATTTATTAGCATTCACTTAATGCTACCTGTGGTACCGCGCCATCAATTCATTCATTAGCATTCACATAATGTTAACTACGGCGATATGGCGCTCATCTGATTTATCTAGGTTAACTAATTATTTTTTTCAAATTCACTCTATTCATGTTTACTCTCATTGTATTATTAAGAGAAAATGTGTACGCAATCGACCCATCTTTGTTCGCCTACGTTTGTAGCACCAAAATTGCAAGGTAAAGTAGGTCTGTGGCACCCGAACTGCAAGATAAGGTAGGCTCAGCGAGAAACCTCACAAATGAGCGCCCGGTTTGACCTATGGAATCCTAAAATTGGGCACACGCATTAATTACTGAGATAATATGCAATGTAATAAGTAATGAACCAATGTAAAATAGAGATAAATACTTATACCACAATTGAACATTTATTTAGGGAAGCATGAGATAAGCAAGCCGATAGCTAGTGTTCCCGCGCGGTCACACAAACATACGCACGCTAGGAAACACCTGCAAGACGAAATGATATCAGTGGTAGATAACAGGGGCAAGCCGATCAAATGCAGAGTGTTTGTGTTTTGACCGGTTAAGATTGTCGAGGACCTGTGAAATGCAAAGGGTCTTACTGATATTGGGTGTTGCCCAGCTTAGGAAAAATGCATCTAGTTTCACTAAACGCACATACCTCTGGTGAGTCCACCCAACAGTCAACAAAGGAACTAACCGACATATTTCCAATCATTAGCACCGCCCCACGCCTAGGTAAGAGAAAAGAGGTCATGCCCCGTGAAAATAAGGAGCATATATATATATATATATATATATATATATATATATATATATATATATATATATATATATATATATATATATATATAACTGAATCACGAAAATATGGAACGCGATGAATATATAAATAAAGTCCACAGCCACGAAGGAAATTGAAACACGGGAGTCTGCGAGGACTTTCGACTAATCGTCCTTTACAAAGCAGACTGAAGCAGAATGAAACATAAGAATATTTTTTTACAAAGAAGACACACAAACGTATATGACAGATGGCGACATTAGGATTATAGGGACATTAACAGGTACCTGAAAACCAACCCTATTAAAGAATTAAGCCTGCCGAAACAGTAGATGACCATTGGAAAAGGGGTTTACAAAAGGAGGAAGTGGACTCAAACCGCGCAAACTAAATTAAGATTACAATTTTATAATTCTTCTATTTGGTACTGACTCGTATGACATCACCTTTATGTTCATAAATTCGTTTTTTTAAGGTTCTTCCGGTCTCTCCTATGTAGAATGAGGGACAGTTTGTGGAGCCACACGGGATTAAATATACACCACACCTTATTTGGCTGATCCACGGGCTTAGTTGAAGGGAAAGATTTAAGGATAGAAAAATGGGTATTTAAATGTGGTTAAGCTTGGAGAAATAACTTTGTTCACTCCCTTGAGGAGGGGTGAAAAAAGGAGGTATAGATACTTCGTATTACTAAATTTGTTTTTATCATTGGGAGAGTAATGAGTAGATTTTGCTTTAGATAAACTTTAACTGATCACGTGTAGGGGATAATTTAATTCAATGAAACTGTAGGTTATATATGTAATCTCTTCTTCTAGAAAGCAAGGGTCACATATCCTAAGTGCTCTCAAAAACGTAGCTGATGCAATGGCTCGTTTAATGTTAATATCATGATGAGAAAAAAAATTGATACAAGAGTTAGAATAGGTTGGTTTTCGGTACACAGGGAAGCTAATTTTGTCAATGACTCTAACAATTTTTACATCAAGAAAGGATATACAATTATCTTTTTCCCACTCTACTTTAAAATTTATAGTGGGATGGAAACCGTTAAGATTTTTAAGGAAATTCTCGAATAAGTTTAAACTTTTTATAGGCCAAATCGATATGACATCATCTGCATACCTATACCATACAAAATTATGATGGAAAATCACAGAAGGGAGTAATGATACTTCAAAATGTTGCATAAAAAGGTTACATGATATGGGCGATAAAGGATTACCCATGCTAAGACCATCTTTTTGACGAAAAAAACCCATATCGCTGATAAATACATTGTCAGTAACACAAAGTTTAACAAGATTTATTATTTTATTTTTGCCTAGAGGGAGGTTTAATTTTTGATTATCTACTACCTTAGATAGAACATCATGAGCTTCGTTAACTGGGACATTAGTAGACAGGCTGTCTACATCAAAGCTTACTAAGCGGCCTCCTTTTATGTTGATTTTCCTAAAATTTTCAATGAAATCTGAGGAATGTATTATGTGTGAAGGAGAGAGCGGTCAATCCAACAGCGTCAGCAAGAAGGGAGGCTAACCACTTCGAGAGTTTGTATGGTTTTTGGCAGACCATACATACGGGGAAGTGATGGGTTGGTAGGTTTAAAACGATGAAGAAGATCTGAGTTGGATCGTCTGAGCAATTTTGTGAGAGTTTTGTTGAAGATCTCGGTTGTAGTTTTCAATAGGTTGGAAGATAATTTATCGTAAATGTTCATATCAGTGAGTAAATCCTGTAATTTTTCAGTATAAGAATTTTCGCCTAACACCACGATTTGGTTAGTTTTGTCCGATTTTGTTAGGATGATATTTTTGTTAGAATTAGGTAATTTGAGGGAAGTCATGAGGCGCCTGGAGATCTCTAAGTATTTATCACTGTCACTATGGGATAAAGAACCAACTACAAAACCACTTAAGAACTCAATGTTCGACTGATCACTTTCACAAATTTTATTTATAGAAAGGAGATGATTAAGGGAAAATGAATCACTATTATCCTTGGCTATGGGCTATCCGTCCCAAGGGATTTCCCATCGAAACACCATCTACCTGACGATCGACGGAGCCATTAACATTAAATATATTTTCTTTAGAGGCAAGGAGTAACAACTGTGAAAATTGTTGGCGATTGAACCCACGAAACACCGCGGGTGTAGAGTTAGAAGGGAAAGCTTTATTCAAAATAATTTTGAGGACCTCTTTAAGTGGAACATTTGTGAAAAAGAGACGTTACGTCATAACTCACCATATAGCCATGTCCATTGAGTTGAAGCAGTTCAGTGGAAAATTCAGAGCTATATTTTACTGTGTATTGATTATGGTATCCCTGGAGGATAGGCACTTTAAGGAATGTCCCTCCTCCTTTACGCCGCCTTTTTATAGGCGTTTTATTCACGACGCCTATGCACTATTTAAATCTGAAAATGAGGCTTTAAGTTTTATCCAATTTTTGAATACACTTCATCCTAATATAAAGTTCACAATGGACAGAAAACATGAAAACTCTATTTCTTTCCTGGATATCCTAATTATAAAAACACCTACTGGTTTCTGCAACTCCATTTTTAGAAAACCAACATATTTTGGATTAGGTCTAAATTTCTTTAGCTTTTGTGACAAAAAAAATTAAAATGAACAGTTTGTATATTTTGATAAAAAGAGCCATACGGCTTTGCTTCTCCTACGCTTTAATGCACCTTGAATTTGACGTTCTAAGAAGTTTTTCGTGTCCAACTCATTCCCCCCAGATTTGGTTAACAGAGTCATAGGCAAAATATTAAATGACTCCTTCCATCCAAAGTTTGCAAAGATCGATGTCCCTAAGGACTTGCTATATTTTCTCCTACCTGACATCGGTCCTGTGAATCAAGAGGCTTCAAGACGGTACCGAAGAGTTCTTCAGAGTTTTTTCCGTAAATACATTTCCGAATAACCTTCATTAACAATTTAAAAATATGTAATTTCTTCCGCACCAAGGATTTAACTCCTGCTTATTTGCGCAATAGTATTGTATACAAATTTTCTTGCCCTGGATGTTCCAAGGGAACATATATTGGTAGTACTATTCGCTCGTTACACTCGAGGGTTTGCGCACACCTCGGTATTAGTTGCCGAACAGGAAAGTCTCTCGCCAGTAAGGAAGTCTTGCCAATCAGAGATCACATTATAAAGTGTAAGGTTGATGCCATCATGAATAATTTTGAGAGTCTGGGCTCTAATCCTAACATCACCAAACTCAGAATTCAGGAATCTCTCTTCATAAAAACACATTCGCCCACGTTAAATTCAGACTTGACCTGCCGCCCATTATCGGTAATTGCCACAACCAACCAGCTTCAGACCTGTTAATATTCTCCCGACAACAAACTACCCATAATCGTGTCCGGTTTTGATAAATTCCTTAGTCATTCCCCTGACTCGCTGACAGCAGGTATGAATTTGTTCCTCTCCTTTGCTTTGAACTTTTCTGTATATGTACTTGTAATTATTAATACTTTTAATTTTATAGGTTCACTATCTTAATTATTTGCTTTTGATTTGTATTTATGTTTAAGTTAACATTTGTTCGCCTCACAAATTGTGTTTAGCTCTTTAGCCTGATGATGGATTATGAAATCCGAAACGTTGCTTGGAATAAATAAGAATGTCACTGATGGTCGTATCCTTCCTACTGCAATTATATATACAGTGAAACCTCGGTTTTCGAATTTAATTCGTTCCTGAAGGCCGTTCGAGAAACGAAAAGTTTGAAAACTGAAACAATTTTCCCCATAGGAATCAATGTAAGATGGATTAATCGGTTCCTGGACGCCAAATGATTGCTTATTTAAACTTTTACAAGAGTAAGTTTGGCCGAAAGTTCCGGTTCGTGCATATGGGAGATCATATTACCCTCAAATTAATATGTAAATCTTTTCCGTACGATAAGTAGTAGCGATTTTATATTCAATTATGTCTACTGGGTAAAGGTCGTTTTCTCGATTTTGGGCCCTCGAGCAAAGGTTCAGCGTAAATAACTTTAGGAATCTTCGGGAAAGGGTGGATTTTCATACACCGACATGAAGAACGTAAGTACTCGCCCCCCGTCTAACGATATCTAATACTCTGAAATTTAGTTTTATTTTATAGGACAAACTTTGCCTCGAAGCTCAAAAATCGGGTCGAGCATTTTACCGCCCAGCCCGACTTAAACCTAATTTTCTCCCGGAAAATTTCATCGGACACGTAAGGGAGTTATACATTAAATAGAGATTAGAATATGCCATCTAACGGTTTATAACACATTATAAATCGCGTGGTCACTCGGGTCAAAAATAAGCGTTATATGCGAAAATCTAAAATTTCCAATTTCTTCTCTCGGCTTTTTATTGCGTGTATACTCCGAGCGCGGGCTGAGGCAAGCTTGACGCCACACGCTCAGTCACTCAGTGGTCATTTGCTGCCCGCGTGCAAGTATTGTTGGCTTGTTCGGCAACCGAGTTATGATACGACAACTGGAAAAAAATTTAGTTCAAAATTTTGTTCGACAACCGATTTGTTCGAAAAGGGAGCCGTTCGACAACTGAGGTTCCACTGTATATATATATATATATATATATATATATATATATATATATATATATATATATATATATATATATATATATATATATATATATATATATATATATATATATATATATATATATATATATATATATATATATATATATATATATATATATATATATATATCTCGAAATACAATCCAATAATGTAACTGCAAAAAGACAAAATTTGTAAACGAAAATCTTCCCCTCTCGCTCGCGCTACCCTCCAAAAAGGTTCGTTCAATAAGTGTTCAACTATTCAGGTCTGTAAATTCATCTCAAGCATGAGTACTTTACTTATATAATTTTCATCCATTTCAGACCCTAATTTAATATTACTATTGTGATTTGCTAACATACTATTATCTTACAACCTATTTAATATCATTGTGAACCCACTATTTTTATCATCCTATTAACATTCGCTAACATCCTATTTAATATCCCATTTGATCCACTATTATTTAACACACTATTATTTTACATCCAGTTTCATATCATATTGTGATTGTATTATATTTAACATCATATTTAACATCCTATTCAACGTCCTATTAATGTCCATTCAAATGGTTGAAGACTTGAGGGAGCTCCTTAATAGTAAGAAGATGGGAAATAAGTGTCCCACTAGCTTTTAAATCATTTAAAGGACCTTATCATGGCAAAAGGCACGAGGGATTTAGCTTCCACGTTATCGAGGATTGAGAGTGACCTCAGCCGGTTGAAACTGCCGGAAGGGGCACAAAGCGAGCGACGACACTGGAATCGTGAGCTGAGAGATAGGATCCATTCGAGTTCCCGTAAAAAGAAACCAACGAGTGAACCTCATCACAAAAGGTGATAGGCAGCAATTTTCACAATCTTCCGCCTATTCTCACCATAATCTTTCTCAGCAAAAGAGTCTGGTGGTGTCATCAAAGGTATGGTAACAACGCTGTACGATGTACACAGCATTGTAACTACCATTGTGCTTTTTCCCATACTGCGCCTAGTAGTCTCCCAAAGCATAATGGAACTTTCACCCAATTAACTCAATGGTGCTGTACAACAACCACAACAAATATGGCGCACAGTCTGTAAAATGCTTACAACCGTGCACATATTTACAACCAGTACCACCTCCTTCACCTAATATCAACTCTCCACTCCCCGCACATCACTCTTCTTAAACGAACTCTTCAAATTTTCATTTCCTCAGGTAGGTCCTCCATTTCGCCCTTTTGACTCACTTCCTGGTTTCTCATTGCAAGTGGAGACTGGTGAAGAATGCAGTGTCAGACCAATTATTAAGGGCGACAAAGCTTGTGCTCCCTCAGATTTAGTTCTGAAGGCAGCTAATTCGACTAATACTAGGACCTATGGAAGGCATAACCTTCAAATCTCACTTGGCATCTGTCGAGTTTTTCGATAGACCTTCGTCATGGACGAGGTAGATTGTCCAATAATGGGCCTCGATTTTCTTTCCGTCACGACCTCTTGGTCGATTCTCGTCACCGCAAGCTTGTCGATCGCAAAACTTCACTCCCTGTTTCAGCTCATACTCACCTTCACAAAGTTCCTTCCTTTCTATTCGTCTCCCACCCACCGAGCCACCATTCCAGTGCCTTCTTAAGGAGCTCCCTGAACTCACCCTTTCGCCTTAGAAGGATAGGACCATAAAATATAGTGTGGTAAGTCGGACAGATACAACAGGAAGTCCTGTATTCTTCCGAACTCGTCGTCTAGTCCCAGATAGACATTCTACAATGCGTAACCAATTCCAATTCATAACACTAAGCACTAGCCAACAAGTTTTAACTTTGTTTCTGCTACTTGAGTAAATGTTGTTGTAACTAACTAATTTAGGTGCACTGATTCCAAATCTGTGCTCAGATTTGTCCTAACATGTAAGGTTCCTGAGTTATGAAACTAGGCTCTATGGCTCACTTTGTCACCTTAGATCAATTAATGATATAATTATTACGAGTTTGAGAAGAATGAGACGTTTCTGGGCAAAGGTTTGGATTCGTGGCACCCTATTAGGCCTTATGTACGTCCTTTTGCAGACCCGGACAAGATATGTATTACATATAAAAGAGGTAGTACTCACCTAACTATAAAATTCTTCAAAAACTTTCAGACTATTGCTCTTGCGCTTTTACGTGGATATAGGATCCTCCCCTTGTAGGAACCAGCAGTAGTCACCCATCAAGTTTTCATTGAAACAGCCTTGATACCTGCTTTCCATAATTGCGATATCTCAGTGGAACCTTTCCCCATGTTCGTTATTAATATCACCCATATGAGATCGAAAGAAATCTAGATGCGAATGCAAGAGACATCCGACACCCCATTCGTTGATAGGCCTGTAGCATGTTGTCCCCTAGTTCTTCATAGTTTTAGCCCTATGATTACCAAGAAAGTTCTGCACTACATGGACAAACGAATCCCATGCTGCTAACTCAAGTGGAGTTAGTTTATTTCTGAACTCCCTGTCACGTATTAATTCTTTGATCTCCGGCCCTACAAAAATGCCAGCTTTAAGTTTAGCATCGGTTTTCTTTGCGGCAAAATTTCTCTTTGAGATACTGGAGTCAATCAGAATCATGGGCCATTGCTTTAACAAAATTCGTTATGAGGCCAAGTTTGATATGAAGTTGTTAAAGGTAGATCTTCTGGGATGTACCAAAGGCATGTGCTTCGCATTACATCAGCCAACTATGTGTTCTTCTCTTTCGGACACTTTTTGACAATATTATGATTCCTGTCGTCACGGCTGTTCCATAGGCATAAGAAGTACAATTCTTTGTATATCCTAGCTGCAGTCCAAGAAATAAAGAAATTAACTTTAGATCACCACATATATTTCACCTATGATGCGAGTAATGAACACATTCCACAATAAATTACATTGAGTCATATGTCTCTATCATCCCAACAATAAGTGTGACAGTAATTGAAGGTTTTTTGTTACTATTGTGTAGCAACACAGCTTTGAGGCTAGCAGTGCTTGCATCGATGAAGAGTCTCCATTCATCAGATAAATGCTCGTTTCCTAGCTGATTCATGAGGCCATTAACATCAGTACAGAAACAAGCACCATCTTCTTCTTTATAGAAGGCAGCTAAGGCCTCATGGCGTTTACGGAAAGTAGATATTTTTGCACCGTCCTCTAGAAGATTCCATTGCTGTAGTCTGGAGCCCAACAGTTCTGCGTTCTCCTTTGACAATGACAAATCCCTCACCAAATCATTCAACCTTTCTTGATTTATTAACTGGATCTTCTTTTCCTTAGAATCACCCTCATACATTTCATCGTCATTGTTATCCTCCTCTTCAGGCGATCAATCATCTTCTTTAACTGCATTAGCTGATAGAGGAATTGGGATTGACATCTCCATATTATGGGGGACTGGTTTTATAGCTGACTTACAATCTGGATATATATTTTTTGACTTGTTCTAATTTGAGAATCCTGCAATATTTGTCATACAAAAGTAACAATCAAAAACATGATTTGTTGGCTCACGCCCCACCATTGTACAGAAATAGGCATGCCCTTCCGTTTGCCATTTAACCACTGTGTAAGCCCCGTATAACACACAGTTCAAGATTTGTGAGGTGCCCAGGGCTTGTCTTGGTCACCAACTTTTTTCCACAGATATAACAAAAGTTGTTTGGGCTATTTATACATCCTCGCCTATTCATGTTTTCGACTTAGTTTGTATATATCCTGTTATATACTTTTGTACAATCTTATTTCATTTACAAAGTTAATTGAGAGAGAAATCTGAAAGAAAAATAAAATTAATTGCTCTATGTAAATACCGGCTCAACACCACTACTATAATGGCTAAGTTTGATAACGTGATAAAGCAGGAGTGTAACGCAGGAACCAAACACACACAACACATCATCTCACTAAGGTAGCCGAAGCAACACTGTCCATATGTGTAACTAAAGAGTATGTGTGTAACTCAGGAACCTTACGTGCTAGAACAATTCTGGTTACAGATTCAGAATCAGCATACTCGATTTAGTACAAATCACAAGCTAATACCCAAGTAGCAAAATAATTGTTGACTAGTGATAATGGATGCTGGCATTTGTTGGCCTTCCTTTTCAGCTTGGGCCTCTCCACTCCACATTGTGCCTAAATCCACGCCGGGGGAATTCAGAGCAGTTGAGTATTACAGAGCTCTTAACGTTGTAAGAATCCCTGATCGCTATTCTTTGCCGTACATATCCGATTTCACTTAATCTCTTTCTGGTTGTACACTATGTTCTTGCTTATATCTGGTTCGTGCTTTCAACCAGATCCCTATTCAACCAGACGATATTTCAAAGACTAACATCACCACTCCGTTTGGTTCTTTTGAAATGGACAAGATGCCTGATTTATGGTTTGCGAAATTCTGGCCAGACCTTCCAGCGTTCCAAGGACCAAATTCTGAGAGGTCTTCCCTTTTTCTTTTGTTACATTAACGACCTTCTAATAGCAGCTTCGTTGCTCGAGGAACACCTTTCTCACTTTCGTCAAGTCTTTTCTCGACTTCAAAAGTACGGTATCGTGCTCAACACTTCTAAGTGTCTTTTTGGTGTCTCTCAACTCTCCTACTTGGGACACCATATTTCGAGTGCCGGGATTAGCCCACTCGAAAAAAGTTACCGCGATGGGCAATTTTGTTCAACCTACTCAGACGTTTCTGAGGCATGGTCAATTTCTACCACAGATTCATTCCAAATCATGCCCAGGTCATGCAACCTCTAAATTCCATGATGTCTAAGACCAAACAGAACTCTCCTCTCGAGTAGTCTTTCTTGAGGCGTGCGATTTGTTCTCCCGCACCAAAGAGGATATTTCCTGCGCTGTGGAATTGCTCATCCTTCTCCAGGAGCCCCCATCAGCTTCGCCTCAGACGCATCTTCAACTCACGTAGGTGCAATCTTGCAGCAGAAGATTGGTGACCCAAGGCAACCTCTTGCTTTCTTCTCTCGCTCCCTTTCGGACTCTTAAAAGAGGTATAGTACATTCTCACGTGAGCTGTTTGGTGTATATCTCTCAATCCGTCACTTCCGTCCATATTTGGAAGAGCGTGCTTTCATTATTTTTACTGACCATAAGCCTTTGGTTGGTGCTTGCTCGTCTCGTTCCACGTCTTCGGTGCATACTGCAGTTGATACTTATCACCTTGACTTTATGCTGCAGTTGACAAGCGATATTCACTATATTCTTGGCCCTTCATACGTCGTACCAGACGCGCTTTCTTGCATTTTCGTGATTTCGGTCACGCAACTCTCTCACTCGGCGCCAATCGATCATGCGACAATAACGTTGCCTCAGGAGTGACGCAAACGTTGCGTCACTCTTCTGAACTCGTTGTTCACGAAGTCGTATTACGGGACAGTCATTCCAGGCGCATCCTGCTTGACTATTCATTGCCTGACGGTCTTCGTTCTCTCGCTCGTCTCGCTTACCATCGGCATATTTTCGACCAAATTCATGGTTTTTCACATCCTAGCGTCAATGCAACACGTAAGCTAATAGCACACAGCTTCGTGTAACCAGGTATGAATGCCGGTGTGGCAAAATGAACTCGCTCATACATGCTATACCAGCGCGCCAAAGTCTATCATTAGACAAAACCCCTCTCTGGTCCCTTTTCCTCTTCCTTCGTCACGTTTAAATGCAGTTCACGCCGATCTAGTATGTCCCTTTACTTACTCCCATGGTTGCAATTATCTTGTTACTATGATCGATCGTTTCATTTGTTGGCCAGATGCGGTTCCTATTATAGTATATGGTTATTCATGGGAGTTATTTTCTGTTAATAAATCATTCTAAATAGCGTTTCGAAAACCATAATCATAAATTTGTTTGATGAAAGTTGTCGTCTGCTAGTTTTTAGGCCTACAACTAAAGTAAAATAAATTTTTGAAATAATGAACTAGGTTTTAAGAAAAACAATTAAACAAATATAAATATATTCATAGAATCAACGAATGCACAATGAGATAAGTTGGATTAGGTATACAATGTAATATATGGTAAAATAAGATTTACAGTAACAAGATGTGAAGAGAAATGAAGTAAGTGAAATAAATATGAAATAATATGGTGACTATGATGGACCGTAAATTAGGGGTCTGCAATAGGAGAAGTAAATAGAATTAGGACCTACTCTCGAAAGGTCGTTTGCAGAGAATTGTGAGAGGATGTGGAATTAAACTAAGTATGATTTGTTTGGAGGTAAATGACTAATTGTAGAAGGAATTATTACCGACCTTTATGCGGAGAATGGCGAGAGTCGAATGGGAAAGAATAGTGTTCCATTTGGTCGAGTTGAAAGCGTGTTTGTTTGTTTGTGTGTGAAATTTTAAGAGATGTTGTTTGAAACAGTAGTACGTTAAATGAATTGACAAGTTAAGTAAAATAAATGAATTAATTAATTATTAAGTTGTACATAAAATATGATTTAATTTACAAAAGTAAAAGAATTGCATAATATGAATTTTACATAATAATTGATGTATATATATATATATATATATATATATATATATATATATATATATATATATATATATATATATATATTTAAGTTTCCCAGGAGGTTTTTATTATAGGAATGCCTAGAGGGCATTGCTATAACACTCTTCCCTAGGAAGGTTACCCTCCCTTTACTATTTTGAGATTACAAGTCCGAGTACCGACGAGGCCTCCTGAAGACGCTAACAGAGCGTGTGACAGTGCCATTGGTTTGGCTGCGGGTACAGGGACACATATTTGCTGTGGCAGTGCCAGTAGCGTTGTACGAAGCACTGGCACGAGAGAAGGTTGATTGAGCGAAGGTTTTCCGCTTGTTAGTTCCTTCCGAGATGGCGTCAAGCAGGATGTGGGAGTCTTGAGTCCCGTTGTCCGCTTACGGAGTGACCAGACGGGGAGAGATTTGCTCCTGACTGACCACTTCTGCTGACGAGGGTTCCTACAACAAGGCAGGAGGAGGCGGCAAAACGGAAGGTGGAGTTGGAGAGGCAGGGGGGGGTTAAAGAGGTGGGGTTGAGGTTGTTATGGGGGAATATTATACCATAGAGGGGTCTAGTAGGAAGAGAATGAGGTGATAGTGGTTCTAGATGAACACTTTCGGTATACGCGTGTTTCATGGCGTTTTGCCAGTGCACTATGTGAGTGCGAGTGAATTGATGGCGTGTTGCCAGAGCACTATTTCAGTGCTTAATGGGTTTATGGCGTGTTGCCAGAGCACTATGCGAGTGCGAGCGAATTGATGGCGTATTGACAGAGCACTATGTGTGAGTGCTGAATGAATTGGTGCGATATGAAGTGAGGATTGAGTGTGGGTCAGTGCAAAAATGAGGACATACATGAATAAGTGAAGTGAGGTGCAGGTGTAGGTGGTAGATGTTGACCCGTTTATAGTTATTGTTAACGTTTATTGTTTATCCCTTGATATGTTAGTTTAAAGGATGTGAGGTGTTTATCGTTTATTGTTAATCCCTTAAGATGTTATTTTAAAGGATGTGATTGATAGGCTGGCGTGAGAGGAATGCAAGAATTTGAAGGTTGAGAAATTGAAATTTGAGGATTTGGAGAAAGTGGTTGAGTTGGGTGAAGTGAGAAAACTGGGGGGTTGAGATTTGAAGAAGGTACTGGGTCCAAGTATGTACACGGTTAAAATCATTTTAGAGCTTGTGCACCATATTTGTTGTGGTACCATCACCATTAAGTTAAATGAGAGGAAAAGGAAGCGTTATGCTTCGGGAAACTTCTTGGCGTAGTATGTGAAGAAGCATAACGGTGGCTACAAGGCTGTGTACAGTGTACAGCCTTGTGCCCGTATCTTTGATGATACCAGCATAAGCCCTGATGGTGTGGAAGATGGTGAGAATAGTTGGAAGAATGCGGTTGAAAATTTTGCTGTCTCTCACCTCTTGCATCAGGATGCCTTCGTTGGTTTCTCTTTCGTGAACCAGAGCGGGACCTACGCCTTCGATCTCCAAACCCGTGTCCGTGCTCGCTTTGTGACTCCTCCTGCAGCTTTAACCGCTGGATGTCGGCTTCCATCCTCCGTATTGAAGCCTCAAGGTTCATCGATAAAGAAGATGGAACCCTTGAACGCTCGGCTCGGTCGTCAGAGGGGCTGGACGTGCCTCGAACCTGCGAAATTGAAGGATTGTTAAATGGGCCGCGAGTTTGGCCGGTGCCCCAATTCACGTAAGGACTTTTATACAATTTGTCTACGGCTGCAGCAACCTCATCAATGCTCTTGGGGTTCGAGCTTAGGAATAGTGGCCTGATGCCCTCGGGGACACCCCTAATGAAAATCTCAGTGAGGAGAGGGATAAAAAGTTCGATTTGAGCACCTTTTACCCTGATAAGGTCCTTCAGATGAGTTAAAAAAGAAGTAGGAGTCTTATTCCCATTTCCTGAATATTCAGGAGCTCTCCCAGGTCGTCTATTTGGGACCTACCATATTTATTGAGGAAAGCCTCCTTCATGCCGTCTAGAACACCAGCCTGTTCCCCGTTAATTAGCACTTCCCTGAATTGAATAAAGGTACTTATGGGCAACCGCTGGATTATTGCTGCTACTCTCTCTTCCTCAGGGATTTTCTGAGGTTTAAGGAGGAGGGACGAGACTTCCAACCATGCAATTGGGTTTGCAGGATCATAAACGGGAAGCGAGAGGTACGTTGTGGTTGCCTATGCGCGGACTGTTGGTTTGAGGCAGACGGTTGGCCATGATGATCGGGTTGGCCGCTAACTGATGTCTTTAGTTGGTGTGTTTGGTCCATCATAGTCACTGTTTTATGTTTACTTGTGCTAGTTGAATGAATGTGTTGACGTGAGTGACGTAGCTGTGGCTCTGTGCACGTGTGTATGGAAATTATTCACGAGCACAGGAATGTGAACAAATGAAAAATAATTGAGAAATAAAGGAAATTGTCCACTCGTTGTATATAAGGAATAGTATTAAATTAAAATGACATGAATTATGACAATTGGAAGAATGATGTTAAAGATAACATGCGATATAAAAAAATGAACACGTGAATCGAAAATGCTCAACCGAGGCTTTGAGAAAATGGACGCGTGGAGTTTAAGAATTATTTTAACTTTTAAACTCATTTATTGATTATCGGGAGATTATTAGACTTTGGGCACCACTTTATAGTATATGGTTATTCATGGGATTTATTTTATGTTAATAAATCAGCCTAAATGGCGTTTTGAAAACTATTACCATAAATTTGTTTGATGAAAGTTGTTGTCTGCTAGTTTTTAGGCCTACAACTAAAGTGAAATAAATTTTGAAATAATGAACTAGGTTTGAAGAAAAACAATTAAACAAATATAAATATATTCATAGAATCAACGAATGCACAATGAGATAAGTTGGGTTAGGTATACAATGTAAAATATGGTAAAATATGATTTACAGTAACAAGATGTGAAGAGAAATGAAGTAAGTGTAATAAATATGAAATAATATGGTGACTATGATGGACTGTGAATTAGGGGTCTGCAATAGGAGAAGTAAATAGTATTAAGACCTACTCTCGTATGGTCATTTGCAGAGAATAATGAGAGGATGTGGAATTAAACTAAGTATGATTTGTTTGGAAGTAAATGACTAATTGTAGAAGGAATTATTACCGCCCTTTATGTGGAGAATGGCGAGAGTCGAATGGGAAAGAATAGTGTTCAATTTGGTTGAGCTGAAAGCGTGTGTTTGTTTTTTTGTGTGTGAAATTTTAAGAGATGTTGTTTGAAACAGTAGTACATTAAATGAATTGACAATTTAAGTAAAATAAATGAATTAATTAATTATTAAGTTTACATAAAATATGATTTAATTTACAAAAGTAAAAGAATTGCATGATATGAATTTTACATAATAATTGATATATATATATATATATATATATATATATATATATATATATATATATATATATATTTAAGTTTCCCAGGAGGTTTTTATTATAGGAATGCCTAGATGGCATTGCTATACTATTTCTGACATCAGAGCTTCCACTATCACTCGAGCCTGTTTTGTTCCCTCACAGATCATGACTGATCGTGTCAGCCAATTTGAATCCCACCAATGGGATGCACTCATGTCAGTGCTTGGCTCCTTTCGTCTTCGTACCACTAGCTATCACCCCTAAAGCAACGCCAAAGTGGAACGGTTGCACTGGACCCCTTAGAGCAAGCTTACGCTCCACATATCTCAACAGCACTTGGATGGACAATCTACTTTTGATTTTCCTGGGTATTCGTTCATCCTTGAAAGAGGACTTGGCCCTCTCTGCGGCGAAATTTGTATACCGTACTCAACTTCGTCTCCCTGGTCAATTCTTTTCTTCTTTTGACAGACCTCTACCTTCTTCCCACAATCGTGTTTCTTATGTACACGATTTTGTACGGGTGATGGATGAGGTTAAGCCTACCGTCCCCAGAGTGCTTGTCAATCTCAAAACCTTCGTGCTGAAAGAGATGATAAAATTGTTTCCATGTTTTTGTCCCTCACGATTCAACTCGTTCTTCCTTGCAACCTGTCTATGATGGACCCTTTCTGGTCATCTCTAGGAAGCCGAAGTTCTTCGTCCTTCAGCTTGGCACCAAGCAGGATACAGTTTCCATAGACGGCCTGAAACCCACCTTTATTGAAATTGTTCACCTTGAACACCCTCTTCCCATTTCTTCTCCCACTATAACCCTTTATAGTCCATCACGTCCCCCAAATAACCTCCGAACCACCCTTACAAAAACTCCTGATACCCAAACTTCCTCTTTCGTTTTGCTGCCTCCGCCTCTCGTGTTGCAGGAACCCTCGTCGGCAGCGGCGGTCAGCCAGGAGAAATCTCTCCAACACTCTTCACCCCGTCAGCGGGAACCCAACTCGAGACTCCCACTTTCCGCTTGACGCCATATCGAAAGGAATCAAGAAACGGATCACCTTCGTTTCGTCAACCTCTACTCCTGTCGGTGCCTCGCCTAACGCAACTGGCACTGCCACAGTGTATGACAGTCCCAGGGCTCGCAGCAAAACCCATGGCACTGTGGCACGCTCCGGTCGCGTCATCAGGACCCGCACGACCATATTTAAGAATAAGAGGGAGGAGGGTAACTTTCTGTAGAGGGGAGTATTTGTAGCACTGCCCGATTCTTATTAATCCAAGGTACTCGAAAATAAACAAAATAATGTACGTGTAAGACACGTGCAAAGACACCACATTTGTAAACGAAAATCTTTCACTCTCACTCTCGCTCTCGCCAGCCTCCGGAAAGGTTCGTTCAATAAATGTTCAACTATTTAGGTCTGTAAATTCCTCTCAAGCGTGAATACTTTACTTATATAGTTTTCATCCATTTCAGACCCCAATTTACTATAACCATTGTTATTCGCTAACCTACTATTATCTTACAACCCATTTAATATCATTGTTAACCCAGTATATTGACCATCCAAATTAACATTCGCTAATATACTATTTATTATCTTATGACCTATTTATTATCAATATGTACCCACTATATTTATCATCCTATTTAACATCCGCTAACATCCTCTTAATATCACATTGTGATCAACTATTATTTAACCCACTATTATCAACACTATTATTTTACATCCAATTTAATATATTGAGATCCTATTTTAGTTAGCATCATATTTAACATCCTATTAATATCCATTAAACCATAACTCGTGGATACCAATTTGTATAAAGTTACATTCAATCAATCCTGTTTTCTTTTGTTAATTGTTAAATACATTATATTTTCGTATCGTTCATTCGTCCATTCCTTTAAGTTCGCCACGTGCTCATTAGGCTTAAATGCGTCAATCAATCTTCCTCTCAAAATTTATTATATTATTAATTCTTGCTCGCTATCTAGGCTAAAAAACAACACTAAAAAACTCATGATACTTTTGATCACTGTATCTAAAAATGTATCGTTTAAGATTTCAAAATGTATCATTTGTATATTTCAAATTTTATCTTTGAAATATCGACTTAATTATTATCATACACTTTATACAAATTTGACCTAATTATTCTTTCCCCGTTTTTATTCTATTTACCATGCCATTGAATCTTCATTATTGTATTTTACCCAAGTGATTAATTCCAATTAAATCATATCATTATTTTGATTCGAATGTTCTTAATTATTGCTATTTTCATCTTATTTCATAATTTGTATATGTAATCACACAAATGTAACTACATTTGTTAATTCAGAAGGTTGAGTGTTTGTCGTGATCCATGTACACAAAAGTTGTACACACTCATGTTCTCGTTCTTTTCCACACTCAAGTGTTTTGACAGGAGCGACCATTTGATCTTGCCTTTGTCACTTTATCTTCTTTTTGGCCAACATACTCTGTTTCCAGAGAACTGTCATTCGACCATTTCCTTCCATTTGTTTGCTAACGTCGGCCTGCTACCCACTTCCAAAACTTGGTTATCGTTTTCTTATTTTCTCACAACCTATCTAAAATTCCTTTGATGAACAATCTCTGTTCTCTCTCTCTCTCTCTCTCTCTCTCTCTCTCTCTCTCTCTCTCTCACTCTCTCGAACACACATCAACAAACATTTACTTCATACGAAGGTCCTCCCCCGAAACATCATTGGTTACACCCAGATTCTCTATACATATAAAACAAGCAGTCATTCTCACATTGGCAGATACAGATATTATCTTAATGCACGCAGTCGATCGAATCACTTCGTCTTGGTCGTTGTGAATCCATCTCCTTCGGTGGATAGGATTCACAAAGTTCCTGCCCTTCATTATTCATATCAAGTTCAAAGTAGTTATTTTTAATCAAGTTGTTTATATAAATCCAAATACGAACTTATTTGGTGGATACCCTCAAGAACGAACTCGAATCACGTAGCAGTAAAGAAACTGGTTAGACTCGCCACAATAAATCCATCAACTACTTCTCTCACTACAAAGCATCAACGACTTATCTCGTTATACAGACATACACAACGCATCATACTTCAAGTACAAGAGAAACGCTCACCCAAAACACCTCCATCAACTTCCGTGATCCTGACCGCCAAAAACTCCCAATGGCCAATGCAGTTATGATCTCCCAACTCAGACTTTCAATCGATAAACAATTCCAGCCAGAGACGATCCTCCCAACGACTCGACGCAGAATCTGTAATGCCCCCGCATGGAACCATAAATCTCCTTAACCTTTTCCTTCTTTTGTTTATACCCAACATAAATTTTTTATTCTCGAACATATTTTTAAACAAATCCATGTATTTTCATGTTTGCTGATTGGTCCATTTCCTCACAATAATGTTCAAAATATTTTTAAACATAAATCTATCCATGTATTTTTCGATTTAGTTGATTGGTCTGTTATCTTACGCTAAAGTTCAAACATATTCAATATATTTTCCTGTAATATCACGTTCACCATTCTGCCCCGAAGATGACCTACTCTTAGGTCGAAAGACGTCTCGGCAAATAAAGTTATGCCTCTTCCGAGCAATTTTCCTCGCCTAGAGCCATCTGTTAAGACTATAGTCAAAGCTATAAGAAAGTTGCAGCCAAAAAATAAGCAATGCAGCTGTTGCTGTCGACTTCAATGAATCCTGCATATAATATATATATATATATATATATATATATATATATATATATATATATATATATATATATATATATATATATATATGGAAAAATATCTAAGACAAATTGGTGCGGTTAAGGTAATGGTATAATTAGAAAACTGCTCTGCTTCAGGTCCAGCAGGTGATCCTATCCTCCTTGAACTGGAAGACAACACTTAGGGATGACCCATCCATCAGCCCCAAAAAGCTGATTTCAAAGACACGCCTTTATGTCGTCTCGTTTACCGTCACAGAAAACTGTTATTATTAATATATTAACAGCGTTGACTGAGCCAAAACGCTCGAAAGATGGAAAAATATCCAAGACAAATTGGTGCGGTTAAGGTAATGGCATAATTAGACAACTGCTCTGCTTCAGGTCCAGCAGGTGATCCTATCCTCCTTGAACTGGAAAACAACACTTAGGGATGACCCATCCATCAGCCCAAAAAAGCTGATTTCAAAGACACGCCTTTATGTCGTCTCGTTTACCGTCACAGAAAACTGTTATTATTAATATATTAACAGCGTTGACTGAGCCAAAACGCTCGAAAGATGGAAAAATATCCAAGACAAATTGGTGCGGTTAAGGTAAACGAGACGACATAAAGGCGTGTCTGTGAAATCAGCTTTTTTGGGCTGATGGATGGGTCATCCCTAAGTGTTGTTTTCCAGTTCAAGGAGGATAGGATCACCTGCTGGACCTGAAGCAGAGCAGTTGTCTAATTATGCCATTACCTTAACCGCACCAATTTGTCTTGGATATTTTTCCATCTTTCGAGCGTTTTGGCTCAGTCAACGCTGTTAATATATTAATAATAACAGTTTTCTGTGACGGTAAACGAGACGACATAGGGGCGTGTCTTTGAAATCAGCTTTTTTGGGCTGATGGATGGGTCATCCCTAAGTGTTGTCTTCCAGTTCAAGGAGGATAGGATCACCTGCTGGACCTGAAGCAGAGCAGTTGTTTAATTATGCCATTACCTTAACCGCATATATATATATATATATATATATATATATATATATATATATATATATATATATATATATATATATATATACATATATATATATATATATATATATATATATATATATATATATATATATATATATATATATATATATATATATATATATATATATATATATATATATATATATATATATAATGCACTCATTGGAGGACTTTACGTCCAAAAGATTGTCGGCGATTATAGACCAGGGTATCTGTATGGAAACGTCAAGATAAATAAACAGAACAACCCATTAAGGCCCATCCTTTCTCAAGTCACGACACCAACGTACCCTCTAGATAAAACCTTTGGAATATTTTTCCCTATAAAGTATTCCGGACACCCACCTCTCTTTTTCCTATCCTGCTCCTTACCTCTTTGACACGGTGTTTTCATTTAATCGATGTGGAGAGCACCTATACAAAAAACGGAGGTGTGAACAGAGAGCCGGCTGGCGGGAAAAAGCAGAACGGAAGAATATGTTGCGTAGTTCGGAAAAAATTGAAGATATTCTAGCGAAAGGAAGAATTCTTCGACAAGCAACCTTTTACATTCTTTTTCTGATGTGGGTGCCGTTGTTATTATTTCTTTAAATAGCTGTTAACTTTAATTAACCATATTAAGTCGAAGAATTATATTTATTGCAGCATCTTATTTCCTTGTTAGGATTAAGATTGCTGCATCATAACCAAACATTCCCCAACAGCAAAGTTTCCATTTTGTCTTCTTGGCGGATCCTTTCCCTTGCCCAATTTTTGTGTATTATTTTGCGTAAATTCTGAGGAAAAAGTTTTGTATAATCTTTGTATTTTTGTGCGCTATTATATTTAAAATGTCTGTCAAAGTACCAACCAAGGAGGAGGTGAGAGCCATACAAATTTGCCTAACTAAGATAACTAGGAATGTCCTAAAAAAAAACCCCGAAGAAAGCCTCACTCCTCAATACCTCAAAAATATAATAGCCCTCATCCAAGAAAAGTTTAAGTCTCTTAAAAAGACCCAAATGCTCACTATTTGTACATTGCTTCACTAGAAGAGCTAGGGGAAGAGGCAATAGATGTTGAGCTGGAAGAATTGTCAGAGCTAGATATTGAATACAATGATGGAATACTATCCTGTATTAGCACTCTAGAATCTAAATTAATAGAGCCAAATGGTCCTAGCAGCAATACTAGTAGTAGCATTCATAATAACCCAATCTCTACCTCTCAGCCTATACCAGGTTTTAAAGTTCAGTTGCCTGTACTCGAAATTACCCCCTTTGGAAAAAATGAGCAAGACCCATTTGAATTTTTTAGATTTAAAGCTTCCTTTTTCAATGCCATTAATATTGTTGAAGGTTTAATTAATTCGGTCAAGTTAGTTTACCTCAAGGCATACCTTAAAGATAGGGCTTTGTCATTAATTGAGAATCTTCCTATAGCAGATGAAAATTTTGAAGCTGCTTGGACCATTTTAGAGGAAGGATTCTTTGACCAGGATTTGCTGATCAATGAAACCCTAATCTTGAAATGAACATGTACCTCATCTCACATCTTAAAGCAAAAACTCTTGAACTAGAGAAATTTGGTCTAAAATTTACCGAAGAAAGTTCTTCAGGGTCAGTTCTCCTAAGAAATATTGTCAGAGCTAAACTGTTTTCACCCTTCCTTAAAGAATTATGGAGGAAGGTACAAAATAACTTTCCATCAGCTGCTCTTATTTTGTCGCATGTTTCATCTATTTATAAACTGATTAAACCTACAGAATGTGTAAAATCTGTTGAGACTAAAAGGGATAGTTATGTGATCAAAAGTGATAAGTCTGTTTCTGACCGACCTGTTGAGTTCACCAAAAAGGATAATAAAACTTATGTGCATTTTGACACTCATGTTAAGAATAAACTACTTGGGTGTAAATTTTGTCAGTTGACTAATCATTCATCAATACATTGTAAGAAATATGCCAATTTTGAAAGCAGGTCCAAGAGAGCTGTTGAACTTGGGATGTGTAGTAGATGTCTTAGCCTAAATCATAGAGAGAGTGCTTGTTCAAGTATTAATAGTAGGTTACCTCTTTCATGTAAAAGTTGCCATACCTCAACTCATGAAACCCTAATGTGTCCTTCCATGCTTCTGTCCCTTTCTTTTGCAAAAACTGTGAAGGGGGAAGGAAATGACAAATAACTAACCGTTAGATCAAAAGCGGATATTGGAAATCCAGTGTTATCCTTGTTTTTTCAAACTCCTACAGGTTTTCAGAGAATGTTCTTTTTACTTGTTAGTGGGGCTCAGTTATCAATAATAGATTATAGCCAACTTCAAAAGTATGGTGTAAAAGCTAAAGCAATTGCAAGGCCTATAATTAGCCTGGGCATTAATAAGTCTATCCAGGGTTATTCCTTTGATACTTTCATTATCTTACCCAGTTCGGATAAAGCTCAAGTAAATTTTTTCTGTGTGCCAACTCTAAATCTGATTGTAAAAGGTATCTCTTAATCTTTAGAAAAGCTTAAACTTATGGATTTCCCTCTAAGTAAAAATATACCAGATTACCATAATGATTCAATCAATATTTGTGGAATTTTAGGCAATAATATTTTGAAACATTTTAGGGTTTTGGAGTTGCAAAGTTTGAATGGAGCTGGGATGCTTCGAGTATCGAATGGCTTTGTACCCATTGGATCTATTAAATCCCTGACTGCTACCATTTCCAATAAGAAACTTCAACATTGCTGTAATACCAAGGATCTGCCAAACCATGAAGATTTTTCTATACGTACTTCTTAGAAATTTAATATCTCAAGCCAAGTAGAATTGGAATCACCCTATATAAAGGGAGAAAACTTTGGAAATTTTGCTAACTCACCCAATTTGTCTAATATGCATAGAAAAGCATCTGCTAATCCCTCTTGTCCTGCCCGCCATGATGTCTCTTGTCGGGTTGTCATCCCTGAAAAGAGAAAAGTTAAGAAAAAGGTCAGACCTTTAATAAAGTCTTGTCAAAAGTCCTCTTCTGTGAATACAGAAGTTAGAGTATCTAAAAAATATAATAATGCAGTTAATTTTGTATTAAATCCTAAATTAAAATATTTCTCCCCTATGTCTGAGGCATTTCCCAATTCAGATGTACAACTTAACCTGGTAAACTTGTATTCCCTAGAAACCATAGGTATTAGGGAAGAAAATACTTCCTTATATGATGAGAAAGAAGTGGAAAACTAAAAATTAAATACAGTTTAAAACTGGGCATTACTATATAGCTATGCCTTGGCACAGAGATGTGTTGGATATCCCCGTAAGAGCGCGGCGATTTGCCATCCTGGCCGCCGTGCTGACGGGATCCAGCGCTCCGTCCGACCCTAGCTTAGCCACTCTTCCTTCCTTCAGATAGCCTGTATTTCTCCCCTACTTCGTCGATTTTCAAACAACCTCACCCACAGCTTTCTCTGGTTAGCCTCTAATTTCACAGGGTAGATGCTGACCTTCTTCTCAGTCAACCGTCCCGGATTGGGGCTGAGGGGGAAGGGGACAATGTTCCCTAACCCCTAAGCTCCGGTCTGGGGTGGTTCGTTTTTAACAACCTGCTTCATCCCCACCCATACCTTCCTCACATTCCTTTTCCTCTCGTCTTCAAAATCTATCTTTTTTACACCGTGTTTAAGGTGGAGCCGCCATGCTGATGGATTGCCAGGCCACCAGGCGAGAGAGGTGGTCCCAAATGGCGGCGATGGCTCTGCCAGGCGTGTAAGCACCTCTTGCAGTGCGGGCTACTGCGAGAGGTGGTGAGCGATTGCGTCCCGTAAAACAAAGAGGCTCACCATGCCCAATGATGCAAAAATAAAACATCTCCCCTTAATTCCCCCTATAACAACGACGAAGCCGCCCTCGGGCAGCTCCACCGAAAAAATGGAGGTCCCATCCCCTGTGGTTGCGCAGGGGACCCTCCATATTTCTCTAACCGGAGAGGAGGCTTACTCCTCTCCTTCGCCTACGGGTGCAGGGGATTCCCCCTCACCCCCTTCTCTGGAGGTGCTTTCGGGTACCTCCCTTTTTCCAGCGGCAGTCCCCTCTTTTCTTTTCAAGAGGACTACCAAGAAAGCCAGCAGGCAGCCCATTGCTGACCGCCCATCGTGTAAGCGGCTCGGTAAAGCAAACCCCCTTAGGGGGGAGAGGGAAGCCAGGCCCCTTCGGTCGCTTCCCTCAAAAGACCTGCTGGCAAGAATATTGAACCTTGCCGGGGTCAAGGCCTGTGCCTTCCCACACAAGACTAGTGACAATACAGCTAACGGGACCTGCGATGACTTGGGAAAGGATGGCAAACTGGAGGCCCCTCCTGTGACACACATAGTCCTTGAGGAAACCCAGCCTCAGACGGTAGGGCCTTCCATGTTGGGGAATCCGGGCTCGGAGCCAAACACCGAACCCGAATCTGCCCCTATGCAAAATCCTCCTCAAACAGCTAAGGTCTCTGAGGCAGTACAAGGAGGGGAGAGATCTCCTCCGACAGGTGCCCCTACGTCTACCAAGACATTCTCCATTTCGGAGAAGGACCAGGCTGAGGCCGGTCCATCTGGCCTGGGGACTTCTGCCGGCGGAGGTGAGAAGTGGGTTCATTCCCCGCCATCCTCTCCAAAAAATAAAAAGATCAAGAAGACGCGGGGCTCCTCTCCACTGCGGGGGCTGCGGGGACGGATGGGTCTGATGCCACTTTGGTAGGCGACCAAGCCAAGATCGGCACATCCGGCCCCTCTGCTTCCCCGAGTGCGGAGCCACTGACTAAGACTAAGTCCAAGAGTGCACAGGGCGGAGCCTCGATGACATCGGGGCCCCTCATTCAGAGGTTACCTAAATCGTGTGTGGCCAAGTGTGTCAATTGCGGAGAGCCGCACCCTGCTTCTTCGAAGCAATGTGGTTCATATCTCCTTGAGAAAGAAATCCTGGCCATTCAGGCCCAGGATCGACTTTCATTCCGCGAGGCTAAGGACTTGGTCCTGGCGCGCCCGGCTCTGCCTGGGACGTCATATGCCTTAATAGTTAGAAAGGCACCCTCTGCTCCTGGCCTATCCAGGCCAATGAGCACGGTTGTTTCCGCGCCCATTTAGAGCCCTTCTGCGGGCTTTACCCAACCTGGGCGCTCCCCTGGTAAAGCTGGCGGCAAAAAAGTTCATACCTAGCCCAGGCTAAAACCAGGGCTCCCCCCTCTTCCCCCAGCGTGACCGTTTCCCGTAAGGCGAAACAGCCACGCGCCTCCACCGAGTCGTTAGACTCATAGGAGGCAACACCCTTGTAGTTGGTCGATAGGCCATCTTCCGGGGTTCCTAAAGATGTTCCCCGAAAGGAGGACAGCAACAAAGTAGCTTCGGCTGCTTCGCCCACGCCTAGTGGTGGAGGGAGTGGCTCGGAGACGGTGGGTCCTCGAAAAGAGGCCCCCCCCGCCTCCGAAGCCGCAACGCCCGCCTAAGGTTTAGAGGCAGAGGGAGGAAAAGACTCGCATGGCGAGCCCAACCTTCCATAATAAGTCCTCGAAGGCGACAACGCCTTCAGCGCTTTGTCCGGCAAACAGTGCCTGGGGTTCTGCCCCCCGGAAGCGTATGGCCATTCCCATGAGGGTCTTCTGTTCAAGGAGGCCATCCGCGTCTGCTCTGAGCTAGGCCTGGAGGGCATATTCCTTCAATGGAATTGCCGTGGACTCCGGGCCAACCGGGACGAGCTGCGGAGGTTCGTCTCGTCCCGTCTCGTTCCCTGTTAGCTATCTTTTTGCAGGGGACCATGCTAGACGTGTGCCCCCTGCCCGCCCTCCTGGAGTATAAGGGTCTCGCAACCCCACCACCGCGGGATGGCCGGGCTGAGGGATGCGCGGTTTACACCCGGCATGATGTCTCCGTTCTTCCTTTCTCTTTAGATACCTCCTTTCAGGCAGTGGCTGTGCAGCTGCACCTAGATATGTGGTATATTATCATTTCTGCGTACATTCCACCGTCAGCTGACTTCGTTGCGGGGGACTTCCGCAGCGTCGTGGCACGTTTGCTGAGGCCCTTTCTCTTGCTTGAAGATTTGAACGGCAGGCATCCTCTCTGGGGAGATTACTCCATAAATCCCAGGGGACAAGTCCTTGCCGATCTGATCGAAGAGCTTGAGATGGGTGTCCTAAACGTGGATGAGTTTACGCATCACTGTCCAAGAACCGCTTCATTTTCTTGCCTTGACCTATCTTTGTGCTCTTCGGATGCACAGCCTAATTTTGATTGGGAGGTGGTCGATGACCTCCATGGTAGGGATCACTTTCCCATTCGAATATCATTTTCAGGGCAACTGCCGTTTGAGAGCCCACCTCGGTGGTGCTTGGCGCGGGCGCGGTGGCCTGCATTTTAGGAAATGACTGAATTCTCTATCTCAGTCTAGGAGTTAGGTCGGTACATGAGGCCGTTGAGTTCTTCTCCGGCAACCTCATCAATGTGGGCCTGACTACTATTCCTAGGACGTCTGGCCGTTTTGCACGCCGACCACTCCCATGGTGGTCGGCCGAGTGTGAGAAGGCCCTCAAACAGAAGCGTTATGCCTACATGCGCTATAAGCGCCGCCCGAACGATTTCACTGTCACTGAATTTCGTCGAGCTAGGGCTAGGTTCCGGTATATTTCGAAGCACGCCCACCGCTCTTTTTGGCGGGCATACGTGTCTTCACTTAACGGGAAGACCCCTTTAGCTGAGGTGTGGAAGCGAGTCAAAAGGATTCGGAGAAAGTTCTCGCAGGACACCCCTCCCGTTCTCCCGGAGAATGGGAACGCAATCTCGGTCCCGCGTCCGTGGCGGAATCCTTCGCGACCGTTTTTTCCGCATTCTCTAGTCGGGATGCTGCCCCGCCAGCATTCAATGCACGTCGTGATGTCGCGGAAGGCCACCGGCTCGACTTTACTTTCAGAGGCGGAGAACCCTTCAACGATAAGTTCACTGTGAGTGAGTTGCGCTCCGCCCTCGCTTCGTGTGTGGACACCGCCCATGGTCCGGACGATGTCCCGTAAGCCATGCTTCGACACCTGGGAGAGCGAGGCATGGCATGTCTGTTAGATTTGTTTAACATGATCTGGGTGGAGGGTCTTCTCCCAGACTCCTGGTGAATCGCTATTGTGCTCGCCTTTCGCAAACCGGGGAGAGATCACTCTACTCCGACCGGTTTCCGCCCAATCTCTCTAACCTCTTGCGTGTGCAAGTTTATGAAGAATCTGGTAAATGTAAGATTAGCTTTTTTCCTGGACAGCGGATGCCATCTGTCGTCTGCACAGTGCGGCTTCCGCAAGTTCCACTCCACGTTGGATGATCTGCTCCGACTGGAAAATGCCGTCTGCGAGGCTTTCCTTCGTAGACAGCACTACACCACAGTGTTTTTCGATCTGGAGAAGTCCTATGATACCGCATGGCGATACGGTATCATGGAGACTCTCCACATGATGCGGGCGAGGGGACGCCTCCCAATGTTTATATCTGAATTTTTGCGAGATCGTTGATTCCGCGTACGGGTGGGGGGAGCCCTCTCTGGCCCAAAGGAGCAGGAAGAGGGTGTCCTGCAGAGAAGTGTCCTCAGTGTCATACTTTTTGCCCTGAGCATCAACGGCATCACCTCGGTGCTGCCGGAAGATGTTCTCGCTACGCTCTACGTGGACGACCTTTCGATCTCTTTTGGCGCGGCCCAGATGCCAACTCTGGAGCGTCGACTCCAACAGGCATTGAACCGCGTCTCTCGCTATTCCGAAGCGCACAGGTTTCGGTTTTCTTTGGCCAAGACTAAGGTGGTGCACTTCTTCTGCCATCCACGGCTTCACCCCGACCCAGATTTGTTTCTTAATGGGGTGTGTCTGGATGTGGTGGAATCGCACCGTTTCCTTGGTCTTGTATTCGACCGACGCTTCACCTGGAAAGCTCATATTCGCAGCCTTAGGGTCTCTTGTACCCGCGCCATGGACATTCTCCGTTCCGTGACGTTCAGCGCTTGGGGCGCTGATAGGGCTACTGCCTTACTTTTTTATCGATCCTTTGTTCATTTGAAGCTCGACTACGGATGCGAGTTTTATGCATCCGCAGCCGAGCGTTTATTGCGGCAGGTGGATTCGATCCACCACACCAGCCTTTGCCTGTCGACCGGTGCCTTCCGCACTTTCCCCATTGAGAGCTTGCTGGTCGATGCTGGGGAGATGCCACTTGCCCTGCGCTGCGTGCAGTGCATCACCCGCCTGTACGCGCGAGCCTGGCGTCTCCCTAAATCAACAACAGCTCTCACGGCATCCGCAGCTGATCTCGATGGTGCCTATGCCACCGAGAGACGCCAGTCATACCCTAAGCCCTTTGGGTTTAGGGCCAGGAAACTCCTTCGAGGGGTAGATATAGCTCTCGGGCCGGTGGCACCCCTGGTTCTGCCTAGTACGCCACCCTGGAGGGTACCACATTTGGCTATTTGTCGCCACGCCTCTGCTCCCAAAGCTTGTAGTGCGCCGGGAGCATTGCGTTCGACATTTTTGGAGCACACCTCGTGTCAAGCTGGAACCGTGCCAGTGTATACGGATGGCTCCAAGTCCCAAGAGGGGGTCGGCTTCCACGCCTTATCTCCTCTGTTTGAAGTCAGCGGGGCTCTACCAGGCGCTGCGTCTGTCTTCACGGCCGAGCTGGTGGTAATACACCACTCTGTACGGGAGATTACGCGACGTGCCCGGTTCGGAGACCGGATTGTGATCTATAGCGACTCACAAAGCGCCCTGAGTGCTCTCGGAGCATTGGAATCTCCGCATCCTCTGGTTCGTGGTATCCGTGACGCTACGGTTTTGGCGAGCCGGGCAGATGTCGAGATTATCTTCTGCTGGGTTCCTGGACATGTAGGAACTGCGGGGATTGAGCGCGCCAAAGAGTCCGCGAGGACTCTGCGACCGGACCAGCGTTTCGCTCTTCCTCACACTGACTACATGGCAGGAATACGGGCAGCTCTTCGGACTGCTTGGCAAAGAAGATGGGTTACGGTCCAAGGGAACTTAAAGTTGCGTGCCATTGCGCCGTGACTGTTTCCATGGACCTATCCATCAATGCCGCGGCGGCTTCAGGTTGCTTTCTGTCGTCTCCGAATCGGACATACTCGTGTGACGCATCGCTATCTGATGGAGCGCTCGCCAGCGCCCTATTGCGACAACTGCGTCGTCCCCCAGACTGTTCGCCACATTCTTGTCGAATGTCCCAGTCTGGGTGATCTTCGCGCACGATACCTGTCCCTGTACCGGGATGGGCGGGGTCGCTACCGCCTGTCCCTTGTGCTCGGGACGAGTTCGTGCACATTGACTTGTGGACTTGTTGACTTTTGGGGGGAGGCCGGGCTCCTCCCCTTTATTTAAAAAGATTCCTCTTTTGTTTCGTTTTTTTTTATTGTTTTTTTTGTAGGTTGCACGCCCCTTCACCGGGGTGAGGGGGACCTCCCTCCGCTGCCGGAGATTGCTTCCTAATTGTTAAGTTTTTCTCATTTTTATCAGTTATGTTTTCATATTTTTATTTTAAAGTAGCCTAGTTCTAGGCTGTGTCGTGTTTCCGGCGACTTATGCCCAAGTGGGCATTCGCCAGATAGCCCCTTAAATAATAATAAAAAAAAAATTGCCACAAATACAATTCTAACCATTTCCAACTCGATCTTCCAAAAGATCGAGGTAATTTTGTTAATCCCTTTGATCATACTGGAGTTGATTTTACTGGACATTTCTTCGCTTCCGATTTTTCTGGTAATAGACATAAAATATATATATTACTTTTCACATGTATGAATTCAAGAGCTATTCATTTAGAAGTTGTAAACAATATGCCTGTAGAAGAATTTATTATTGCTTTTGTCCGGTTTTATAATAGATATGGTCTGCCAAATTTTTGTACTCAGATAATGCAAGGTCATTTACTTCAAGCACATCACTTTTATCAAATCTCTTTGCTTCAGATATTTTTAAAGAAAAATTTGTGAAATATAACCTAGTGCATAAGACAATCCCATTATACTCTCATTGGTTTGGGGTCAGTTGGGAAAGACTCATTAAAACTGTAAAACAATTCATATATAAAACTTTTGGAAGATCAATTGTAAAGGAATCTAATTTTATAACAACCCTTGCAGCTATTCAACTTGCCATAAACAACCGTCCTTTAACATATAGGGATAAATACAATAGCATAAAGGTAATCACTCCTAATCATCTCATGTCATGCCGAGTATCTTTCCCATCCTTAATTATTTCTGAATAATTTATTGATAGCAATATTGATTCAGAATAAATTAGAGACAATTTATTAAACTCTCTGGAGTTACGAGATGTAATAGTTAACAGATTTCAAAAGGAATGGTATACTAAATATCTTCTTTCATTAAGGAATAAACATAATAATTCATTCTCGCTTGTATATTGTTATAAGGGAAATAATAAATATTTATATGTAGGTTCTGTGGTACTTATTAAAAATCCAATTAAACCTCGCTCATACTGGAGTATTGGCAAAATAGTAGAAGTGCTCCAAGGTGAAGACAATTTAATTCGTGTGGTTAAAGTTGTAAAACCTGATAATAATATTGTAACTACTTCGGTAACTAACCTGTATCCGTTGGAATTAGGGGGATGGTCAGCAGCAGTTAGGTAGTCAAGAAACTCCTTCTGGTGTTGAAGCGGATCCTGATAAAGGTATTGCTGGTGAGAATGTTGTTTCAGCTTCTCGACCTAGCAGAAAAGCTGCAGTAAAATTAAAGAAAGAATGAATGAATGGTTAAAGTCTGATCAACTTTAACTTTCAGAATAACTTAGTTTATTTATGTAAGTAACCTTTCAAGATGCCTTTATATTTATAATCTTTAAAAGTCATTTAACTTTATGCAGTAAATACTGTAAATATATGAACTTCTAAACAAATAAAAACTTATATGTATTAAGGAAAAAGATATCCCATAAATTTAATATTTGAAAGACTTTTAAATCTTATGAAATATATGCATATTATTATTTTAAATCAAATATTGTTGATCGAAAAATATTTAAACAAAGGAGGGTGTAGGTTGATAGGAGACTAAGCAGATTTTTATCTCTCATGGAGTTACTTTTCCTTCGATAAAAATTTATCCGCAAATTATAAATATGCTATGTAATATAAAATGTAAATAGTATTAAATATTAAACTGTGTTTATCAGTTTAATTTCCTGAGGCAGAGTGTTTGGAATATGTTTCCGTATAAAGTATTCCGGACACCCACCTCTCTTTTGAAAGGAAATAAAAAATGAAATAATAAAACCGTACATCCCTTCAGAGTACAGCATAAAGTCTACAAAGGAGTTTATTGATATACTCCACTCCACAAGACCGGCGGGAGTAATAACATCCTTTGATGTGGAAAAACTGTTTACGAATCTGCCTATCTCCCGGACCATCGATATCATTATACAAAACGTATACCACCATCCAACTAAACCTCTACCAAATCTTGACCCAAATATCTTTAAAAAAAAAACATGCTGATATCATGCACATCAGAAGCCCCGTTCAGGACACCAGACGGATATCTATACACCTAAGTCAATGGAGTGGCTATGTGGTCACCCCTGGGTCCGATCTTTGCCAATTAGTATATGGGTCAACTCGACGAGAATTTATTAAACAACATCGAAAATAAGCCAAATACGTACTGCCGATACGTAGACGACATCTACATCACCGTCCAAAACGAAGAACATCTAAAAAAAATCAAGCAGCAATTCGAGGAGAACCTGTCTTATAATTTACTTAGGAATTGAGCACAGACAATAAACACTCTTTTCTGAACGTTGAAGTTCAAAATATTAAGGAAAATACATCACAAAAATATATAGAAAAGGCACAGACATGGGAAGATGCCTCAACGCAGATGGTGAATGTCCAGAGAGATACAAAAAGAAGGTAATCAGCTCATACATACGCTGAGCATACAAAAGTTGTTCCACGTGGGAAGTATTCTATCATGAGATCTCCCGGGTCAAACAAACCCTCGTAAACAACAGTTTCCCAAACAACATGATAGAACAAGTCGAACTTCAATCATTTTTAAGAATGCAAATCCAAGTCGTAGATAAAACTGAAAACAACCAGGAAATAAAAACAACAACATTAAACTGTATAGTATATGGTTATTCATGTGATTTATTTTCTGTTAATAAATCAACCTAAATAGCGTTTCGAAAACCATAACCATAAATTTGTTTAATCGAAGTTGTTTTTAGGCCTAAGACAACAGGGAAATAAATTTTGAAATAATGAACTGGGTTTTAAGAAAAACAATTAAACAAATATAAATATATTCATAGAATCAACGAATGTACAATGAGATCAGTAGATTAGGTATACAATTTAAGATACTGTAAAATATGATTTACAGTAAGAGCGCACCGATGAGGGCGCCAAAGAGTCCGTGAGGTCTCTGCGACCGGACCAGCGTTTCGCTCTTCCTCACACCGACTACATAGCAGGAATACGGGCAGCTCTTCGGACTGCCTGGCAAAGAAGATGGGAGACGGTTGAAGGGAACTTAAAGTTGCGTGCCATTGCGCCGCGACTGAGAGACTTTTGGGGGGAGGCCGGCCTTCTCCCTTTTATTTAACTAGGTTTTGTTGTTGTTGTTTTTTGTTATTGTTGTCTTTCTAGTTCGCACGCTCCTACGCCGGGTGGAGAGGGACCTCCCCCCGACGACGGAACTTGCTTCCTAATTGTCATCTCTTTTTATCGTTGTTTTCTTTTCAAATTTTTATTTTAAAGTAGCCTAGAACTAGGCTGTTTGTTTGCGGCGACTTATGCCCAAGTGGGCAGTCGCCAGATAGCCACTTAAAAAAAAAATGATTTACAGTAACAAGCTGCGAAGACAATTGAAGTATGTGAAATAAATGTGAAATAATTTGGTGGAATAATATGGTGAAATATTAATATAGTGACTATGATGGACTGTGAATTAGGGGCTGCAATATGAGAAGTAATATAATTAGGACCTACTCTCGTATGGTCGTTTGCAAAGAATTGTGAGAGAAAGTGGAATTAAACTAAGTATGATTTGTTTAGAGGGAAATGACTAATTGTAGAAGGAATGATTACCGACCTTTATACGAAGAGTGGCTTGAGTCGAATGGGAAAGAATAGTGTGCTATTTGGTCGAGCTGAAAGCGTGTGTTTGTTTGTTTGTGTGTGAAATTTTGAGAGATGTTGTTTGGAACAGTATTACGTTAAATGAATTGACAAGTAAAATAAATTAATTAATTATTAAGTTGTACATAAAATGATTTAATTTACAAAAGTTAAGTAAAATAATTGAACGATTAAATCGAAAAAGTTAAAGGATTGCATAATATGAATTTTACATAATAATTGATGTATATATATATTTAACTTTCCCAGGAGGTTTTTATTATAGGAATGCCCAGAGGCATTGCTATAACTGTTGTATAGAAACGAAATGTCATCGGCCTACAAAGTATATGAAAAAAAAAACCATCAAGGAGATTGTTAAGCGTAACATCAAAGTCAAACGAACAATATTCAACTCATTATATATTATAAAACGACAAAAATTATCAATCTCCTCATAAAAAATAACATCTGCCAAGACTCCTCGAAACTGAACTCTACCAACATAGCTTACGAGTTTAACTGCCCACATGAAGACTGCCAGCTTCATAATAAATCTAAGTATGTCGAAATCACAACCACCACCCTTTCGAGTAGTTTAACAATGCACCTTCAAAACGGAGCGCCCCAAAATCATATAGAGAGCATATTTAAGACCAGCATAACAAGGGATATATTAGTTGAGACCATCACAATAAAAAGAAAAGAGGCAAATCAGTCTAGACTGAACATCGTAGAAGCCTACATAATCAACGAAGATAGCCCAACCCTGAACACTCAGGCTACAAGTTGGAATCGAACATTAAAATTGTTTTAAAAATTTCACCCGCATGATTGGTTCGTTTCCCTTGATATTACGTTCAAGCAAGAATGAATAAATACCCCTTAAAAAGTCTTCTCCATCTGCAGTGCGAGAGGTCACATCTGGCGGGACTGTAAGAGCTCCGTCAAACGTTGCATTAATTGCAACGGCGACCACGCCGCCATGGCTATGTCATGCCCGGCAAAAAAGAATGCCATTAGGAAGCAACAAATGGCCAAAAAAACGAAGAAGAGGCTGAGGCTAATTTAACTTATGCCAAAGTGGCGAAGGCCGCAGTAGGAGAGGCAGCATCGCAGCGCACCTACCTTAAGGTAGAAAGCGAGCAATCTACCAAGATTATGTGCTGTATATACTACGCGCATATAGCCAACCTCACCAAGCCTGGAACATTCAAGCAGGAGTTAAATCAAATGCTGAAAAATAACGGCATGGACGAGATGTGGTTCCCAGATAACCCACGCTCGGAAGAAGTACTACGCATTCAGATGCAACCCCCAACATCAATTCCTGCTGCGAAAAAATCTAAAAATTCTCCCGCCACCCCCAACCCAGCACAAGTAGCTCCTCAAAAGAACGCCCCTTCAAGCGCTCCCGCCAATACTGCTCCCGAGGTGGACTCACCAAAAGGAGCTAAACAAAAACATAGACAGTGTAGCCGTTCGAGGAAATCACCTCTCCGCCAGAGGGGCAGATTCACTTCCTCATCTAAGGAGAGCAAGCATGCCTACCTTGGGAAGAAGATGAATCTGAAGATTTTCGCTACATCTGACGTCCCATTCCCCCTTCATAGAACTGACAAAGACGTTAGTGATGGTATCACTACCGGGAGATACAAATGGGAATTCTCCGAGGACCTTCCAGGGAAGGTCGTCGAAGAGGCCCTCATCCTCGGAATGGTGCGACTGGACCTGGACGCCTTTGTAACGATCTCAAGCGCTGAATTAAAAAAAAGAGATCCGACAAGTGCCGATCTCCTCCTACTAGCCCCTCCTCCCCCAAGAAAACAAACACTTAAAGAACGTTAGACTGACTAACAACATGGACAGACTAAAAGAAGACTTGACTGTGCTTCAAATGAACTCTGACGGATGGACTGACAAGCAAGCAACTTATGGTAATATCATAAGGAATTGTGACCCTGATATCGTTCTGATATCAGAACACGGTTTAGACACTACGCAACAGACGATTAAAATATTCAATTACTCCGTGACGACAATAAACCACAGCCAGGGGCGTTTTGATGGCGCCGCCATCGCAGTCAAAAAAGGCATCCTCTTCAAGCTACTCCCCTCCTTAGACGAATCATATCTGGCTATCGAGGTCCAAACCACCCTGGGACCACTTGTGGTCTCCACAGGGTACCAACCCCCCAAGAAGAGACTATATCCCCATGCACAACTTCCTCCAGCTGTGTGCACATGGGAGAACAGTCTTGTTTGGGGGGGGGGGACCTCAACGCCAGATGCAAGGAATCTGGTTATACCGGAAACCTAAATAAGAAGGGAAAGAACTTGAAGAACCTTTTTGACAGAGGTATCGTTGCCCGCATCGGGCCCGACTTCCCCACCTACGTCACCAACTCCTTCGCAACCAAACCAGACATCGCCCTAACCAGCCCTCAATTCCCCTATAACTATTACATTCAGCCCGGGCCCTTAATCCCCAGCGACCACGTCGCAACACTTATCAAAATCTCCTCAAGCCCAATTCAAGTACCCGTCAGGGAGCGTAAATGCTACTCTCGAGCGAACTGGGAAGAATACCGTACTCTTCTCGGTGAATTCAGAGCGCAGCCCCTGGAAGAAGCCACCCTGGAGGAAATAGATCAGGAACTGGAAAGGTTGACGAAAGCTATGGTGGAGGCGGACCATGCAGCGGTCCCAAAAACCTCATATAAAACCCTACCGGCACCAAGATGGACACAAGACCTCTATGACTTATCTGACGAATACAAGAGATTTTTCGAAGATATAAGACTGAATAACACTGACAGAATAAAAAACAGACGCCTGCGAGAATTCAGGACTGAGATGAAGACTCTCATTACAGAGCAACAACAAGCGCTCTGGAATGACCTAGTCGATAAACTTGACGGAGAGACGGACCCCCGAACATTCTGGAACTCGCTTGCCAGACTGAAGGGTAGGCCGCCACAAAAAACCATTCTCCTCAGTAAAGATGACGGGACGAAAATGGACGCGACAGAGACGGAAGAGGAGTTCAGAAGCTACTGGAAGGATGTGTTTTCCATCACTCCAGAAGAAAACGAACTCTTCGACCTGGACTTCGAAGAAGAAATACACGAAGAACTTAGACCCATGATCCACAGGACGTACCCCTTTAATAACACGACAGCTGACAGAGAAATGACTGGTTACGGAAGAAGAGTAACCATACTGGAACTTATGACAATACTACGCTCCTTCAGGCAAAGAGCACCGGGAAAAACAGGACTGACAAAACTCAACTGGCTGAACGCCCCTCGTAACATCTTAGAGGGGCTGGTCAACCTGATGAATGCGTGTCTGAATGTCGGCTACTTCCCGGATGAATGGAAGATCGCCAAAATGATCTTCATTCCAAAAGCCGGGAAGCCGCCCAACAGACCAGAAAACTTCAGACCCATCTCCCTCCTCGAAGTGGCTGGCAAGGTCTTCGAAAAGATCCTTGGTAGCCGCATCCAAAATTTTATGGAGGAAAACAACCTCCATAATGAACAACAACATGGATTTAGGAGAGGGAGAGGGACCGACACAGCACTAGCAGTCATCACCGAAAAACTGGCGAAGACTGCTAGCCAAAAAAGGTACGCAGACCTGGTGCTCAGAGACGTAAAGAAGGCGTTTTACAAGGTATGGAGAACTGGTCTCCAGTTCAAAATACTTAGACTCGGACTAAACCCCAGACTAGAAAAAATTACATGTGACTACGTGACAGACAGAAGAGCTTATTTACAAATCTACGACCATACTGGACCAGACTTTGAACTGACTGCAGGTGTGCCGCAAGGCGGGTGCCTAAGCCCCCTCCTTTACAACATATACACCCATGACCTACCAAACCCGGTCAGGGAGGACACCCTGTATGTCCAGTTCGCAGACGACGTCTCTCAGATTGTGACTGCCCCGTTCAAAAATCCCGAGCTTATGGCGGAAATTACCGCCAGAGAAATCGACCATTTGAACAGGTTCGAAAGAAGATGGAAGATTGCCACGAACTCCCAAAAGTTCAAGGTTATTCCATTCTTCCGTAAGAGACGGGCGCATATCGAGACCGAAAACGCCCGGGTCCCTTACAGCAACGACGGGATGGTACTTGGACTAAAGATAAGTTATAGGGGATACGGTGGCCACGTTGCTCGGGCAGCAGCGCGTGCGCGAGTAGAGCTTTCTAAGCTGTACAGGTTCAAGAACCTGAACACAGCTAACAAAAAGAAAATCTACCTCGCGCTCGTAAGGTCGAAACTATTGTATCCACCTATACCTGTCAATGTTAGTTCCAAGAACAAAATGCGACTCCTTCAAAGAGTACAGAATAAAGCTGTACTCTTAATAACGAACACCAGAAGGAGAGAACGGAAGAGGCAGAGGGACCTTCACCAAGGCATCCAGTTGTCTCCAATCAACTTGGAGCTGCAAGGAAGGGCCCAAAAAAATCTGGGAGAAAATCCCGAGACTTATGACGGACGAGTCTAGACAAAAAAACATTGACATCCCGATACAAGACATCGACAGAAGAAAATTAGACTTTGTCAGCAGTAAAGCACAGACAGAAAGACATGTAGACGCAACCTACACGTAAAACAAATCACTTCACACAACGACACACACAAGGCTGAACAGAAGAAGAACACTTATGACATCTTAGCTACACCAAGAGAAACATGAATACCATAGTATAAACTTACAAAGGCTTGAATGCTATACCACTCACAATCTAATACAAATTACGGTTCAAACCTAATATCAAACACTACACACTACAAGTTAAATGACGATTGACATCAAGAAACAAACAACAAACAACAAAAAGAAAAATACGAACGAACATCAAACCAAAAGCTATGCAAATAGCAATACAACGACGTAGATCGAAATAAAAGCAGAGATAACAGTACGAAGAAAAACATCAATATTAGAGTAACAAAAGACTAATAACATCAACATCAACCCTAACAAATGCCTGTGATTCCCTATCACCAGGGAATATCCTCTCCCCCCCCCCTCTATCACTATTCTTTAATCAGGGTGATCTATCCCTACCTATTTACCTACCACTATAGCATACATATATGCATACATGAGGGCAATGGCTGTCATATGTGTGTGTATGTATTTTCTTTTCACTACTTTTTACATCCGAAGTCCGACATCCGAAGTCTCAATTCATTCCATTCTACGATACTTCATCGTTAAAGGAGGAAAAGAATACCTAAAGCTACCCTGAAGATGATCGCGTAAGATCGAAAGATCAGTAATTAAAGTTTGCTATTTACCAAACGCAGTAATTTCCAAAAGAGAGATGAACATAGGAGAGGTAATCTACCATCTACAAGATAGACAAAGGAAGAAATTAAGGAAAATAGAAAGTTTCGAAAGAAAATACACAATGGTCTTTAGAAATATAAATGTTTTCTTTCTTTCTCTCTCTCTCTCTCTCTCTCTCTCTCTCTCTCTCTCTATATATATATATATATATATATATATATATATATATATATATATATATATATATATATATATATATATATATATATATTAAGTGAAAAAACTCAATAGCGAGTTATAGTATATGATAGTGAAACCACTGTATAGGAGCATAGAATTTATTTAGGACACTTAGTTTTGATATGCAGTTCACTATACCCTCTTCAGTCGTATAATAAACAAAAGAAATACAACAGAAGAGGGTATAGTAAACTTCATACCGAAAAAAGTTTCGTAAATAAATTCTATGTTCCTATACAGTGGTTTCACTATCATATACTATAACTCGCTATTGAGTTTTTTCACTTAAATATATACATATATATATATATATATATATATATATATATATATATATATATATATATATATATATATATATATATATATATATATATATATATATATATATATATATATATATATATATCATGAGCGCGAGAGAATGCTGAAATAAATCCACCTTCACCGCAGGAAAGAGAAAACGGAATAATTTTTCTTCAGAAATAGTTATTTCTTACTTCAAAAAAATACGCGTAGCAGAGCGCGTAGCCGGGTGGTCTAAAGGGCGGTTTAATTGAGATCAAAGCAGTTGCTCACTGCCTCAATGTGCATGGTTCGAATCGCACCCCAGCTCGGATTTTCTCGAAGTAAGAAATAACTATTTCTGAAGAAAAAATTATTCCGTTTTCTCTCTCCTGCGGTGAAGTTGGATATATATATATATATATATATATATATATATATATATATATATATATATATATATTTATATATGAGAAAACTAAGCGACTCTCCGCCTACGTACAACGAAAGTATACATAACAAAGAGGGCGTGAAAAATATAAATAAATTATCAGAAAAGGGAGATTAAATGCAGGTACCAAAGAGTAAAGACATATAGATAAGATCTCTACCAAAATATCCACGTGTGACAGAGTGTGTGTGAAATGTAGAAATATAAGTAACATAACTATAAATACATACATATGTAATTATAAATACATATTTCAATAAATAAAAGGGCTAAGATTTAAAATTGACAATTTCGTTTAAAATAAGATTTTTAATCACAGGCTCCAGTTTAAAGAGACGGGGGATGTATTGAAGTTATGAGAGGAATTAATGAAGGAGCATTCAACAATATTTTTTAACAGTCATCTGATTTGTAAGTATATTTAACCGAATTCCAATTGATAGAATGACTATTTTCAGATAAGTGAGCAAAGAAAGCACTATTGCTTTCACCCTTTTTAATATTGTACTTGCGTTGGAACAAAGAACATTTATTGATTTTCCAGTTTGTCCAAAGTATCGCTTAGGGCAGACGGCAAAATTGGAGGCGGTTCATCGACTCAAGCAAATATACATACTCTGAAAGAAATCCTTCTACACTACGTGAATTGGCTTCCATTCTTCCCATTAGCACACGCGACGAATATAACTGAGGGCTATAAACTATGAAGATTGTGCCTTCTGCTATCTATTATAAGAATCACCAATGGAAAATATGAGGGGGCCTCAAAGTATTCAGTCTATTACTAGGCCTTAGAGCGGTTTTGCAAAGAACATGGGCTTTGTGATCTTGTGGAGCAGTAGAGCTGATGCCGAGTCCTGGGTAAGTAAATGATGGTCGGTATGACTAAATGATGGACCCGGAAGGCCCAACTATCTTTACACATCCCTTGTGAGTCCAGAAAATATAGTCTTGCGTCCACTGTTTCTCACCCCTTACATATTAGCGAAATATTTGATTAAACCAATAGATCAAACGGGTACTGGTTTTCAATACCTGCCTATGAAGCTCGGTGGTGTGGTATCTGAAGCCAAGTTAAAAGCTGGGTCTTAAATGGTCCTCAGATTCACGTGGTGGTTAATGATGGTGAATTCAACAAGACATTAAGCCCGCTGTAGAAGGAGGCATGGGACTCATTCGTTAATATCTCACTGAAGCATCTTGGAAACCACCGTGAAGACAACTACGAAGAAATTGTGGCAGCCATTTACGGAGTTATCGAGCTCTGAGTTCACGGATGTCCTTGAAGCTTCATTTCTTTCCAGATAACCTGGGAAGGCAAGGGCTGATACTAAGGGGTGTTGGTTGTGAGTTTACCCCCCCCCCTTACACCTTAAAATACATTCCATTTAGATAAAAACCTATGAGCAATAGGTGTCAATTTAAGATTTGTGCCCTTCGTCTAGCAATATTTCTTGACAATTACCACTTCAGAAGTTTTATTTTTTACAAAATCTCTTAGCCACATATATCGATATATTTTACTGGTCTCTGCCGATCATTCCTAGCAAGAATAGTTCCATGTTTCTAAGATTTGTCATATGTTTCTGCGAGCTTTTTTAGTGTTCACTCTCCAAGTTTCGTCTCTATGAATTAAAACTTGTTAGGTGAAATGATCATACTTTATATTTTAAGCAGAGGGTCATAGAGTCATGTCACTCTCTCTCTCTCTCTCTCTCTCTCTCTCTCTCTCTTTCTCTCTCTTTCTCTTTCTCTCTCTCTCTCTCTCTCTCTCTCTCTCTCTCTCTCTCTCTCTCTCTCTATATATATATATATATATATATATATATATATATATATATATATATATATATATATATATATATATATATATATATATATATATATATATATATATATATTTTTAAGGGTAAAATAAACTTTTAAAATGCTTTTTAACAATATCGGAACTGCCTGCCTGCGTCCGAACTTTTCTAAGCATCACTTAGTTACTCTTGCCCTCGCTTCCATCCACAAAGAACCGTAATTTATCATACGATCTATGATATTTTAAATATCATTCCTAAATTCTTATGTATTACCAATCCTCTTTAATCCTTAATATTTCTCTTCTCATCACTCCTGCTTTTTCTACCTATCTTGTATTTTATTGTATTATTCTCCATTTTATATCTATTACTATCAAATGAACTCGAGTGGAGTGATGAGTGGTCAACCAATATATATATATATATATATATATATATATATATATATATATATATATATATATATATATATATATATATATAAACACAGTAATAGGACTAATTTTATATGCGAAACCTGGTTTCGACAGAAACATTCGTCATCGTCCGTCGCTGGTGGACAAGTGAAATACAGAAGTTGCTTAACGTACAAACGCACAAATCAGTGGGGCTCAGGAACGAATACAATTAGCCAAATGAGAATGTAACAAGAATTTCCTCTTCCAACGAGATGCTTTTCGGGGCTTACGCAACATCACTACACCGGCGGAACTCCGACATATCCTCCACATGAGTCAAATCAACCTGGAAAATGTACGACTTAAGACTATTAACGATCATAAGAGGGAACTAAACCGCCTATTTTTAAAAAGTTCGTCGTGCGGTGTATCTAACCAGAATAAAAATATTTTGAATCTTTCGAAATTCCAATTAACACATGATCAAAAAATCATCCTTGGTTTTGCCTGTCATTTTCATATAAATTTAGTGACCATTTCAACGTCCAACATTTAGTATCAATTGAGGAATCTAAAAATAGATCCGATATTAATAGTGATTTCATCAGTGGCTCCTTACTTAATTTTGCGTCCATCCCATTCCGATTACAAAGTGCTTTGAAAGAACTTAAATGAAACAAGAATATAGTGATTACTAAATCTGACAAAACTAATCAGGTAGTGATTATGGATAGTGAGCAGTAATCTGCTAAATTGAACGAGTTTCTAAATGACAGGAACACGTACAATAAACTAAATAATGATCCTCTGTCAAAGTAAACATATTCGTTTAATAGCTCACTCAAAAATATTCTCAAAGGTCATTCTGATCTTAGTAAACAATTCAAAGTGTACAATCCCTCGCTACCGTACATGTATTGTTTACCGAAAACACACAAAGATGGTACTCCACTTAGGCCGATAATTTCCATCGTAGGATCCCATGTGTACAAACTCTCTGAATGGCTAGCGAAAATCCTGTCTAAATAAATTGGTAGTATTTCTGATGCTCACATTATCCATTCTGATGATTTTGTGTATGAAAGTAAAGAGGTTGACCTATCGAATAAGCAGTTGTTAAGTCTTGATGCCAATAGCAAAATCACTAAAGTTCCCGTTGATTAAGCTCTGGATGTAATTATGAAAAACTTGCCTTTATCTAACCTAACATTACCCCTACCGTGTAATAAAATTGTAAAGTTGGTTCGTTTGTGTGTGACGGACAATGTGTTTGGAGCTGAAGATTGTTTTTACAGGCAGAAATATGGCATTTGTATGGGTAATCTCCTTTCCCCGATCTAATGCAATCTGCTTATGGAGGATTTTGAAAAGTACCTCCTTCCCCCCATTTTACCCAATCCCATAACGTGGTTCCTCTCTGTAGACGATATATGTCACATGGCTTATCAATGATAAAAGATTTGATTGTTTCTTTGAAAACTTGAATAAGATCCATCTACTCAACTACTACATTTAAATTAGATTGGGAACTGAACAACTCATTGCCGCTTCTGGATGTAAAAATGTCTAAAATAAACGACAAATCATATGGTTCCGTTTACTGGACACCAACTAATTCTAATGCCTATATTCATTGTCGTAGAATGCCCCCCTTTTCTGATCACTCCACACCTGATACCACTTTTATGTAGGAGATTGCCCCGTTTTTATCTTTCTACACACTAACCGCTGTTGTAGTGGTATTCTTTGTGGTCGTGATATACTTCTTTGATGAAGTAGGCTTTGTTCTAAGAGTGCTAAAAGTGCTAATATTGTTATTTTAAAGAAGAGCCGTTTCAAACACGTAAGGATATAGAGAAACGCACAAGAATTCCTAAAATAAACTTATATTTTAACTTTAACAATTTAATACACAAAAACTAAACATTAACCACAGAAATACTCCGAATATAATAATTAATTCAATTAGTTTGACCCTCTAAAATTGGTTAATTTCGCTACACACTTCAATATATAAGATTTAGGCTTACGGACTCTACTGGAGTTTAAATACATCAGGAATGTTATTGTCTCCACGACGCGTGCCGACCGGCCAGATGTAGGTGGGCGGGATCACGAGGTACTTTTGGCGAGGGTAGCAGCTGGGCGGTCCACATGGTATTCAGTGGGGGGTTCTTCAAGGACGAGAACAATTACGGTGCTTTAGGCGGCACCAAGGTAGGCGTGGTCTCTCTGGCGAGAGTAATTCTAACTTGGTTCTTAAACCAAGTTAACTTAGAGTTCAGTGTGACCACCGAGTAACAAACTCGAGGGGGAGCTTTTCTCTTTCGTTTCATAATTCCCCATGGGTGAAGACTGAACTCGGGGAGGGTCTTCTTCAAAGGCGAGGTTCGATGAGGTGGGGGTTTCTATGACGAGAATAAGTTAAACTTGAATAAGTTAACTTAAAGGTCGGTTTGGTAACTAGGAACTAGCTCGAGGATGAGCTTCTTCTAAGTTCCAGCCTTCCTCAAGGGCGAAGATAGAGGAGGGGGATTTCTCTGACGAGAATAAGTTGAACTTGGTTCCTCAACCAAGTTAACTTATGAGTTTGGTGTGGCCACCGAGTAACGGTCTCGAGGAGGAGCCCTTTCCTTCTTCTTTTCTTAATTCCTCAAGGACGAGGAATACCCCTGGTGTTTAAGATGCACCAGGATATGAGGAGTCTCTCTGACGAGAGCAAGTTGAACTTGAACAAGTTAACTTAATGCTCGGTTTGATAACCAGAGACTAGCTCGAGGATGAGCTGCTTCTTTGCCCCTTAAGGTAGGTAGCCCTGCCTCTCTTCCAGGGTACTTCTTGGTCTGGTGAGCCAAGTAAACCTGTCCAGTCTCGGTAGCCCAATCTTAATCCAAGGACTTCGTCACCTGGAGACTGACGTATTGTACCAATCCAGTCTAGTTAGCTCGGGGTCTTAATCCGAGGACTTCGTCACCTGGAGACTGACGTATTCTACCAATCCAGTCTAGGTAGCCCGGGGTCTTAATCCGAGGACTTCGTCACCTGGAGACTGACGTATTCTACCAATCCAGTCTAGGTAGCCCGGGGTCTTAATCCGAGGACTTCGTCACCTGGAGACTGACGTATTCTACCTTAATTTTCCTCAGTGTTTCTTATTTATACCTCGTCACCCCACTGGGGGAGTGGTACGAGGGGCGAAGGCTTGAGGACGGGCCCAGGAGGGTTCTTATGCCAAACGGTTTTTCTCACCAAGTCTTACATCGGCTCCTCCTTAGCCTTCGAGCTTGGGAGAAACACGTCTCCAATTTCTTACTTGAAGTGAAATTGAATCTCACTCTCCTGGGGGAGATCTTGCATTTTACAACCTTTCGGTCTTTCATAGCAACGAGTGGCGTGGCGCTGCGGTTACGCGCTTGACCCGACGGTGCCGGGGCCGGATGTCTTTGCGGTAATCGCCTCGTGACTCCACTGCGATAGAACGGGAGATTGACGATTCTCCTACATTCATTATTTCTCGGGTCACGATGTATCTGTTAAAAGGTCTGTAGTTTCTCTCATGTTCCTGAGAGCATATCGCATTTGTGATCGTGTCACTATAAAGCACGAACCATCTATTTCTCCCCAGCTAATTATAAGGGAAACAGATGTGACAAATATTATGTTACCTTCCCATACTCCCCTTAGTTAATCAATTTCAAAAAGTTGGCAGACACCAACAACATCAATGTTGCCTTTCAGTACGAGAATACGATCAGAAATAGCTTATCTAAAAATAGATATATCGATAAAGAACAGGGAGTTTATTATGTTCCCTGTAAATCATGTAATGAAGTATATAACGGTGAAAGCAGCACATTTTCCAAGAGAATGAATGAACATAAATGCAATATGCGACGTGGTGCCCTATCCTCGAGTTTATTTCTACCAATACCCAATGAAAATCATCAAATTGATATTGATAATGCTAAAATAGTTTATAAGTCTCGCAATTATATACATCGACGCTCAATCGAATCGGCACTTATAAAATAAATTCCCAACTTTAATACTTCTGACCCGACAGCCAATTTAATACTAATACCTTAATATGCAAGAAATTCATACTATCGCTTCTCAAAATGCCGCTACAGTCCCGCATCATCCACCTTAGCCCCACTGATGTGTGTTTGTACGTCAAGCAACTTATGTATTTCACTTGTACACCAGCGACTGGCGAAGACGGATGTTTCCGTCGAAACCTAGTTTCGCATATAAAATTAGTCCTATTACTGTAGTTTTATCCTTATAGTTACACGTACGCTAATATACTTTTTGAGATAATATATATATATATATATATATATATATATATATATATATATATATATATATATATATATATATATATATATATATAATTCAGGCACGTGCCGTGAGTAAATTTAGGGTAGGCAGAAACTGTAAAGCTGCTGAAATTAATTTTGACAATTAGTACTTTTTGCCGACAATTTACTTTATAAGGGGGTATTCATAATATATATATATATATATATATATATATATATATATATATATATATATATATATATATATATATATATATATATATATATATATATATATTGTGTGTGTGTGTGTGTGTGTGTCCCAACATAACTGAAACTCAATTTAGAATTTCATTAAAATGCTAAAATAAATTCTCTTGAAATGCTTTCTAACAATATTGGAACATTCTGTGCTCGAACTTTTAATTACCGTTTTATATCAATGAGCCGCAACACCCCGCGGCGAACAACAGATAGATATGAAGCTAATTTTGTATCTTACATTATTATAAAATCTTACAGTTGTTATTTAACTATACACAAGTATTAAATAAGGAATTTTTAATAAATATTTCTTTGATAAAATGGTCTCATAATTAGAGCGTTTAATAGATTCAAATACAGGTTTTTGGAGTTTAGTTTATCGTAGGAGATGCTTTTAATTTAATATAGATTAATTTTAGAAGAAATAAAACAAAGTCATTATATTAATTGTTGTCTATGTGATTAAAGTTTTTAAAGGGATAAACATACATAACATAATTTCACGGATGACAAAAGCCACAAAGGCCTATCAAAGGTCATCCACATTTGTCAAAACCCGCCCTAAAATGTATCCATAGTATTGTGTTTAGTATGATGCAGTCACAGTGCGTATAATTTTTTTTTAGTAGAAGTATCTGGCATCGTCGGCAATGGTCTGTGCTGCATGTGTTATGCTGCCAATGACAGTGCTACGCTAGACGTGAGTGGGAAATTTTGTGTCTCCTCTATACCGCATAGTGGTTCCTGCAAGGTATTTTCCTACCGTCGTTTTGAAATGCCTGGAAAGTACTTTACTGCTGAGGAGAAAGCCCGTATTCTTGCGTGGAAACAAGAACACGTCCCGATTAAGACGATATGTGAACGTACAGGGAGAGTAAAAGAAACCATATTGAGGTTGCTCGCAGCAGCCCGTGGACTCCCACCCAACGCCATTCCAGAGCACAAATTCGGCGGTGGAAGGCGAAGGAAGACTTCTGCTGCTACAGATGTCCTCATGAAGAGAGAATTAGAGAAGGACCCTCGACTGACAGCACCTAAATTTAAGGAATTGCATCAGGGACTGCTACAAAATGTCGCTGTTCGAACCATTCGTCATCGGCTGCAGAAGGACTTGGGGCTTCCATGCCGTAAGACAGCCGTGAAACCGCTTATAAATGACCGCATGAAGAAGCAACGTCTTGCATTCGCAAAGAAATATGCACATTGGACATCGGCAGTTTCCAGGTGTTTCAAACGGGATCTATCACGGTTCGACGCCCGTCGCCTTCCGATCGGTACAACCCAAGATACACTGTTCCGACAGTTAAACACCTCGATTTAGTGATGGTTTGTGGTTCTTTTTCTGGTGAAAAGGGAAGGGCAGGCTTTTACTTCCTTCCAAAGAACCAAAAGATGAACGCTAATCGCTATATTGACGTTCTGAATGACCATATGTTGGAAATGTTCACCATTCATGGGTGTGAAATGTTTATGCATGACAGTGATCCCTGCCATACGGCCAAGAAGATCACGCGGTGGCTCCAGGAGAGACAGATTGAGGTGTTAGAGTGGCCTGGGAATAGTCCCGACCTCAGCCACATTGAGAATTGTTGGCAGAAAATGAAGAAAACCATGTGCGGGGAGAAGACTCCAAACCTGGATACCCTCCGAGCAGAGCTGATGAAGGTGTGGTGCACAGAGATGTCCTTGGATTTCTTCAAGATCCTAAGCGATTCCATGCCAAAACGCCTTAACATGGTTATCAAAAATAAGGGCAACATGACAAAATACTAAACTATGTGGTTACTATGTATTTTTATTACAATTCCCCTAATTTTCAGGCTGAAGTTTTATTTTTCCTTAAAAATGTGGTAGGTCTAAAATCATTTTGCCGTGGCTGTACAAGGCTACGTGACCATCCACAGGAATGCGTCAAAAACAAAAAAGCATCATCATCAAGGATCGTTAAAATCCAAATCACCCATAAAATATACGATAAAAAAACAACTGCATCCACAGGAATGAGTCCAGAATACTCTCCCCCCCAAAAAAAAAATTAACCCTCCCCGCATATAATCAAACATTCAAGTTTAGCCTGTTTACTGTCTCAGGTGGCAAACTATTCCAGTAATCTACTACTCTGTTGGTGAAAAATATTTTCTACCATCCAACCTGTACCTGTTTTTTTAAAAATTTTAAGTGGTGACATTTTAGTCATATTACTAATTTCCAACTCAAATAACTTGCTAAAATCCAACTTATCCATCCCAGTGTAGCGGTCTACTACACCCCTACAAATGTAAATATTATCCCTTACTATATATATATATATATATATATATTTTCAAGAAGGATTGGTAACCCTGACCTAAATCGGGAGATTGCTACACCCGCTCTCCCAAGCGTCTTAAAATTAAGCCATGAGGTTCATTTGCTTAGCTGTGCTGCATCGGTGAAACAGGCCTGTAGATATTTGAATTGTAATTGCTTAGCTAAATATTTTCCAAAGGAATCCCGAATTAATGCTTGATTCTTTTGTCTCATTTACAGACCCATTCAACTCCGTTATAATCCACTTTACCCAATCTAATTATCAATCATCAATTGTTATACTCAACTTACCAATTACTATTTATAATTTACAAATCTCTTTACCGATCAATTTACCAATTTATTCATCCAATTACTCACCAATCTAATTTACTTACAATTTATCCAATTACTCATAATAAATTACAGATAATACAATTACTATTTATCCAAACTATTCCCCCAATCTAAATATCAATCATTATTTGTTATACTCTATTTACCAATTATCAAATTAACAATTATCAATCATCATTTGTTTTACTCTAATTACCAAACAATATTTATCAATTGTAAATCCATTCCCATTAAGTAATTCAAATTTAATCACGCTTAATTCTGAATACAATCATAAATTGTTACCTAATAAATTCACCTTCAAATAATCTACCTGTTTATCTAATAGTATATATTTTATTAACTCTTTGTTTTTAATTCACGTTTTCCCAACGTCGCCTAGATTTAGGCCTAAGAAATTCGTCTGCAAAATTTAGACTCGCGTTAGCATTGAACAATTCATTCCGTCGAATAACGAAATATAGGGTTTTATGTTTATTGTGATCTAGGAGCTATCTAGGATATTGCTGCAATATTCATTTAAAACCTATACCAGAACAGATTTTAAAAAGCTCAATCATATCTCTTTTCACACACTTTTTTTTCAATTAAGAACATATTTATTATCTACAGTCTATCTTCATAATCAATATGATTCAGGGAAGGTATTATTTTTGTTGTCCTTCTTTGTACCGACTCTAGCAGATATATATCATGTCTAAAATGCTGTGATCATGGTTGTATACAGTACTCTAAATGTGGCTTGATATAGGAGTTTTAGAGTTTAAATACAACATATTTACTCTTGTAACTAATATTCCTCTTAATGTATCCTAGCCCCCATTTACTCTATTTTTTTGCCTTTATACACTGCTTCGAAAACTACTACGACGCCTAATACCTTCTCATCCTCAACTGAATGAAGCCGCTGCCAATCCATTCCATAGCTTGTGTGGAAATAGATGCTCCCCCTCCCTCACAAGTAAACCTCTGGTCGTTAACCACAGCGTCTTGGAGTGTAGACGCCGTAGCCCTACCACTTAACCACCTCCCTCTCGCCCCTCGTCTCGAAAAGAAACTGAACGGCCGGCCCAGAGCACATAATGCAATAATCAGCTCAGGTCAGGACCTGAGACCGTAACATCAGTTAAAACAGCAAGATTTTCCTTAAGAGCTGGTATTCAATTTCACCGCATATGCAAAATTAGAGGAGCGTCGCCTTAAAGCCTGAAGTTCCCTCAAGGCCAGCTGTACAACGCTCTGAGAAAAACCGTTGGAGGAGGAACCTTACTGCAGCCTGTCCCCGAATTCCCCCTCCTCCCCCTCCTACCCCTACCCCAGTGGGGTGGTGACGTATAAAATCAAATATCTTTGGAAAAATAGGTAGATTACGTTAGTCATCAAGGCGACGAAGATTCCGGCAAGAGGCCGGCTACCAACAGAAGGGACTAAGAAGAAGCTCATCCTCGAGCCAGTTCCTGGTGGTCACACCGAACTTTAGGTTAACTTGATTTAAGAAGCAAGTTCAACTTACTCTCGTCAGAAAAACCGCCCTATCCTGGTGTATCCCCAAACATAGAGATTGTCCTCGCCCTTGAGGAACACCCCAAATGAACTTCCTCCAACACTCCCCTGAGTCAAATGATTCAAGCATTGACTCATCGCTCGCCAGTGCTAATTATTTCCCAGAGTAATCCGAAGATAAGAAACTGTTCCGTGCTGATATCATTTCCTACCGAAGGCATGTGGCTCCCCATCTGCCACACGCACCAAAGTCCTCTGTGGCTTTAAAGATATTTCTCCCGTACGAACACATCTGGACAAACGTCACGCGTCATCTCAGCAACAACATTCCTGAGGTGACGTAACGATTGAGCTCAAGGTAAGACTCAAACCCGATTCTAGTAGGAATCTATAAAGGTATTTAAACCCCGGTAACCGTTTCAGTAAAGTCCGTTTGCATTTTTTTATATTAATGTAATCTGTGGGTCAACCATCACTATAATTTCAAGTATGTCATTTTAAAAAGCCTCACTTAAGTTTGTTGAATTCACTTCTATGTATTTAGTGTGTCAAATTGCGTTGGTTCATTTTTTTTTGTTTTAATTAAAGTTTTAGTTTTTTTTTTAAATTTTATTCAATCCTCGAAAGGCTAAGCAAGGCACTAGGAACCCTCAGAGACTAAAGAAGTAAATAATCTGATAATAATAATATGTAATCAATAATAATCAAATATATAGCATTCTTAGAGATAAAGCGTAATTGCGGAGTTTTGAAGTACGTAAACAACCCATACGTACGAACTCCAGCCATCACTTGGTCCTTCCTATACTACGACATAAATATTTGGTGTCAGGTTTTATGGGTGTTAGAAGAACTCAGTAGAAGTTGTGTCTTGTGTTCCCTTCAGGAATAGTAAATGCATGTTAAGCGTTCGAGGAAAGATTATACTTAACAAGGTCGGTGTATAAATTTGTGGTGATTAGCCTGTTAAGGTTACTAAGTAATTTTTTGGTGGAGTGGTATTCCAATTAGCAAATACAAAGTATTGGGATTAAGGGAAATTTGGCATCGCGCTACCTGGTTAGTAGTTGCATAAGTACCCAAGCGTACAGCGGTGAAAAGTTGACAGACAAACACAAAATAGCATCGGTCGAAAAATTCTTCCAACAAGTCCAAATTCTTGGACTAGAAGGTAAAGATATGGTTGCCTACGTCCGGGAAGAACAGATAATAGAATTCAAAAAAGAAACAAGAGATTGGAAAAGAGAAAGCGAAAAAGAAGAAGAGAGTGGAAAAGAGAAGACGAAGAAACAAGAATACAGTGGTAATCCGAAGCCGAATAAAGAAGAATACTAAGGGGAAGTAAAACAAACGAAAGACTAATACAGTTGAAAATACAAGCAGAAGAAATAAGAATACAGCGAGAAAGATAACTAGCATAAGCGGGAAAAGAAGCCGAGGAAAGAAGAATAAAGAGGGAAAGAGATTCAGAAGAAAGAAAAATAAAGATAAAACAAGAAGTAGAAGAAAGAAGAAGACAAAGGGAAAGAGAACTAGTCCAAGCAGAAAGAGAGAGAGAGAGAAGAAAAAGAAAGAATGCTCTCACAGGAAAGGGCATCTAGCAAGGATCAGGGGAGGTCGAGGCGGTTTTATCCCGACCTGGACCTAGGAAAGTACCATCGATAAAAACTTAGTTAAATGGGGTAACGATGGGTGAAGAAGTAAGTAGGGAAGAGGTACAAGCATGTGTACCTAAGGAAGTACCTACGATGAAAACCCAGCTAAATGGGGTAACGATGGAAGAAGGAAGTAGGGAAGCTGTAAAAGCATGTGTACCTAAGGAAGTACCTACGATGAGAACCCAGCCAAATGGGGTGACAATGGAGGGAGATGGAAGTGTAAATGTGGTACACCCAGGTAAACCGAGTCAGATGGTAGACGCGGATAATGAGTATCCCCTAACCCTAGTAGTCTTCCCCCAGAACATAACGTCCACGAAGTTACCATTAAAACACCAATTTGACGTGAGAACCACGCTTATTAACTATTCCGTAGTGAAATTTGTCTCTGACCCCGTTAGATCGAACCCAGACACGATCTCCCAGTGTACCTTGTTAAAGGAGAACTATGAGAATCACGCTCACATCATTTATGCCACACTGCAACAGGCCACTCTAGCCATAAGGGTCAGTGTAAAATTATTCAAGTACCATAAAAAGGGTAGTTCGAGTAGGTTGGAATACCACTACCATTTTGTGACATACTTGGGTAGACTCAATAACCCGAATGGCTGACTCAGGCATGGTAAAGTAATGGTCATAGAACACCACTTTAATATTAGCTATATCAAAGAGGCCGATAAGGTAAAGACGCTGTATAACCTAAGTCGAAACCCCATTGAGGGTTATTTCAGCACCTGGTAATCCTAAAACAATGTGTTCATTTTTTTTTGTGTGTTGGTTCGTAGTTATTGTTTGGATTTAAGTTCTTAAAAGTTTAGAAATGTAAGAAAGTAGCTGGTTAGATACCACTTTCGAGCCAGGCTCCTTTTTTTGTGTGTGTAATCGATGAATTATGTTTTGTTTTGTTTATATGTAAATTGTGTAGTGAAACATAGCCCCAGTAGGCTCACGAGACCTATTTCTCTCCACTGCCTTTGTACGCGCGCACGTGTGCGCCCAAGTTCAAAGAAACTTAAGGTAAGAGTATGGTTGACCCCCGTTAGCCGTGATAAGCAGTAGTAGGTTCAAAGACATGCAACTTTGCTTTTGTCGACTAGGTTTAGTTAGTTGTTTTTATTGTTCACAGGAGTCCCCCACGCCCTATTAAGTTCTTCGAAGGGAGGTATGTGAGGAAATAGATGCTCCCCTCGCCCTAACAAGTGAGCCTCTGGTCGTTAACCACAGTTTCCTGGCAGTGTAGACGTCGTAGCCCTACCACTTAACCACCTCCCTCTTGCCCCTCGTCTCGAAAAGAAACTGAACGGCCGGCCCAGAGCACGTAATGCAATAATCAGCTCAGGTCAGGACCCGAAACCCTAACATCGGTTAAAACTTGCAAGTTTTTCCCTAAGAGCTGGTATTCAATTTCATCGCATATGCGAAATTAGAGGAGCGTTGCCCTAAAGCCAGAAGGTCCCCCAAGGCCAGCTGTACGACGCTCTGAGAAAAACCGTTGGAGGAGGAACCTTCCTGCGCCCTGTCCTCAAATTCCCCTCCCACCTCCTACCCCTCCCCCAGTGGGATGGTGACGTATAAAAGCAAATATCTTTGGAAAAACGAGATAGATTACGTTAGTCATAAAGGCGACGAAGATTCCGGCAAGAGGCCGGTTACCAACAGAAGGGACTAAGAAGAAGCTAATTCTCGAGCCAGTTCCTGGTATTCACACCGAACTTTAAGTTAACTTGATTTAAGAAGCAAGTTCAACTTACTCTCGTGGTTCTTATCTGACATATGGACAAAGAGAGCACTGTTATCTTCTTTGTCCATATGTCAGATAAGAACCATTTAATTAACTGGAACTTGGCCAAATTTATTTATCGTTCCAATGACCATATAAAAAGGAATATCATTGGATGTGCTTTTATAAGCCAATGTGATAATTTTAACCTTTCCCCTGGTTTATATAAAATAGATGCTATAATTAAAAGATTAATACTCAAAGAAATTAGTTTTGTCTTTCGTTCCTAGTTTTTTTATATACATTCTTTAGTTATGTGGCCCCTACTTTATTTTTATTTTTTTTGTATTATTATTCATTTTTATTTTTTAATTGTCACTGCTCTGTTTTGTACATTGTATTTTCCCCCCCTTTTGCTCATCGTGTCTTATAATCTCCCTCGTTAGGCTATCTCCATTTCTTTGAAACTGTTACCCTTTCCTTCGACTTAGTTTGACCTTACTACCTGCTTCTTGTAATCCTTAATGTGTTTTTTTACCTTCTCCCTTCCCTCTTCCTCATTGGTGATTTCTTGTTTTTGAGGCGGTCTTTCATACTTTTCTTTTGTATATATACCTCTAATATAATACTATTTCTTGTAGTTATCTTTGGTAAGGAACTTAATAAAGTTCGAAAGTACTTGGAAACACCTTTTCATTTTTTCCTGCGGGACATTGCATTCATTTGCCACCCTCACGTGATACTTTGTGAGTTTTTCATATATATATATATATATATATATATATATATATATATATATATATATATATATATATATATATATATATATATATATATATATGAGAAAAGAAACTCACAACTTGCACGTGAATCAAAATTATGATAAATAACACCCACAAGGAAAATGGAAAAACGATTCCGAGCGCTTTCGTCTTTATTTCAAAAGAACTCTTCATGGAATAACGTAGGTCAGGACAGACAATGTCTTAAATAGTAAGGAGTGGGGGAGATAATACGGCTACCTGCATCAAACCCCTAACTAGGGGGTACAAATTCTTTCAACACTTTAATTTGTGATTTAATATAATTAGATATGAGAGGATCTAGGCTAAACAATCCAGGGCTAATATTAAAATTTGGGAAAGTATTAATAGAGATACACTCCAAAATATTTCTTAAAATATAGTTTGTACATTTCATAATAGGTTTAACACTATTCCAATTAATAGTATGATCCTAACTATAGATATGTAAAAATAATGCAGATTGTTTACAAAAATTACGAACATTAGTTTGATGCTGTTTAACTCTAACATTTAATTCTTTACCTGTCTGTCCATAATAGCATTTTTCACAATTATTGCAACCAATAGAATAGACAATGCCTGGTTTAAGGGGTGAATTTTTTACGAGAAGGCGATGGATAATGTTTTCATAAATGTTATTTTTAAATATGAAAATACTATCCATAGCCTTCTCGTAAAAAATTCACCCCTTAAACCAGACTTGGCAGTATTTCAGTTTCTACTTTGTCCCATGTCTTTTCTACTTGTGATTGTACTAATGTGTTGATTGGTTCTAGTCCAGCTCTTCTGTGTAGTGTTCTCTGTGATATGCATTCCCGTCTTCTTGTGTGGTTAATAATCAATGAGGCTTTATTATGTACCCTCTGCATAGATCTCAGCATCTTGATCCCTGAGGTTTGGGTGATTATCGCTGGGTATATAAGCTTAGTTCTAACGTAGTAGAGGTAGAGTTTCCTTAAGTTACTCCTGCTTAGTTTGCGGAAGAGGAACAATTTCACCAATTCCACCAGTGCTAAGTTGATCCGATTTACAACGTGATGCTTATATCCCCGAACGGTAACTTTGAGCCCGAGCACTGTGCCCTCCAGAGAGTAGTAATGGTTTCGATCGCCGACATAAATGAATGTCGTCGTGTATCGCGCAGCTCATGGGGATAATGACGAACTTTTGGACGTTCGTCTTTATCTTCCATTTACGCTCGTGCGAGTCTATGTTTCCGATCTCCGCCGCCGTCTATGCAGCTTGCACTAGGTCGTTATTGTAAGTGCTCGGTACAATTTGCTTGATGTCATCTGCGTATTGCAGATACATCGTGTCATCCTTGACTGGTGATGGAAGATCTATCGTGAAGATGCTATACATTAGAGGGCTGAGGCAGCTACCTTGCGGTACACCAGCCTCGAGGCTAAATTCCGGTCCCTTGTAGCCCTCGATCTGTATCTGCGCTCTTCTTTCCAGACCATAATCGCAGAGGATCTTTTCAATAACTGGGTTTAGCCGAAGGTTTACGATTTTAAATTACAGACCCCTCAGCCAAACCTTGTCAAAGGCCTCCTGTACGTCTCTGAGGACTACGTCTACGTACTTTCCCTCCGCCCTGGATTTTGCTAGCTTTTCTGAGAGAAGTGCGAACGCGGTGTCGGTTCCTCTTCCCCTGCGGAATCCGTGCAGTTAGTAGTTAGGCGTATCATTCTCGGCTAGCTGGTTCTGTAGACTATCAGCTATGATCTTTTTAAAGATCTTGCCTGTGAATTCCAGGAGGCAGATTGGCCTATAGTTTAGGAACTGGTCTGGAGGTCTGCTCCCCTTCGGGATGAATATAACCTTTGCAAGTTTAAACGCATCGGAGAAGTAAACGGTGTTCATGGCTGCGTTCATTACGTTCAGCATTCCTTGATACACTTGTGGTGGAACGTTGGTTTTTGTTTGAAGGTTTTGATGGCATTAGCGAGTTTCTGCATTGTTATTGCTCCTCCGTGACCCATCATCTCCCTTTCTTCGGAGACGTGCGGGTACGGATTGGTCCGCTCAATAACATCATTTAGCTCGTCGATGATCTCACTCTCAAACTCTGAGTCGAACTCTTCGTTGTCCTCTGGTATAATCGAGAAGACTTCTCTCCAGTGCTCCCTGAACCGTTCCTCGAGTTCTATTAGTTCCTCGATGAATGATTCATCCTCTATAATTCGTGTTTTTTTCCTTATGTTTATACCCCTGAGTCTCTTTATCTGTCTCCAGAATTTGGGGGGATTGTCTTCGTCCTCAATGCTGTCAATTAGCTGTTCCGATATCTCCGTCTGTGTTTTCCCTGAGTATTCGAGTTAGTTCAACTTCGAGGCGGCGCATCCCGGCCACTAATTCCCTGCACGTTCCCGTGCTCCTCAACCGATGATAGACTTCCCTATGTTCTCTTGCTATATTTCTCATCTCGTTTGTCCATCTTGGCTGGGGGAGCGTATGGTATGATGTTGTTGGGACGCTCCCCCTGTCTGCCCTGATAATCAAGTTTGTCAATAGCGCAAGCTCTTCGTCTATTTCTTCGAGTATTTACTCCTTCAGATCTGCTGGCTGGTATTCTCTTAGCATTTCTCGGTACCTCTCCCAGTTTGCTCGGGCGAAGGACTTCCTTGTCTGTACTGGGATCTGAATGGGGGCAAGGGAAATAGTTGTAAGTATAGGTATGTGATCACTCGAGACGGGCGGTCCCGGAGTGCTATAATGGTTGAATGGGAAGTTGCAGCTAATTAAGATTATGTCCAGCCTCGACGTTGTGCGCGAAGTTATGAATGTCGGTAGGTCAGGTGCAATTATGTTTTGTCTGTCTTCTTCCAATAAGAGTTGCAGATTCCTGCTTCTTTCGTTAGTCTTTTTGTATCCAGCTGCTCCCAAGTTAGCGTTTAGGTCTCCTCCGAAAAAGACTTTTCTTTGATTCCCACATAGTGTTCTGAAATTGTGTAACGGCAAGTACTTTCTCCTAGGGGGTTGGTACACTGCCGCTACCACAAGATCTCCGACGAGAGACGGGATCGCTATCGCTATAAAGGATTCATCAAGCTCAGGTAGATGTTTGAACTTGAGTCCTCTCTTAATCGAGATCGCAACCCCGACACACCTTTCCTGGGAGCAGTTTTTTGTTAATGTCGAGTAGTTTGGGATTTTCATTCCCTGTGTTCTTGTGTCGAGTCCGTGTTCACTGATAAGAATGATGTCAGGATCTGTCTTCCTAAATATATTACTGTAAATAGTGTTTTTTCCTGTCCATCCGTTAACGTTCAGTGTCATTATATTTAGTCTGTTGTTTTGCCTTTCCATGTTAGTGTATGTCGGTTGTCCTGTCTATTAAGCTTTATTTCTTGTCCTTCCGCACTGTATTTTTTTTTATAATCTTGCGGGGTTCGAGTTTTGCAGTATTCTTCGTTGGGTTCAATATCGCCAAGTATTACTGCATCTTCCAACTTTTTGCGTCTACGTCGGCATCAAACTCTTTTTGTACCTGCCGGATTTGATTCCTTCGAAGAAACTTTTTGATGTTGAGATTAATATCGTTTCCGTCTATTTTTTCTATATGTTCTTCTTTGATTTTCATTGTTTTTTAGGCGTTTCTCTCTCACCCTCCAAGCTGTCGGATTCGATCTCCGCGGTCGTCTCCTTCAGGTTCTTTTTTTTGATTTTCCATTTCTCTTTTTTTCTGGGCTACGATGTGTGGGTCATATCTTCTTGTTGGTTGTGTCGCCTCTGTCTTTTGTGCGCCTTTCTCTTGGGCGGTAAGGGTGACCGTCGGGGCGTACTTCATTTGAAGGATGTCCTCAGATGCTGTTTTTTGGGGGGAAGACCATGGGGCTTATCTCATTGTTCGCTAGCATAGCGTTTAGTTCAATCTCGAGCGTCCCTGGCCTCATAAGTTTCCGCGCGCGCGCGTACATTATGCAGGTCAATATCTTGATTGGCATCTCACTGTTAATGTTAAGGTATACCTTCTTTGCTTCGTATTCGTTAATGGCTGCCTTCGCGCCTTGGGCGTATGTGGTGTTTTTTCTTGTCATTTCCGCCTCTCTTTTCGTTGGCCTTTTGTCTTATAATTTTTTTTTAATGGGCATACGATGGCCATATCCCTGTGTCCTCTCTTGCAATTAGCACATCTTTCCTAGGGGGTCTTGCACGTCCTCCAGTTGTATCCTAGCTCGCCGCATCAAGAGCATATCTCCTGCTCCTAATTGCACTCTCTGGTAGTGTGGCTTTCCATTTTAAAGCAGCGGAAGCACATTTGGACTGGAAGGAAATCTTCCCTCTCGATTTGGTTGCTACTTATTCTTGCGTTAAACAGCTGGAGCCCTGCTTCCTTCGCATCCTTTGCCATTGCTGTTATATTCGTTATTTTCTCTTCAGTTTTTGAATTTCACAACCTCCGATACTTTGGCCTAGCTGTGGTTTCTCTCTATTTTAGTTTCTATTTACTCCTTCCCGTGGTGTCCGATTCATGGATCCAGCCTTCTGCAACTAATGTTTCGGTGCGTCAGGATTTGTGCTGGGATGTTTGGTTGGTGGTTTATTATTTTTAGGACGTCGACTGAGGCTTCTTTTGTTAGCGCCTCGACGTCGCTTTCATTCTCGCTAATTACGATATAACCAGTTGCGACCTCTATTAATCTTATTGGGGAGATGTTTAACTTCCGATAGGCCAATGCGAAGACTTTTCCTCTTTCAGGTCTCTCTTGGCCTGGCAGCGTCCGAAGAGGAATCCTTGTTATATTGGTGAGCTCCATGGTTGAGGCCATGGAGCTCTGAGCCTTCCTCTCCGTATTCCTCTATGTTGGTTTGCCAATCTAACTGCTTCTTTCTTCCTCTTTAATCATGAGTTGGGTTTACAGTAGTGTCCTTTTTTTGTTGGTGTCCCGCTCGCTCCGGGGTGTCCCCGCCTTCGCAATTATGATTTGCCTTAATGGGATGATGATGATGATGATGATGATGAGGGGATGAACCTGAGGGGGCCCTCACGAGATGTGATTGTATGGCGGAATTTTTGTTGGTCAGTGTGGCATCAACCAGCACAAACCAGGGGTGCCGCCCCTCGCGAGTTTGGGTATCAGAACTGCATCCAGCTTACATAGAGACGGGTGTACTTTCCTCTATGGTTTTGGCTGGGCCTCCGGGGGTTTCCCCCGGAGGTAGTAGTTCTGCCCCTTGTCCAGGTGCCTCTGACACCGGGTTCTACTGTTGGCTAATCCCCAAACCTGCTTTCCCCAGTGCCCCCAGTTTTGTATTTCTCACAGAAGTGCATAGTTGGAACGAGGCGATGAAAGGCAGTCACAATCGCTAGTGTGGCTCCACAACGGATAGGGGTGGGGGGTAGGCACACATACTGTTGATTGGGTACACGAGTAAAATTATATTTCCTTCAGTGCTTCCTCCAGGAGAAGTTAAAGTAGAAATTTAGAGGCGTTTGGTAGGAAAAAATTACCCTTGCCTTTACCTCCTTTGCCGGTTTGCTCGTGTATTTCTTCAGCATATTTAAATGTTGGCTTTCTGATCCGTCTACGAAAAAATACACCTATATAAATAGTTATTTCATCTACTCATAACATTACAAAAATTCAACCAATCAGGATTGATATACATTTAATACTCATTCTTACGTTCATTTTTGGAATAACAGCCTTAGCGTTGACAAATTGACCAATCAGCTTTTAGACATAAGCACTGTAATAATTGTCCAATCAGCGCTATGATAGATTTAAAATGTTACTAACGCTCAAACCGTTTGCACATAAACACGGCTGAAATCTATTTTCCGAATTTTTACACTTGGAGAAATCTACAAGAAGATTAAGCTCACCCAAAAGTTCACAGCCAGCAAAGGAGGAAAAGGCGAAGGGGGGTCAACTCAAGAAAACGCCATAGATTTTTCCCTTTTTCCATGGGGCTTCAAGAACAAGATCTATTTTGTACGGAGCCACGTATAGCCGACCCTTGATATAGTACTGCATACTGGGGAGTTTAACTTCCTATTTACGAAAGATAAATAATACAAAACGGGAAGTTTATCTTCCTATTTACGAAAGAGAAATACTACAAAGCGGGAAGTTTATCTTCCTATTTTCAAAAGAGAAATACTATAAAGCGGGAAGTTTATCTTCCTATTTACGAAAGAGAAATACTAAAAAGTGGGAAGTTTATCTTCCTATTTACGAAAGAAACTACTACAAAGCGGGAAGTTTTTCTTCCCATTTATAAGGTTCAATGTGTGAACCGTTTAAAATCTTCAAACGAATGTTTACTAGGTTCGACCAACGCAACATCAACACCAGCCCGACTTAGATGGAGTCAATCCGATGCCTTATTCCCCCCAAAGCCATTCCATACATCTACCAACACTAATCCCAACTCTTTACACAGGCGATTCCCATATTCATTCAGTCCAATTGCACGAGGCAACCATTCCATCCCTACATCCAATCTCGGAAGCACACCTGAAGCAACGCCTTTCACTTTACTTTCACTCATCCTTTGAACTAACCTTTTGTATCTCTGTTGTATCTCACATAAACTCACCTTCTTTACATCCTTTATTCTCACACGCGTAATCACAACTGCATCCCTCTCACATCCAGATACAAGACTATCATTCCTTTCAGACACATCATTTACATCAGCACCCAGCAAACACTACTTATGTGGCACTCAAAGTTGCAAGAGAAAGTAGATCTGTAGGACTCAAATTGAAGGATAGTTAGGCCCAGCGAGGAACCCCACAAATGGAGACCCGGTAGATCTATGAATTCTTGAAATTGGGTACACGCATTAATTAATGAGATAATATACCAATACAAAATAGAGATAAATACTTATATCACAATTGCATATGTATTAAGAGAAGTATGAGTTAAGCAAGTGGACAGCCAAAGATCCCCCGCGGTCACACAAACATTCGCACGCTAGGAAACAGCTGCCAGACGAAACTATCTAAATAATAGATTACAGGAGTAAGCCGAGCAAATACAGTGGGGTATGTGCATTGGCCAGTTAAAATTTTTGAGGACCTGTGAAATGCAAAAACTGTCTTTCTGATATTGGATGTAGGCCCGACTTGGGGAAAATATGTAGTTTCATTAAATGCACATACGCCTAGTAACTCCGCCCAACAGTTAACGAAGGAACTAACGAACAGATTTATCATCCTTAGTTCCACCCCTCGTCCAGGTCAATGAAAATAGGTCACGCCCCTGGTAAGTGAGGGGGGCCTATATATTAAACACACACACACACACATATATATATATATATATATATATATATATATATATATAGAGAGAGAGAGAGAGAGAGAGAGAGAGAGAGAGAGAGAGAGAGAGAGAGAGAGAGAGAGAGAGAGAGAGAGAGAGGAAATGAGACTAAGATAGAAATCAGTTAAGTCGTCTGTCAGTAGAGCTTACGGTAAAGATTCGTTTTAACACATTTTCGCAAATGAATTTAAAAAATTGTTTTTCTTATGCACTTTTATGTGTACTTTTCAGATCTGACACTCATTTCGTCCATAAATGCATACTTTTCCCATAATCGACCCAAATCCATACGAGGAAAAGTATGTATTTCCAGCGAAAACGAGTTTTAGATCTGAAAACTACTCATAAAACTGCATAAGAAAAACGCATTATCAAAATCATTTAAAAGACCTAGAACCAGACCGGACCTGATCTGCTAATCTAAGACGATGGCGCCGCCTACTTAAGGCTATTTCCGCTTAAAATTAAACATTTTCTTAGGTACTTTCGAAATTGGGGGCTTCGTGCCCACATCCACCACTTAATTGTGTAGGGCGAACCCGCTACCCTCCTGCGACTTAACTCCCCCCTCGTAATGCAAAAATCGATTGCTAAATATCCTTAGGCGTCTAGTTTGAATTAAAGCTTCGATCAGAAAACAGTTTATAAATTATAGGCTAGCACTTGTTCAAATGCTGGCATTAGAAAGCCACGTGCCCTTAAACACACTAACGGAAAATTTGCACTGGGGTTTTCGCATTTTCGAATCCTTTAATCCCGGCCTACCACAGCCGTTGTACGCCATTATAGCATATAAACTAAGAAAAAAATACAGCCATAAATTGTTCGAAATACACGGGAATGTAACACGAAATGCTATTGGTCATTGGCAAAGGGCGCATGCGCAAAGCGCCTGTAGATCTAAAAAACATGGTATTGGTTGAATATCGCCAAAGGACGCTTGCGCAATCGACTCTAGATCTCATAAGCCCAGGTCTAGGTGAGTGAATCAAAGTAAAGGTTTAAGGATCTAGGTCGAAAATGACGCAGGAAGATTCGAAGTTAGCAAAATAGCAATATATTTTCGATAAAATTAACTACGTTATTATTAAGTTCCGGAAGTTAAAAAATGGCATCGGTGGGCATCATTTTAAAAATTAAAAACGTTTATGTCTTTGAAAAGTATAAAATCATAAATGTGTTAAAACGAATCTTTACTGAGCTTACTTGCTATTATGTTATTATTAACATCATGAATCCATTCCATCGTCCTTAAGTCCTGCTTCCTTAGACTCAGCTACCTAATATTAACGAAAAACTTACACACAATCACGTAGGAATCGAACTGTTTCGCTTGCTTCCATTTTAGGTAAGCCCAAGCTAAGAATATAGCATACGTATCACCGCTTTTCTTTCGAGTCCTTTTCCTTTAATCTGTAATTACTAAGGCACCTTCTGGAACACAGCCTAAAAGCATATTCCCCATGAGAAACTTCGGAAGTCTGAACAAACTCGACTGGAAGACTAGGCCTACTACCTACAAGCATCTATACTTTCCATCTCAGAAGCCTCACACACTATACTCCTACCCCCTATACTTACATCAAAGGACATACTCACTTCATCCAAAGAGACAGCCACACTGAGAAAACTTTTTCAAAACACCTTAATTAAGCAATCAAGAAAAGTGTAAACAAAAGGGAGAGAAAATTAGGCCGCTCTGAAACGTAAACAAATGTGAACTATTTCATGACTTAATTTAAAATATAATTAAAAGTTCCTTAAGTATTTTGTCGTGAAAACCCAATGTAAACTATGTTCCCGCACTCAAAAAAACAAAACAAAAAACGTCACTGAATAGAGAGCTCGCTGAGAACACGTCCGATTGATACCGCTGCCGACTAAGTTTCGATATTTAATTAGCTAACTTAGTGACATCTGAAAAACATCTCCTCAATAGTTGTCAAATACCGCGGTTTTTATTCATTGTATATTATGGGTGATTTGGATTCTGACGAGCCTTAATCGTAAAGCTTTTTGTTTTCGACGCATTCATGTGGATGGTTTGTATTGTATATTACATAACATAACATAAAATAATTTCACGGATGACAAAAGACACAAAGGCCTATCAAAGGTCATCCGAATCCATCAAATCCCACCCACATAATGCATCCATAGGATTTTGTCAGATCATGCATCTACAATATAAAATTTAACAATCCATAGGATTATGTTGAAACATGCATCTACAATATATAATTTAAAGCCTCCATAGGAGTCTGTCAAAAACAAAATCAAAATCCCCCCAAATATAAAATAAAAAGAAACTGCATCCACAGGAATGAGTCAAGAAACATATCCCCATACCAAAAAGTAAGAAATTAACCCTCCATTCCCATATAATCATCCAATCTGCGCTTGAAAACATTCAAGTTTGGGCTGTCTACAGTCTCAGGTGGCAAACTATTCCAATAATCCACCACTCTGTTAGTGAAAAAATATTTTCTAACATCCAGTCTGCACCTCTGTTTTTTAATCTTTAAGTGGTGGCCTCTAGTTCTATTACTACCTTCTAACTCAAATAACTTGCTGAAATCCAATTTATCCATCCCCCAAAAGATTTTAAAAAGCTCAATCATATCTCTCCTCACACACTTCTTTCAAATGAAAACATATTTAATACCCTCAGTCTATCTTCATATTCAAGGTGCTTCAGGGATGGTATTATTTTTGTTGCCCTCCTTTATACTGACTCCAATAAGTTTATATCATGTCTAAAATGTGGTGACCATGCCTGTATACAGTACTCTAAATGCGGCCTGAAATAAGAGTTGTATAGTTTAAGGATGACCCCCTTACTCTTTTAGCTAACATTTCTTTTAATGTAATCTAGCACCCTATTTGCTCTATTTTTTGCCTCAATACACTGCTTTGAAAATTTCAGTGACCTATCTACTACTACTCCTAAGTCCTTCTCATCTTCAACTGAATTAGGCCAATACCCATCCATCTCATAGCTAAATTCCCTATTATCTCTCCCCATGTTAATAACTTTGCATTTATTAAGGTTAAAAGTCATCTGCCACTTCTGAGCCCAAGTTAACAACTTATTTAGGGCACCCTGCACTTTAAAGCTACCCTCAATCTCTTTGACTATAGCTGCCAATTTAGTGTCATCAGCAAAAATTGACACTTTGCTATTTACACCTTGCCCAAAATCATTTACATAGATTAAAAATAATAAAGGGTCTAAAACTGATCCCTGAGGTACGCCACTAATAACATTCCTCTACTCTGACCTCACTCCATTCAGTACAACTTTCTGTTTCCTATTTTCAGCCATTCAGTTATCCAATTTAAAACCTTCCCACATATCCCATGCAGCTTTAATTTATGAACTAGTGTTTTATGTGGAACCTTATCAAAAGCTTTGCTGAAATCTAAGTAGATCACATCAACTTTCTCACCCCTATCTAATTCCTTAGTTACATAATCCATAAAATCCAGTAAATTAGTTAAACACGATCTACCTTTTCTAAAACCATGCTGAGCATCATTAATTAACCTGCTACTCTCTAGATGATCAGAAATTCCCTTCTTAACCATCTTCTCAAGAATTTTACAGACTATAGAAGTTAAGCTTACCGGTCTAAAGTTATTTGGGTCCTCTTTGTTTATCTTTTTAAAAATTGGCACTACATTTGCTAATTTCCAATCATTTGGTATTTGTCCAGACTCTAGTGATCTAATAAATATCTTCTCAAGATCTACTGCAATACTTTGTACACCTTCTTTGAGTATTCTAGATGCATTATCTGACGCATCCCATGACTGCAGTTTGTGGGAGGGTTTTGACGGATGTAGGTGACCTTTGTTTCTCCCTTGCGGCTTTCGTCATCCATTTAAAATATGTTATGATTTATATTGTCAACCCATCACCTTTATAATTTAAACGAAACATTAAATGAAACATACTGGGAAAAGAGGACGAATCAATATGGCACAAAAGGTCGAACGCGACCGAGAGCGATGTCTTGCTACTTACTTGTTATTTGTAGTCCTTTGTTTAACTGGTCTCATTCCGCCAAAGGCGCTCGTTCTATAGGAGCCTCATATTAATTCTCATCATGCTCATATTTATAACGCATATAATTTGTTAATGGTTGAATCGTCCAGCAAAGGCGTCAATTCAGCCAAAGCTAGGGTGTGGCAACGTCATCAGCCCAGCCCCTCCCCCCCCCTAATTATTTATGTAACTATTTAACTGCCTTCATTTAATATCCGCCTGTGCATTCTGTTTTGAAGTGTTTAAGACACTTTGAGCTTTTTAAAATCCACTCACTATCAGGCCACTTTGAACACTAGGCTCCTGGCCAGAGCCTTAGCAATGTCCAGTGTCCCCTCCCCCAAATCAGGATTGTGGGGCCCCCATAACAATATTCTTGTAATAGAAATATTCTGGTCAATTATTAATGTCAGAGATGAAAGGGAATATATATATATATATATATATATATATATATATATATATATATATATATATATATATATAT